>LR989927.1:136657006-137257006 GCA_905146935.1 Scaeva pyrastri
TATATTATATTATATTATATTATATTATATTATATTATATTATATTATATTATATTATATTATATATTATATTATATTATATTATATTATATTATAATTATATTATATTATATTATATTATATTATATTATATTATATTAATTATATTATATTATATTATATTATATTATATTATATTATATTATATTATATTATATATTATATTATATTATATTATATTATATTATATTATATTATATTATATTATATTATATTATATTATATTATATTATATTATATTATATTATATTATATTATATTATATTATATTATATTATATATATTATATTATATTATATTATATTATATTATATTATATTATATTATATTATATTATATATTATATTATATTATATTATATTATATTATATTATATTATATTATATTATATTATATTATATTATATTATATTATATTATATTATATTATATTATATTATATTATATTATGTTATATTATATTATATTATATTATATTATATTATATTATATTATATTATATTATATTATATTATATTATATTATATTATATTATATTATATTATATTATATTATATTATATTATATTATATTATATTATATTATATTATATTATATTATATTATATTATATTATATTATATTATATTTTATTTTATTTTATTTTATTTTATTTTATTATATAATATTATATTATATATTTTATTTTATTTAATTTTATTTTGCCCGCCCGCCGGCACGGGGCTTCTAAGCTCTCACCCTTGGAAAGTAGGATCTCATGAGAGCTCCTGCACTCTACCTCATTAACTAGCGTCACGTCTATGTCACTGACACCCCTAGGCCCACTAAACGTATAAAATTCGCCTTCTTAACTTAAAAGCGATACCAATACGCATCACTTCCAAGTCAAGTGGAGGAGTACTAGCTGGCACTTGCATTGCCTCAGTCGGCACTGTGCTGCACATCCACAGAAAGCCCTGCAAAACTATTCTCTGACAAAAGAGAATCCTGCTCTTCCCTTTTTCCTTCTTAACTACATTATACCATATAGGTGCACCAAATGTTGCACAAGCAACTAATAGCCCACGATATATGATAAATGCAGCTTTCTTCGTGAGACCCCACTCTCTCGTAAGAATTCGCTTGATTTTCTGCGTCAGGCCAACCATTTTCTCCTTAACCTTTTCCAGGTGCGGAAGAAAATTTAACCGTTCGCCAACTGTTATTTCCAGATACGTGACTTCCTTCACATATCTGAGAGCAACCCTATTAACCTTAACTGTAGGACCTCGATTCTTGAAACAACCCTTCAACATCATAGTGTTGGTTTTGTTCATCGAGATATCGATTCCTACCCTAGCTCCCCACAAGCTAACTTCATATGTGACTACTGCACCCTTGTGTTCGAGTTCAGTACGAGACTGGCCCTCAACAAGAATGAGCAAATCGTCAGCAAATGCACTACAGTGGGCGCCTTCCATTGAGGTAATGGTTACCAACAGGGAGTCCATCATTAGGTCCCAAATAAATGGCCCTGCAATGGATCCCTGCGGACAACCACGCTGAACTTCAACGCTCACACTATCTAACCGACCTATAATGCGAGCCTGCCTATCAGAAAGGTAGCTTTCCCAAAGACTAAACTCCCTACAACCTACCTGAATTAGTTTTTGGCGAACCCCAAACCAATCAAGATAATCAAACGCAGCCTTGAAATCAACAAATATGAACAGAACATATTTGCTGGTTGAGTCATTGACGCACTTCATTACATGCATTTATGCGTCCTCAACACTCCTTCCTGGCGTGAAGCCAAACTGAAATGGACATGGCTCTGGTATGCACTCCATTAGTCTGTTCACCAGTATTCTTTCCAATACTTTTCCAAGTACTGGAAGGAGACTGGTGCCACGGTAAGAGCTGGGATCAGATCTTACCTTACTGGGAGACTTCAGGAGTACCATGACCTTTGCACATTTCCACTGATCCGGAAAGCAATTTTCCCTAATGCAGCTTGAGAACAAGTCAACAAGGTAGTCTGGCACAGCGGACCTTTATACACCCTATTTCTGTGGGTTTCCTACCGCTACAGATGCGATAGAGATAACCCCAAGATTCATCTCTGCACCCAGCGGCAAATGCCCTCCACTCCCTTTCCTTTGTTGTCACCAGTAATTCCTTATACTCCGCTAAGGACTGTCATGTCGATAGGCAGCCCTTAGTTGAGCAAAGTCAGGCGATTCGTCACCCCTATTCCTATTCTGAAAATACTTCCTAAGCCTCCTTAAAGTTTATTATTCTATAATAAACGACAATGGTGTAAAGCCAATGTTCTTGTATAACATAGCCATATAGGTGTATATAAATATCACCCATAGCCGTGCTAGTTATATAGTTGAACATTATTATATACGATGACAATGCCTAGAATCAATTGTAAACGACTTTGGTAACGGGCAAGGTGTTGTAAGTGGTAGAGCAGCTGCCATACTGCGATCCACTGAAGCTCATCCTTTGCTCTCCAAGGTGAAGAGTCTCTAGTCGATAGAATAATGTAGGTAAGGGAAGTCGGACAATTAGATCCGTAACTTCGGGATAAGGATTGGCTCTGAAGATTGAGATAGTCGGGCTTGAATTGGAAGCAATAACATGGTTTATGTACTCGTTCTGGATAAATAAAAATTCTTAGGAATTTTGTTCCCCGGATAGTTGTTAACTTAACCAATTGTGGAATTTTCTTGCTAAAAGTCTTAAGCTATATTATATTATATGTATCGCAAGGTATGTATATATATATTCTTTTGATTTATAACTACTATCAATTAACAATCAATTCAGAACTGGCACGGACTTGGGGAATCCGAGTGTCTAATTAAAACAAAGCATTGTGATGGCCCTAACGGGTGTTGACACAATGTGATTTCTGCCCAGTGCTCTGAATGTCAAAGTGAAGAAATTCAAGTAAGCGCGGGTAAACGGCGGGAGTAACTATGACTCTCTTAAGTATGTCTCTTAAATCTTATAATCTAGACCTCAAATCTATACACTTGTATGGATTTGGGGTCTTTTTTTTAATTTTTTCACGACTCCGACATGCTTAGGAAGTCATAGACCTGCCTATTCACCACCTCCTCGTGGTTCCTGCCGGTAATGGACTCATTCTTCACGAGAATCTTTCTAATGATGAATGTAGGACGGCTGACTATGAAAGGCTTTTGAGATCTCTGGGGTCCAAGAAACTACAATGAGCCTCAGATAAATTTAAATAGTCTAGAGCCAACAGACTTTAGAAACCAGCATCTTCCTCCCACCCAACCCCACCCCCAATCCCAATCTCCTAGAACACATATGCAACATATGTGTGTGGCAATTCACAACCAAGACGGGCCTGGGAGTTCATAAAAGAAGAGCGCACCCTAACGAACTTGACATTGAAAGACTCAGAGTTGATGTCAAGCTTCGATGGTCGCAAGAAGAAACAAGAATGCTCGCTAGAAAGGAAATTGAGCTTGAAAGGTTAGGTGTACGCTTCATCAACATGGAGCTACACAAATTTTTCCAGAATATGTCCTTAGAGGCAATCAAAAAGGAAAGGCAAAAACCTTCCTATCGAGAAATATTTAACATCTACACTCTACAGGAATGAACAAGCCCCACCCGTCGAGCCAGATACCTCTAATGCTTTAGGAGGAGAACCAAACGATCTTCAAAGTCTATACATCTATTTTGAAAATTCTAATCCCCCTGATTTGAATAATACCCTTGATAGAACCCTTAGCAATATAATAACAAGAACCCCCATAGAAGGTAAAGAAGAAACGATAGCCAGCTTAGGAAACTTTCTTATTGAAAATTTCCACAATAGACCCCCTAACAATAATAATAATAATAATATTAATAGAAACAGAAATAGACCCCCACCCAGAAACAATAGGCAGAAAAGAAAATTAGAATACCGTCTCCTTCAGAAAAACTTTAAAAAACATCAGAGTCGATTTATTAAAACAATACTAGCAGGACCCAACATAGGTAGGACCCCTCCAGAAAATATTATGCTCCCTTATTGGGAGAATATAATGGCTAGAGACTCTACGTCTAAGCCCCAGGACTTGTTAGCACCGAATACGTTAGACTCCCTCTGGCAACCTGTCACCGCTGATGAAGTCAAAAATTCCAGGCCATCGATATCCACATCACCCGGAATCGATGGTGTGACAGCCAAAATATGGAGGAAAATTCCAATCGAGACGGTCAGGAGAATCTTCAACCTCTTCCTCTGGTGTAATTAAGTTCCACAGCATTTATACAAATCAAGAACTACGCTTATACCAAAAACTCCTGACTCGAAAGAAACAGGCGAGTTTCGTCAAATCACTGTCTCGTCGATCATCGTCAGACAGTTCCATAACATCTTAGCGAAAAGACTGTGTAATGCAGTAGAACTCGACCAACCCCAGCAGGCTTTCATAGCGTCTGATGGATGTGCAATAAACATCACCCTTCTTGACCTTCTACTTCGATACCAGCACCTTGCTTCATCCAATTTCTATTTGGCCTCAATTGATGTCGCCAAGGCATTCGATTCTGTGTCCCACCCGACAATAATAGGGACACTTCGATCCTATGATAGTGAGTACCGATTGGGCATCAAACCAAATAAAAGTTAAGAGCGGGATTAAGCAAATAGACCCCCTTTCACCAATTCTATTCAACCTGGTTATCGATAGGCTCTTAAAATCTTTACCCTCTGAAATTGCGGCAAACATAGGATCAGCTTCAGTCAATGCTCTTGCATTTGCTGACGATCTGATCTTATGCGCATCAACTCCACAGGGCCTACAGAGAATTCTCGACCACACCCTTGAATTTCTTACTTCGTGTGGCATGCATGTCAATGCATCAAAATGCTGCACTATCAGTATTAAAGGACAGGGAAAACAGAAAACAACAGTGGTTGAGCAAAGGAATTTCTCGATAGGTAATCAGCAATTACCAGCCCTCAAACGCACTGACACCATGCGTTATTTAGGTTTAGATTTTTCACCCGATGGTAGGATTAAATTTAGAAACCCCGACTTAGAGTCAAAGCTTACTAGAGTAACAAAAGCCCCACTTAAACCTCAGCAAAGAGTACATATACTTAGGACAGTGTTAATTCCTCAGCTATACCACCAGCTTACATTAGGAAATTGTCATATAGGAGTTTTAAATAAAATTGACAGACGAATAAGGACAGAGGTAAGGAAGTGGTTAGACTTGCCAAAGATGTCACCATTGCATACTTTCATGCACCAATTGACCAAGGTCTTGGAATTCCGGCCGTAAGATATACAGCGCCTCTAATTCGCTTCAATAAGTTAAACAGAATTAGTCTACCCAATCTTGACAATGTTACGATAGCTAACACATTCCTGGCGAAGGAAATTGACACTGCACTTAGGCGTCTGCAGGTAGGCAATAGTAGGTTAGATTCCAAAGTCCTAGTCGAAAAATACTGGGCGCATAAATTACATTCATCCATCGACGCGACGGTTCTGGTCTCAAGGAGGCCTCTGGACATGGACAATCACATAGATGGGTAAGAGAACCTACGAAACTTCTTTCTGGTCGTGATTTCATTCATTGTTTAAAAACGCGTATCAATGCGCTTCCGACCAGATCAAGAACGTCTAGAGGTCGACCCTCTATTGATAGGAATTGTAGAGCAGGCTGCCACAAACAGGAAACCCTAAATCATATCGTCCAGCAATGCGACAGAACACATGATGGCAGAATAGATAGGCATAACACCGTCATTAACTTCCTGAAAAGGAATGCTAATAATCTTGGCCTTTAAACCCTTGTAGAAACTACCTTCCAGACAAACGAAGGACCAAGAAAGCCAGACTTAATCGTCAAAGACGATGATAGAGCAATCATCATCGATGCTCAAATCGTCTGCGATTCCCTCCCGCTCGACACGAGCCATATGCGGAAAGCCGCAAAATATAACACCCCAGCATTACGTGAAGCCATCCGCACTCGATTGGAAGTTTCCGAACTGGCATTTACATCAGCCACTCTCCATTGGAGAGGTGTTTGGTCCAAGAAAAGTGTGGATGAACTTCTGTCTTTAGGTATCCTTAAAACTACGCATACTGCCCTTATTTCAACACGAGTCTTAATAGGCTCGTACAGTATGTTTAGAAAACATTCCGGACGTACCTTTCTAAGTAGATGGTGGACACGGGAAAATATGGAGTGATTAGGTCAGAGTGCTTGCAGTATACACCGGCCAAGTACAGTCTGCCAAAATCACTTTCCACACAGACGCTGATACCGTGATTGGTTTCCCTAATTAGCAGAGCCTCGGTGCCGACGTCATTGACTATAATAGCAGCGTTTCCGCTACTATTAACAAATGACCGCATTGAGGCGGGCAATCTCCTTACCCATCCATGGGCGACGTAAGGTTCCTGCAATAACGCATACTTAATCTTTTCCCTACATAAAAACGACCTTAAGTCGAGCATCGCCGCAGATGCTCCCTGACAATTGTACTGTAAAATGCGTAATGCCATTTTACTGTCTAGCTAACGCCCTAGCAACCGCCATGGCATAAATTGGACAACTGTCTGACAACATTAGGTGACCAGCCGGTTCACGGCAGTGGATCGCGTTCGTGCACTTTGTTGATGCGTGGCCAGAACCACCGCACCTCCAACAAACATCTTGAGCAGCCCTACACTTAGACCTAACATGGTCTATACCCAGACAGCGGTGGCTATGTCTCACTGGAGACAATTCCTTAACCCTAAAAGAGAAATGTTTGACATAAACCCTACCTTCACTAAGAAGCAATTCCGCTATCCTCCTACTATAGTCCAACGTGACATTCACTGTCCCATTGGCTTTCGCTTCCCATAGACGTGAAAGCAATTTCAGCTCCTTCTTGAAATCCTCCTCAGAAATATTAATTAGATTTAGCTTTTTCAAGTCAGACATAAAGTCATCGCTTGAAATTAGCTGGTGTACCCTACCTGCAGAAATATGTGTCCCTAGTTTCTTCTTTACCTCCACTGAGAGGCCTGCTCCTTTTAGCAAGCCACTCTTGACAACTTGTTCCCTCTCTTGTAAAAATGGAAAGGTTATCAAGCAACCTGCCTTTGTCTCCCTTAAAAATAAAAATACTACTATTTTTCCACCAATTTTGAATTTAAATTAAATTTCAACTACAGAGCTACACAACCGTTCGGTTCGGCAACCAAAATTCAACTGACAGTAGATAGGGACAGCAAGAATGCGTTTGATCCCTTTGTGCTTGTCATTTAATTTAATTTAATTTAATTTTATTTTATTTAATTTTATTTAATTTAATTTAATTTAATTTAATTTAATTTTATTTTATTTTATTTTATTTTATTTTATTTTATTTTATTTTATTTTATTTTATTTTATTTTATTTTATTTTATTTTATTTTATTTTATTTTATTTTATTTTATTTTATTTTATTTTATTTTATTTAATTTAATTTAATTTAATTTAATTTAATTTAATTTAATTTAATTTAATTTAATTTAATTTAATTTAATTTAATTTAATTTAATTTAATTTAATTTAATTTAATTTAATTTAATTTAATTTAATTTAATTTAATTTAATTTAATTTAATTTAATTTAATTTCATTTAATTTAATTTAATTTAATTTAATTTAATTTAATTTAATTTAGTTTAATTTAATTTAATTTAATTTAATTTAATTTAATTTGCTAATGCTACTAGTGATCCCAGTTGTAACGGATCAGCTAGTAGCCATATGTGCTCGCGACTTTGGGCCAACTACAGCCACAATGATGCTCCCGAAGGGCGTATCTCAATAGACAGAACCCAGTAAGACAGACTGAAATACTCGGTGGGCTCCTGTCTCCCGTGGTACCAGAATATAGCTTCCGGTGGAGCTTCGCAACTGTGAAGGTCACTACCAGATAGGTTCCTTAAAACTTAAGGCCGGCAGCCTTTTATACATACCCCATTTAGCTAGCAGTTGAGGAAGAAACATACTAGCCAATGGGATATGCGAACGTAAAAAGAAAGACAAACGACGAGAAAGCAGCAACAACAAATCCGCCTTAGAGACACCTGTAAGTAAGCTCAGAATTTATTAATTAGTAATTTATAAATGTGTATATATGTATGTATATATAAATAAAATATCAGTAAACAAATTCCTACCTACAGTTAACCGCAACAACTATACTAATCTAAGCTAACCTTAATCCTCCTGTACCAATAAGTGTCTTCTAGTGAAGACCTCATTGGCATAAGCACCAAAAATTTTCAGAGGTTTCTCTACTATAGAGAACACCACTGAAGCTCCCATCTCCTAAGCGAACAACGCCCATACCAGAGAGATCCCTGATATCGGCGAAGTGCGGACAGTCAAGAATGACATGCTGCTAATCCTCTCTCGGATCCCCACATGAGCAGCTTGTCGACCGAGCAAGAGTCCTTGTATGCAAATACTAGCGAAACCGCCGCCCGCTTTGCAGGGCAAAAAAAAATTATAATAAATATAGTTTGAAAAAACTAAAAAATACGCTTTTAAAGCACGTTAAACTAAAAAGTTAAAAATAAATATACATAGTTTGAAAAAAACTAAAAAACACGCTTTTAAAACCCATCATACTAAAAAAGCGGAAAATAATTTTTAATATAAGCTGAAAACAATAATGAACTAAAAATACAAGTGTTATTGTGAATAAGCGTGGGGCGCTCGATATATGAAAAAAAAATATGGCCAATGCGCCAACGCTTTTTCACAATAACACTTGTATTTTTAGTTCATTATTGTTTTCAGCTTATATTAAAAATTATTTTCCGTTTTTTTAGTATGATGGGTTTTAAAAGCGTGTTTTTTAGTTTTTTTTTCAAACTATATTTATTTTTTCTTTTCAACTTTTGGCACGGAACTTTAGGATGATGGATGTGCCTATTTGGTGCCTCCTCGTGGCTACTGTGGAAACAGATAGGATTTATCTTATTTGGCTAAACCAAAGGCTGTGGTCATGTTATTATAAAAATTAGCTTCAGCCTTGGTTAGTTTTTGGTGGTGCATGGCTGGAACGGGGAGTGTAACCCTTGGTTTTGAGGAACCTAAAATACACTGACAGGTCTGGAAGCCTTACCAGGGGCAAATCTGGTACTACGGGAGATAGTTCTCGCTAGTTAGCCACATATGTGCGGACTTGTCCGTTCATGTGTGGTGCCCATATGCTATCTATGAGGTTGGCCCCCCTGTGGGAGCTCGTAGTGGTTGTGGTTATTCCAAAGTCGTGGGAACATATGGCTTCAATGAGTACATTATCGCAAGAGGTGTTAGATAGACCTCGACCTCTAGCAAGGGATTGTCTTCTATGCCTCAACATAGATTACTAAATTGTACTAGGGCGGTAGGACTTGACGGTTTACATTGTTTTATTAGAATTTTGTAAACCAAAAAATGTACTCATGTACAAAACAGTCTAATCGAACTGGGGCGTATTCCAACGCTTTTCTTGGGACCGAGAGCAGGTAGGCCTGCCGTCGGTTTAAGTCAGATTTTTTAAAAGGTTTAGAACTTAAAAAAACACAAAAAATTCGAAAAAATGAATGAAATATTTATTTGAATCGATAGTTTGAACTTTGCAAATTTAATGTTTAAAGAAAATTTCATGCAAATGTTGACCGCGGCTGCGTCTCAGGTAGCCTATCCGCTGAGTCCAATTTTGGCATACTCTTTCACACATATCGGCCGGTATCTCACGAATGAATGCATGGATGTTGGCTTCCAGTGCGTCAATCGAAGTGGGCTTGTCCCTATAGACATTAGCCTTGACATACCCCCACAAAAAATAGTCTAATGGTGTCAAATCGCACGATCTAGGCGGCCAATTGACCGGCCCGAAACGTGAAATTAACTGTTCACCAAACTCGCCTCGCAATCGCGCCATTGTTTCGCGTGCTGTGTGGCATGTGGCACCGTCTTGTTGAAACCATATATCATGCAAGTCAAGAACTTCCATTTCGGTCAAAAAAAAGTTTGTTATCATCGCTCGGTAGCGTTCACCATTGACAGTAACGCTGCGATTCGCATCATCTTTGAAGAAATATGGCCCAATAATGCCGCCGCGCCGCGCCGGCCCATAAACCGCACCAAACAGTGGCTTTTTCGGGATGCATTGGTAGCTGTTGCAATGCTTCTGGCTGATCTTCACTCCAAATGCGGCAATTTTGCTTATTTACGTACCCATTCAACCAAAAATGAGCCTCATCGCTGAACACAATTTTTCGATAAGCAGCGCGCGATGAACATTTCGAGCCGAGCACGAATTTTGATAGTAAAATTCAATAATTTGCAAGCGTTGTTCATTTGTAAGACGATCCATGGTTAAATTGCAAACCAAACTGAAGCTGTTTGACAGTGACACAAGGTACTAAACACACGTCAGCTGTCAAAACCAGTGTTGCCAAAAACAAACCAGCTAAAAAATCACCAGTTATAAAGACAGGTACTGATGAAAAGCATACTTTGTGATCTGTCCCTATCTACTCAGTTGAAATTTAGTTGCCAAAGCGGTCGGTCGTGCGAGCTCCGTCGCGTAGTTATTTTGCAATATTGTTAAAAGTGGAATTTCCGGAATTTAAATTTCGAAAAATTTTATTTTTGTGTTATTCGTGGTGGTTTTTCCCTGCGATTAAATTTTGTCCTTTTTGTTGTTCGTGAGTGTCGTGTTAATCTTTTCCAGGTATAAATTTATACCTGGCTTGTGCGGCGCGACACCCTTGCCGGAAAAGGGTTATAAATATTTACTGTGCGAGGGATTAAAAAATCCCAGAAACACTTTATGAACAGGTAGTGAGCGGGTTTTGCCCAGAACACTAATAGCCTATTCCCATCTAGACGAAAACACGGTTTTGCAAAACTTTTTCAAAACTTGATGCAAAACACGAGTTTTCCCATACAAATTTGTTGACAGTCCTGGTTTTCCAAAACACAAGTTTTTGTGAAAACCAACCAAAACCGATAAAATGGAAGAATTCAGCTCTCTGTAAGAAACTCGCGAATGTGTATTTCTCTCTTTTCCCCCCAAAGGTAGAACAGTCACACAGTCTGAATGTACAAATTTACAGTTATCTTGAAGATGTCAAAAATAAAAAAAAAATAATAAAACAAATCAAATTAAATCATTCGCTGGATCTGGGCTGCAGTAAGAATTAAAATTTATTTTTCCTATTAACAAAAGTATTTTAAATAATTTTTTCTTTTAGAAAATGGAAAAAGAAACTATAGAAGAAAAAGAAAATGTGGACTAGGGATGACGAAGAGTACCTGTTGGAGTTGTGGGAGAAAAAGGAGCCCCCATATCGAGGAAATAGGAAAAACATTTTCCAAGAAATGGCCGCAAAATTTGAGGGGCGGCTTGTTGAATTTTCAGCTGAGTAAGTAAAAACGAAAATTCACAATCTGAGGAGCAGATACAAGTAAGTTTTTATTAGTAATTTATTCCATTGAACTTACACAAACACTTATTTATTTTAACAGGAATGAAAGGAAACTTGTTGGGCCATTTGGTGGGTCTCCTTCAGAATGGGAGCTTTACAATAAGGTAAATAAAATTCTGGGGGAACATCGGGTTCACAACTTAGACTTCATTGTTGAAGACAGCCGCCCGCCAGGTATAAATGAATTAATAATAAAACAAAATGTGTATCAATTTCATTTATTTTTACATATTTTAATTTTCAGAAAACATTAAAATATTGTCATCTTCCAGCCATAAAAATTAAGTCTCTTCAAATTCATCAGAGTTAGAGTTTGACCAGCCTGGTACTTCTTCTTCTTCTTCTCGAGCAACTCTTCCAGAAACTCCAAGACCGAGGGCTGCAAAAAGAAAGTTGGAAGAAGAAAAAGAAAATATTGATGAGAGAATTGAACAACTTCTTTTACAATCAAATGCTGCAGATGAAAGAAGTCTTAAAATAGAGGAGGAAAAATTACTTCTCATGAAAGCATTTGTTACAGAAGCTAAGGAATTTAACGAAAAAATAATCAATTTATTAAATAAAATGAGTAATTAAAGTTTATATGTACATATATGTTTGTGACTTTTTATTGGAACATGAGATGTGATGGAAAACTTAAACTATGAGTAAATGAGTGTTAATGATAATAATTACCTAAATGCTGGCTAATAGCATTTCTTATAATTGAAGGTGTTGTCATTGCATCATTTATTTGGGTTGAATGTTGAGGCTGCTCTCTCTGTACATTAATGGATGGATCTTGTAACCATTGCATATTTATGTCATCATTATTGGCGTTGAGAAAATTGTGTAAAAGACAATGTGCTGTTGTCAATACGGTTATCAAGACCTTTTCCGATTCGTCTAAATCTTGCTTTTAGATGTCCGAAGCAGTTTTCAACAACTCTTCTACATTTTGAAAGAGCATAATTGAAATTTTTTTCATAAATATCTTTGTTGCAAAACAGACCAGACTTCTTTGCAAAAGTTTATAAGAATGATATATACAGTGGATATGCCTACACCAAAGAGAGCGGAAACAGTCCTATACTCAGCTGATGATCCCAGGGCATATAAAGCAATAAAAATAAATTTGTTATACTTTTAAAGTCTTGCTCCATTTTAGTTTGGTATATTAAACACACACCCTTATTACGGTTGTCAAAGATCAATACGATATTTGATATTTATCAATAAAATTAATGAATCGGTATTATCGTTGTCAAAAATCAAAATTTTTGATAAACTGTGAACGCTCTTCAGAAATTAGATCTATTGTGAATGATTTAAATTGACAGTCTTGGTAGTATGGTTGTCAAAATGTTTGTTGATTATCAAATTTTCAGTCAATCACAAATTCCTTGTTGATAAAATATTTTACGGATCGCGAAAGCCAAAAGCATGTCTACTATAGAATTATTTTTCGGTGAAAATGAAATTGAAGACGAAAATACTTTTTAGCAAGCAAAGATTCGAAGAAAATTACGCGATGCTTCAAATCCGATGGATTTGGCTGAACATATGTATGTACATAGATAAAAGAACTTTTTTAATTACATTACAAAAACTAATTTGGCTCGCTTCTAGACTCATTCAAAACTTTAGACTTTCGAAAGAAGCCTTCCTTAATGTATTTTTAGATATCAACGACAAGTTAAAGCCAACGAAAAGGCAACAATCCATCCCAAACATACTTAAATTTGCAGCTGTCTTAAGTAAATAGGCACTATTCACAATAGATTTTTGATCTTTGTTCACAATGGATGAAAAAATGATTAACTCGGGTTCATAATACCGATGTATCAATTGATTGACAAAATATTTCAATTGTCAATTAATTGATCTTTGACAAGCGTAATAAGGCTGACAGTCTTACAATATCACTATTCATGTTTATTTTTAAACAAACAAGTATAAATGAAATAAAACGTTGACCTAAAAATGCAAAATGTGACAATTCATGTTAAAAGTAATTGAAAGATAAAAACCTGATATTTGTAGTGTGAACACATTTCGGGTTTTAGAAAACTTTTTGTGGAAAACACAGTTTTACGTCTGGTGTGAAAAGGCTATAAGTGAGGTATTTGTGTTGTGTTTGTGACTTGTGGTAATTAAATTAATACCCTCATGGTAATCCCGACGGCGCGCCGTCGCGTTGGCTAGCGGCTGAATAAGCGCGTACCCCAGCCATACCCATTTCAGTTCGGCTTCACATTACTCAACTATTTCGACCTTGAATTCAAGCGCATTTGAACTTCGGTATGAAATAAATTAAATAAAACATTTTCAATACAAATAGATACCCAATCACAACTCCAAAATAGTAGTAATTCCCTTTTTTGATTGAGCCCAATAAAGTTTACAACTTTTTGGCGACGACGCGACGACGCACGCACGCGACGATGAAAAAGAGAGGGACGACTTTTCTTATCAATGATTCCACATTACAAGCATAAAGCAAATGAACACCGTCATCGTTTTGTTTTGCTTTGTTTTTATTGTAAAATTTTATTTTCAAAGTTTTCGTATATAAATTGGAAGACCAAACTCTTCTACTCTCAATTCTTCCGACATTATCACCAACACTACACGGTTATCCATCAATGGCTTATTTCAACAAATAAATAGAAACATACATACCAGCAATTGACATGGCTGTCATCCCAACTCTATCTACTTCTTCGTTATTTCCACAATCCTTTCACTCTAAATAGAAGCAAATATTTGCGACAACCCGGGGCTTCAAAATGTGTGTTTTATAATTGATTCCAATAGAGGATTGCAAACAAGACTTCGATAAGCTGGGTAAATAGTACCACGGGCCCACACAAATCTCATTTATTTGCCCAATATACAAGTGCAGTTGTATTGGTGAAAGGATAATATGTTTATATCCGCTTATATAGCAATATATGTACATACATACATAGTAGACAGCAAAAGCGTTAGGACTTCAATGACAAATACAATGTTGTATAATGTATACATTTTGGAATGATCCATGACGCAATGATATTGTAGCAAGTTATGTTTACGAATGCCTTCTTCCAGGACCAGTCAATTCCGTTACACAAATCAACCGAATATAAAAGGCGTTAAATTATGACAACGCGAATTTAAATACTTAACTCCTCAAAATATAAGGCGAAATCGCAATAAAACGCTATCCTTAGTTTTAAACTGACTTTCGTTTTATATTTAAAAGTTGGTTCCCCTGGAGTCAAACGTCAGGGAAAAAAAGAAAAACAAATCAAATCAAACGTCAAAACCTATAAGAGAAATAAACAAAATAAAAATAAATTATGAGGCAAGTTTTTTATATTTATTTCTTATTTTCTTGTATTATATCAGATTTTCTATTACAGTTCATGATATGATATGAAAATCAAAGGTTATAAACAAACGTTCCCATTTCTATCTGCCAATGTTATGTAAAAAGACATATTTTTGCTCACGCTCGTGTCAAATAGCCGATACTTTATCTTTAGTAAATTACTGGGCTCGATTACTAACTTGTTTCTCCTCAGTTTTCGTTTGTTATTGTTTATCATGTAAAATTTTACTAACCTAAGGATAAAATGAACAACAAAACGCGCCTATAAATAGAACGATGTCAACGATAGACTCAATTCACATAGATTTTGATCTCTTTTCACTGATATTATATTTCAAGTTTCTTATATTATACATAGTAAAATTTTTTTTTTTAATTATTTATTTACATATTTCAAAAAACGCTTATAAATTAAGATTAACATCTTATTAATTTATTATAAGCCTTCAAATTTTGTTTGATTTTATGAATGTTTGATTATTAGATAAATTAAAGTTACAGAAAAAAAAATAATAATTCAACGATTTGCCAAAAACTTAAAAAGTAATTATGAGAATTTCTTTGTCCTTCCTATTCCTTCGCGGGGAACAACTAGTATTTAATTAATTTCATGTTTGTCTTCAATATACGTTATAGCATGTAATTATTAAGACCTCTGGCATTCCTTCTTCTGTCTCTATCCAACAAATTCATTTAAAACGTAGGACCGTGCGGACCTAATTACAAGCAAGTATTTTTCATGATTTCAGTAAGTTTTTGAACCGCCCATGCCTCTGTATCTACTGCATACACAACACAATACATACATATATGTAGATGAAAAACTTTTGAGTACCGAAAAAAAAAAACTTTTTCGGTATATCATTTTAATATATGTAGTTCGCCATACAATGTCGTCTTTTGATTAAATTAAGGCAATTGCAATAAAAATAAAGAAAAAGATCAACATAAGAAAGGCAGTTTACTAACAGAGCAACAAAAGGAAGTCCGAAGAACATTTTGTGCGATATTTTTCTGTGCCACTCCTACCACTGACTCAGTAATGACTTCTTTTATTGTTCAATATTTTGGATATTCGCCGATGGCTTTGAGGATATCAGTCTTGGAGTTTATTCAACTGAACACCGTACAGCAGCCACTGACGGTAGAGTGAAGTGAGAAGAAAGAATGAAATATTTGGGCCTATAAGCAGTGGTACCTATAGCAAAAAAGAAACAAAACGTTGAAATGTCCGCCTGCAGGACAAGAGTTAATGACACGTAAGGAACATCACCGACATCAAAGACGAACGCGGGTAATGACTGAAATTGATTTAACAGCTTTAACCAATAGCCAACAACCCCTGACGTTTCTGCCCATATTACCCTGTTCGATGTAATAGAACCATGACTGAAGCAAAGTGACGAAAAGATAAAACAACTTTTACCCTAATAATGCGAATTAAGGACCAGCCTTTGAGAACAAAGCTCTGTACAGGGAGAACTAATCAACAGTTATTGCATTGTGTAAAAGAATAAGGCCTCTCCTGTTTCCCAGTTCTCGACGCTATAGCCCGTTTATAAAACATCCCAGAATTAGTACACATCACTCGTAAAGTTACTTTTACATTTTTAACTTTTAACATTTTTAAAGGGTAAAATGAAATTTAACGGTAAAATTAGTGTATATATAATAATTACAAACCGTGAATGTATGTTGTTTTGAAAAAAGCACGTCCGTGGGATGTGGTTTCAAGTTGGCATATGTATATGTACATACATATGTAAGTAAGTAGATCCTTGGATATAAATGTTGGACAGAGAATGTGTTGCTTTGGGTTGTTTGTTTATTGTTGTTCTAGGCAGATGTGTGTAATCCTCGATTGTCCAAGACTGTTATAAGGTAGCAGCCTAATAGCTAAGAGCGTGCTAAGAAAATTTGTTTGTCATAAATAATCACGCTGCTGTAGCTGTGTACATGCGCTAACATCATAGCGTCATAACACCACACACAAACCCATTAACATAGCATAATACCCCATAGAGAGTCCTTGGTAATGGGACATCAATCTCTTTAGAAATGGCATGGTTCCTAGATGCCTCTGAGGGTAGTAATCTGTTTTCCGTTTCTTCGCACGTAATTTGATATTAATGAGCGAGATACTATGTTAAGGTCAAATGAGGGGTATTTTTGCCGTATAATGTTGTAACTGTGATGTTGTAACAAAGTTACACACGTTGCATTAATATGAATTGAGGTTGAAAAGATAAGACTTTAGACATTTAGTTAATTGACACTTAATTTGAAGTTCGTTATATGATATGTATTGTACACTTGTACAGTTACAAATACTCTCACGTGAGTTACAACTACAATATACAACAATATTAATGATTAAAGTTTTGATGTGACATGATTGACAGACGTTTTGTGTAGCTGGAAATATGATACAATTTTGGATTTTATTTTTCAGTCTTTGAAGCCTGAGGGACCGCATGAGTGTATGGAGGTGGCTTAACACAAAATATTTGTATGTTTAAAATGTTAGAACTTGATTATGATTATGATATGACAAATGAAAACCCACAGGAAAGTAGTAATTATTTCAATTCTTAATACATCTGCTCAACCACAAAATTTCTAGTGTAGAGTAGTGTAGTGCAGTGCAGATTCATGAAAACTGTCAGAGCAAGTCCAAGCAAAAACGTCATAAGTCAGATGTTAAATTCAGAGCAGTTAAAATGGTAGGGATAGTAATAATTTACTCAAAAAACAAAATGTTCACAAAATATTTTTTCTGTGTGTAATTTGTATTAAAAAAATCTGTATTAATATATACTCAATTTCTTATTACTAATCTAAATTATAATAACAATTAAATTTTTTTTAAATTTTATTAGAGCCAAAAACTTTCTGGGTACTATTTTGTTTTGAGTAGTGTAGAATAATGACATTAGCTGATTTTGTGTACACTAGTTCATCTCATTGAACGCTAAATCAGTGCGAGTCAGTGCAGAAATTTCTTCATTGAACACTAAAAAGCTACACTTTTCTGCTCGGAGTAGTCCAGTGCAACTGGTTAAACACACTTAATATTAGTTATAAAGTTTTGTTTACATTTCGTTTGTATATTATATCATATTTGTATGTGAATTTCACGTTAATAACTGTGCTGCCGTCAATGTTGCTACTTAAAGGTAGTAGTACCCAGTAAAGAAGAGTCCTTTCGGGGATTTGCTCGTCAGTCAGTTCTATGGTAGCTCTGCTTGGTTTGTGTTATTGTGGTGGTCAAAACAAATTTCATATAACCTCTGTGTAGATTAACGCTGCCTTTAATTGTGGTGGTTATTATGTCAGTATTTTCACGGTTGTTCATTTTAAGATGGTGTTGTATAAAACGGTTCTCACGGCGACGCCAGATAAATCTTGTGCGGACTTTAAGAGGAAGTACAGAGATGGTATGCTATGGATATCTCTCTTTTATGGCTTTGATGAAGATAGGCGTGTTGTAGATGGCTCCCATTGAGTTATATTGGGAGGTCAAGATGTTGCACCATTAATAGCTTGTTCCTTATCAGTAGCAGCAGAATGCCGCGCTTTTTAAGAGGTCTATCATTGCAGCGGATGTGGAGCTCTAATTTAGTGGTATGTCCAGTATCTCGTTGAAGCAATGTTGGGTAGCCGTTTTACAACATAATTGTTTCTCTTTATCCGGTTGGTATGGGCAATAGGGCACTGTTGTAGAATGTGGTTTGTACTTCTTCTTACTGTTGATGTTCATTAAACGTAACAGAATACATTTTTTAAAAATATGTTAAATAAACTTATGCGCCCAATCCAAGGTTTATTACTGCACTATAAATCTACTTATGCCTTAATTCAACAATGTGAATATTACTTTAGCTATGACATTACATACAAAAGGCTTCAAGGGATGGCTTCAAGTAGCACAAAATGGCTGACACAGGGCTAGTCAACTGTCAAGTTGAACTTTTGCAATCAAATCCTTGAATTTCCAGCTGATAAATGTTTGGGCGGGATAGAGGCCGTTCAGGTCTCGTCTCGCCTTGTGCATTGTCAGTTGGGATTTACGCCAACAAAAAGTTTTTAATTTTCATATGTTCTTGCTTAGACACATCCGCCCTTTTATGGTTGAAGTTGAAGATGTTCAAGATAGGACATCAGCTTGTAATAAATCCGTATTCACTTTTTATTAATATTGTATTTTCTTTATGATTGTAGACAAACGTTTTGAAGCACCAAGTCATACAGGGCGCTGTTTTTTTTTTTCTGTAAAAACGTGAATGCCTTTAAGCAAATGTATTAATTTGACGCTATTTAGCAATCTGACATAAGCAACAGTTCTGAAGCCCAGCAGTAGTTTGTTTATTTTTTTTTTTACATAATTGAAGGTTTTTAAGAACCTATTTACAAATTAATTTGCTGGTGAATGTTTCACGTCCCATATAAGTATGTATGTTTTTCTATTTTTGTAAGGAAAAATTCATCGGTGATGAAAACTTTTGCTCCATATTTTATCGGTTTAAGGATTTTTCATGAAATTGCTTATTTCGTACCCATTAAAACTTCAAAATCGAAAACAATAAAAAAAGAAAATATATAAAATTTTATTACTTTCACAAAAAAAAGCCTCGTGGGACCACATTGCAACCCCACTTATCCAACTCGATTAAGACTATTAAACCGGTGACCGGATTTTCTTTTTTTTTATGGATTCCCACAGACCTCTCCGAGCTGATTTGTGTATTTCCAAAGCACTCAGTCTTCATAAAAAAAAAATAATATGCTAAAAACCCAGTTGGTCCTTAAAGGGATTTCCATCTCCAGCCAATCCAACAGTCCCGCAAACCCGCGTGCATCTTGACTTGATTTACGTCATTGTCAAAGGGCAACCTAAGGAATAGACACACACAAAACAAAAAACAAAGTCTAACCCATTTAGCGACATCGAAACAAAAACCCGAGAAGACATCCCCTTATCTATGTATTGGAGCAGTTTATCATTGGCATATCGAATTTATCTCTCCGGAATACCATTTTTTTTTTTTTCATGTCGGGAGACAGTTTATATTTTTTTTTTTGCGAACAGTCATGTTGTTTTCGTTCTGTCATCGTCATCAATATCATTGGCGTAGTCGTCGAAGGACAAATATAGGATATTGTACTTTCGCTTAAAGGGAAACAATCACAAGGCAACAACAAAAAAGCCTTTTTCCAATATTGCTTTGTTTTGCAAATAATGATGATGATGAGGTCGATCAAAAGTGGAATTTTTGTATCCCCAAAAAGTTCTATAGGTACTGTTTTCGTATAACACAATTACAATGAAATTTCTGAACAGAGCGATTTTTGATAAAATATGGTTTTGATTAAGTGGGCGTTGGCATATTCAATTCCGTTTTCATCTAAGAGGCGAACACAAAATTTTTGATAGACCTTTAAAAAAAAAAAAAAAACAATAACAAAAGCCAAAGCCAAAGCCAAAGCCAAAGGCAACCGTTTGCTAATATGTTTATAATATGATTCATAGCTCTCTTGTAAATGCCATTTTCACAAATTGATGTTGAAAATACATACATTCGAATTAATAAGTTTTCACTCAAATGGATACTGTATAGTAGGGTGTAAAAAAAGAAAACCTGAATTTTTGAAAAATGTTCAAAGAATTTAACACGAAATGCTATTCATTCCGGAATGTATTACCTAATTCAGCTTCTTCAGCCGAATAAATTTTATTTGTAATATCATAACGGGCTAACTTTTTAACAACAACACTGTTGCTGCTCCATATCAAGGGATCCATGCAACAACCACCTACATATGTTTGTTTTTAATGGGTTGGGGATTTATTAGAACTAATATGATACATCAACAATATTTGAATAATATACCCAACCCATAGTGATGCATATTGTGGATAGTTTTAAGGAAACACAATAGTCTGCGGTTAGTTATGGTAGTGGCAGATGCTTCATGCAAATTAGATTCAAAATATTTCGAATCAATGAATGAATAATGATGCAAATTCTTGGAAAACAAACACATGTATGTACACTTTAACTTGCAACCTATACATACGAGTACAAATGTAGGTACACCGCTCTAAGGTACATACGTAATTTAAGCAGGTATATTAATAATGCCAAAAATGACAAAAACAGGACGTGCTACATATACACATACATACATATATATGTATATCCTAAAACATACTCATTGCAAAACCAACAATCTTGCCAACAAATACGAATAATCCATGTTTAAGAGTTTTGTCTATGAAAACTAATCAAAATTAATGGAAATTTATCGATAGATCTTAATTTTATACAACACAATCTAATTTGGACTGTTTAAAAAGGGGTCAAATGATTAACTGTGAATGATTTTGCATTTTTAAGTATTCAAATTATGTTGACAGGTAAAGTATGACATTTGTGTATGGGAACCAAAATGGTAAATATGTATATATGTACTAGCAGACCCGCCCACGCATTGCTGTGGCTAAGATTTTTGTTAAATTGTATTGTAGTAAACTATTTAAGGGGAACAGTACCCCGTTTAAAAATATTTATTGAACAAAATTGACAGACGTGCGTCGCTCAATGCAAATTGTGTACCAGCACCAAAAACTGAAAAAGTACGAACAATTGAATTTCACTGTATTTACTTAGATACTATTTAGGTCCTCAGACCTACGAAGTCCGTTGGTGTTCCCTAGCGGGACATAGGGCCTCAACTACTCATACTCTCCATCGTGTGCGGTTTCCAGCGATGTATTTTAGCTACCTCCAGCTCTTTCCCAATCTCGCAGATTCCTCCTCAACTGTTCTCCTCCATGTGCTTCTTGGTCTACCATCAACTCTTCTTCCTTCTTGTGTGAGTGGGTATTTAGCTTACTTCAAAATAAATTTAACTTGTACTTTAGCTGTGCTATTATATTGTAGCTTACATGAAACGTATCATAGCGCCATCTATTCAATATATACTCAATCCATTACATATCGCCATCTTTTAAAATCATTTAGAGCTAACAGATAATTGTGACTGTCAAATAATAAATTGAGATGTAAGCTACTCTGTAAAGAAATTCGCTTAAGGCGCCATCTGTTCTAGACTTATGGAAACTACGATCAATAACAACAATCAACGTTATTGATCAGTTTATTATTAATTATTATTATTATTGGGACCGTTAATTTAAATAATAACTATCCTATCATCTAAGTTGGACCAAATTACATATATATGCCAGCTTTCATGAATATCAGTTGAGTTGTTTTTGATTTCATTCAAGACATACACACGGACATTGAATTTTTATATATTAAGATGTATAATATATACATAATTTTTTAAACACATACAAGTTATTTATATATGTAGGATGACTACATATCTCAACTAAATAAACATCCTAAATTAAAACCAAACATGTAAAATGTACACTATTTAAATTCATATAACATTTCCAAATCATTCCATTGAAATATTCATAATTAACGAACTAACTATAGTACCTATAGATATAAAACTTAACGTAATAAGCATCAGGCATTCTGAAAAGTAAAGTCAAGTTAAGAAAGTCAAAGAAAGTTAAGTCAATGTCAAATTAAAGTCAAATTCAATTATTCTATTTTCTATATTTTTTTATAATTCAAATATTTAAATTTTATTTAATTTCATGTAGATCCTAAAATTAGAAAACAATTGAAGTGAATTAAAAACTATATAAATTTAAACAAACCATTTTTTTTATTCCCTTTCACTCCCCCTACATATATATCTACAATTTGGACGTATTTTATTGATTTAAGTGACGCATTAATTAAATTGGCGAAATTTGTGTTTCTGAACCAATAACCTGTTTAGTCGGATTACACGTAAACTTAAGAAAGATCTCCAAAAAAATTATTTTTTTAAATTTCATTCTAGACTGCATTTATTCTTAAAAGCTGCAATACATTATACGATAGTTGAGGTTTGCAATATCTATGTATATATAATATAGTATACTTTAAGGTGGCGCAATTATCGTCTATTATAAATATAAATTGATTTTGAACTTCAACTCAATACAATTCAAATAAATGTTATTATAGAATACTTTACTTACTTTTTTTGTAAGTTACAAGAATAATGAAAATTTTGATCGGTTTGTGAAATATCGGCCAATCTAACAGCCAGACGAGACAAAGTTCGCCGGGTCCTCTAGTTAATTATAAAGTAAGGATATTACCGAAAACTTTCCTTATTGAAAGTCCAATTATTCTGACAGTATTATCACAAGTATCCAAATTAATACATGTTTTCAATATTTTCATTTGATAAATGCAGAATATCTATTAACGAACATAACCTCAAATATGACAACATTTATTTAGTTTTTGCACCATTTACCCACATCCTACATTTCAAAATCTGAAACTATGTATGTATATATATATGTATAGTACATATATCTTCAGTAAAATATTTTTACTCCCTATTGACTTACCACGATAATTTACCAAATTTAAGCTTTTATTTAGCTCTATTCCAGCTTTCCTATACAAAGGAAAGTAAACGAAGAAGTTCACCTGAACCATCAAATAGCTAACTGAGTAAAAAACTCGAAATATCAGGAAAAAAAAACTTTTAAACGGTTTTTGAAGTAAAACTTCTTTAGGCACGCTTACCTTGGGGAGTAAACTGGTGAATGCATTACGAGAGCGTTACGAAAAAAGTTAAAACAAGTTATACATATGGTAAGGTAACCCTGTATTTCATAAATATAAAATGAAGTTTAAAATGTTTCAGTGCGCTGCGCATTTGACTGCGCCTGGAAGGACATGATGGTTTGCCGCGGATGCAGTCATGAATCCATAGGCGGGTCAGAACTTTTTATGTAGGACACTTTTGAATTCAGTACGGTACGAAAGTGAGGCACGTAACTGGTAAAAAAAGCGCTCTCCCATAAGGCCTGTACTGAACATTCGATTTGGATGAGGTATAGTGAGACCCAATCAACTGCTATTGAATCACAAAGGTGAGTGCGTATCTCATACTAGTTGCTGGTGTCGTAGCGTCATATACAGCGTTCCTTTTTTCTTTTCTATTTTCTCCTTCCATGATATGATAACATAAAATTTTACTAAAACGTAAAATAATTGGAATAATTATGAACATGACAATAATCAAATGGAAGTTGATGATGAAAATCTCACTAGAGAACATGTACAAACATTGAGACAAATTATTGGAGTTAGGAGGTCTATACAGGCCTATTGCCTGTATTACACTGTAGGAGCAAGAGAGAACAGTGCATACTTACTTACTTAGGTCCTCAGACCTACGAAGTCCGTTAGTGTTCCCTAGTGTGAAATTGGGCCTCAACTACTCCTACGCGTCATCGTGTGCGGTTTCCAGCGATGTGTTATTGCTCCCCAACTGTTCTTCTCCACGTGCTTCTCGGTCTACCAACTCTTCTTCCTGTGGATTCCACTGCATTGCCTGGCCAGCAATGCAGTCATTACCTTTTCGAAACGTGTGTCTAATCCACTGCCACTTGCGCCTTCGTATAATGGTATCGACGGGTTCCTGACATGTTCGCCTATGTAAGTCCTCGTTAGAGATACGATTATAAGAATATTAATTTATCAATAAAAACCGATAATAAATTTAAATATTTGTAGAAAATTTTAGAAATTTGTAGAAAATATGTGTATGTATGTGTATATATGTATGTAATGTATGTTGTTGTATAGGTTAGGTGAAATTTTCTTTTAGTAAAGAATCTTAGCAGTTTTTCCACACTCTCGTACTGTTTGTATCCCCAAACCTGCGCTGCGTAAAGCATTAAACGATTCGTACGTAACTGCGCGTCGACAGTTTTGTTCACACTTCGGTATTCGACGAATAAGTGATGGGCCGAGTGTGAATTTTATTCGTTGGTGGGTGCATTTTTAGTCTGTCGTTTCATATTTCAAATAAAACAATATATCAAATAGATTTGTTTTTATTTATAACTTTGAATAATATAAATCTGCCGCCAGACGCCATGTAGATTCTTGAATCCTTTAAATTTCCAGCCTATTATTATGTGTAATAATTTCCCATATCAATTTTATTAACCGTTATGACAATATAGCAACTAAGGCTGGTCGTTATTTCACTCATCGAACAGTAGTCAAAGAGTTTCCAGAACCCTACGTTCTTCCAACCTTTTTTAAAATATGCTAACCAAGTATGGTCCTTTTGCCTTTACCCATGGGCATTAAATTCGTGAGTTCTTTCATTCAATGGGCTTAATCCAACACTTAAACGTCTGCAACAAACTGATATACATATAACCAAAAACCCACTTAAAAGTATTTTCAAATTAATATATCCTGCCACAAACGAGAAAACAAAAAAATGTTCAACAAAGTTACACAAAGTTCTAAGATTCTTTCGAAAATAACACCATAACCTTTTTAGAACTACACCAACAACTGACAAAATAAATTAATCATTCCAAAATTATATACATTTTTCTTTCAGCGGCAACGTAGCATCCCCAAAGGCAAAAATAATTTAATTTGATTAAAAAGCAAGAAATGCACATCCATCAGCCAAAAAGATAAAATCTCATGGCCCCACCGCACCGCTCCCTTTTATATCGGCGGCGCGGCATCCATATCCTTCTTCACGGTTGGTAGGTATAAGCATTTTGCAATATTCTTCTCAAAGCCAAAATATGCCTATACCAATAATTCTAAATAATACCTCTAATCCCTCGAATACCATAACCAAACCAAACAAAATCGTTCCAAGTGTCGCGGTTGGTTGACAGGCCATCCCAGCTGGAAAGCAACAGGAGCATTTTATACAATCACCACCAAGGACTTCATCTGAATTTCAAAATTCCAGCCAAACCACAAATATGTCAACACATGTCCCCTTTTATGTGGGAATTTATTTATGAAAAATGGATTTTGGCGGTATTTGGCAGTCACCGTACTTAGGGAATACCATGCATCGCCGAGCCACCGCGCCGCCGCTTCTGATGACAGGCTAAACAGGATCAAATGTGTGTGTTAGTATGGCATTGTACTGAACACACTCCTCCAAATGGGATCACACTAGACACCACTTTGTACCAGAATTCAAGGAACTATGCAAAGAACCCAACAAATGTCCGGTCACACCGAGAATTAAATAATGACACCCAATTCCAATTCAAGGAAGAAGAATAAGAAAATATTGGCGCTGCCCTGGTTGGGTTCTTTTGATGATTTTCTTTGCTGTGCGATTATTTTTTGCATTGCTATTCCAGGTTAACCAAGTGAAGTGGAAAATTAGATGTCTGACTGAGTTCCAACGCAACGCAACGTGTCGTGTCGTCGCAACGTGGCGAGTCGTTCGAATACACTACACCGAAGACCGAAGCCATGACGATGGGGTAATATGGTATTGCAAAGTTCTGCTTAATTTTGCATGCTTGACTTATTGACGGGAAGTAAGCTCCAGGATCTTTTATTTCTATAACATTTACCCCCCACCCCTTCTGCCACCCACTGCATTGTTGTTGCTGCTCTATGGGAATTATTATTGTCTTCCTGAAATGCAATTCCAAAACATACACAAAAACGGGAAAGGAAGGAAATCCTTATGACGAAATGAAATACGAGCTTTTGCTGATTTGCTTGTCTATGTTCGTTCTTTTTGCTGATGGTGCTTAAATTAAGGAAACCGGGCTACCAGCAGTAGACGAACAAGTGAAATAGAAAGCAACTAGCTCTTGCTCTGAAGTAAAGTCTGTACGAGTACACTGGCCTGGAAGACTTTACTTCTGGAGCAGTAGGAATAGGAATTATGGCTTCCGCCCTCTGTATACAAATTTTTTCCTTCGCTGCTCGACTCGTACCTTCTGTGTTTTGTGCTTTTGAAA
This sequence comes from Scaeva pyrastri, assembly GCA_905146935.1. Classification (NCBI taxonomy): domain Eukaryota; kingdom Metazoa; phylum Arthropoda; class Insecta; order Diptera; family Syrphidae; genus Scaeva; species Scaeva pyrastri. Next base: position 136,683,808 of record LR989927.1, read on the forward strand.
CGGATTCAGATATTTCACGGTTCTTCTATTTTACATAAGTATTATCGTCGATGACTGACGTTTTGACTTTTCATGTTTGGCAGAGCAGAGTGGTTCTATGGGCGGGGAAGGCGGTGTAGGCGGGGCAGTGGAAGGGTATTAGGTAAATTCGCAGCCTTGGAAAACAGCAGCTATAAAACCAAGAACTGATTTGATTTTATTCTTGTATTTTCTCAATGGTCGTTGTCATTGCTCTTCTTTTGCTCGAGTGTACTCTTTTTTTTTAGGGGGTGGATGGGGTACGTTTTTCTTGATGTACATACAATACATACATACATTTGTACATATGTATATACATATGTGTATAGATATTTAGAAATTTCCGAAAGAAGAATTTATATTTGTATGGATCTATCGTTTTAACACACCTATATTTTTCATTTACCGTTGCGTTGGATGAATTGAATACTCGTACGGGGGAAGGCGTTCTTCTGACATTATTCTGAAGATTTTCTTTGAAATGTCGTATTTTATTTTGTGTTTTGCAGAAAATTGCCGAATTACAATTTTGAAAGATGCTGAATGATGTTTATTTTTAGGGGGGACGATTTCGATAAAATTGGTTTTAAAAGTAGATAAAGGCAACCTGAAAACACACATTCAAATAAAAGAAGGTACGTATGTTTATATGTACTCGTATGTGGATGTGTATTGAAATATGGTCTTATAGGTATAGCTAAATTTGCATGTATGTAAAAGTGTAAGATTATTTTAAATGTTTGGTTCTTGATGTTGTCAAGTCGTATGTCGTATGTAAAAATTTAACCTTTACTGATTATTGAACTGAATTGAATTTTAATAGCTAGTATTGTGCAGAGCCTATAAAACGATATACACTAAACTTAAAAGTTATTTGGTGTTCACATTGGACCTCGACATCTTATAAATTTATTTCGCTCACATTATTGGCAGGTTAACTTAAGATAAGGATGTGAGACCCAAATTTTAAAATTTTGTAAAAAAACGAATTTTAAATTTGAATTTCACACTCTTATTGCGATACTGTAAAGTTTCTTTGGTTATTTTTTGAAATTTGTTGTAAATTAAGAGAAATTAACGTTAGGCAAGACAAATTTTCGGTCAATTTTCTTTCGTCCTTTTTTTCTTGTGGTCTTCTCTTGAATCATTTCAATCTCGAAGTGAAATTATGGTGCACAGTTGTAAAGTGCGTAGGTACTTCACAATATTCCTTTATCATCTTCCCTTATCCCATTCCAATTCAATCCACTGCCACTTATAATTCCTATATTCATCATTTCCCCTCAATTACCTACACAAATTCCATTTAACCCCAAAGTCGTCAAACAGGCGATCAACGATCGCTTCACTTAAACCCATTCTCCATTAAACTTCTACAAATTCATATTTTATTGCTTCATTGAAACTAAACCCAAAATTCCCAGATAATTATTTTTCTTTATCCAACAATCAATGTACACACCCTTTTCAACCTATTAAACGTGCATTGATATCTCAAAAACGTATCGCAACTTCACACAGGCATACATGTGCTAATGTTGCATTTTTTCCTTTTTGTAATTTTGTAATTTCCAGATCTTATTAAAATTAAATTAGACCTTTCTAATTGTTATTAAGATTAAATACCATAAATTATAAATTAGACAAATTTAATAAACTAAATTAAAAAATCAAAGAAATAAACGAACATTGTTTTTATTTTTGAAGGACAAACAAAATACAACCGTGAATGATAAGACCCCTTTTGAGAATCATGCTTCTCGAATCAAAAGACTAAAAAGCACAATAGCACATTCTATGTGCTGAATGAAACAGTGTTCAGAAAATTGATACCTCATCAATTGGGTAGTGATAAGAATTTTAAAAGAAACTGTACAAATGAACCATTCGTTATCCTTATAAATTTTAAACCTAGTTATAAGATGTAATGACCTGTTTCACCTTGAATTTTAAAGTTAATTTTGGGATAGTTTGAGTTTTAATGTTCAAAATTGCTCTTAGTTCAGTATATACAAAATTTGTCTTTCACATATGTATGTACATATCTCAATTACTGGTTTAGCTGAGTAAAAAACAAATTGTTTAGTTTGTAACATTTTTTATGAGCTCAAGAAATTATATTACGCGTTTGTTTATTATAACTATAGTGGTTTTTAAAAATTTGTTATAATCTCAATACTTCAGAGGAACCCTTTCCTACCCGTTGCTACTATACATCCTGATTATAAGGGTTCATTTTCTCCTTAAACTTCTGTAGCAGTCCATTAGAATTTTGTAAAATTCATAGTTTTTGTCAAGCTCCAAAAAAATTTCACGCCATCTTTACTTTCATAAAAACTCTGCGGGATTCATTGTATATTATACATAGATTTTTATGTCACATTTTATAGGTGCCATTTAGCAGGATTCCCGCACTTCTCGGTGAATTAAGCGATTTTTGTTCATACCCAATATATGTACTATGTATGTATTCACATATAGGAGTGTTCTTTTAAACCACTTCCTTTTGGCACATACGACATAAATTCCTCATAAAATAGTATATTCATGTATTACAGGCGTTGCATAACAAAAGCCTAAATCCTGAACTCGTATAATAAATAAACACTACCTCCGTAAAACTAACACACGACCGACGACGACGATGACAAAACCCTGAAGCAATATCATTTCAAATGAAGTGCTTCTCCTGAAATCCTGCAAAAAGGCATGGAAAAAAGTTTCGTCCTACAAAATAGCATTACAGCTATGTATGTATGTATATTATTTGTACATAGGTACATATGTATTGTTGTATTCATACATACATATTTATATATACATACATACATATGTATATCATTCTGCTATATCTACCCCCTGTGAGTTTCTTCAATATTAAAGGGGTAGCTGTTTTTTTATTTTTGTTTCGTTATAAATAAATAAATAATTTTACCCGCATTTTTATCTGCACATTATCCATTTTCGGCCACTTATTCAGGGTATAAATTTTAATTTCCCCTGAGCGGTTCCCCCATCACCTATAGACCTATCTCAAGGTATACCCTTCCCCCGCACTCAGAAAGTGGGTGTTGAAAAGAGTTACCATACCACGAGCAGGGCAAGGGTCGATTTTACAAAAAAAAAATTAAATCAGTTCCGCAATGTGGGCCCATCACTGGCTGGTTGGAATCGGAATCAGAATCAGAACCAGAATCAGATACTAAATTGCACAAGTGAACAGGTATGTCTGTATACAGTACATGCACACTTGTACAGCACAATCATCGGGTCTTATTATTGTGCTCGCCAGCGCATTTGTTTCTTCTCCTCTTCGGCGAACATATTCAAAGCCCTCAGCACTCAGCAGGTTTATGTAACAGCTACAAAATACATACATATGAACTCGAGCATGCATTTGTGAGGACGAAAAGGCCATGGGAGGACGTGTGTACGAGTCGATGTAAGGTTGTGTTGTAGATACATATGTATGTGTTGGCAGAACAACTTTACAATTTCGATTAATAGCAGTCTGGCCGTGACATTATTGCTGGGTCGTTCCCATCGCCCACTGCCACACACCCTCGCCCGGTAATACATTCATATTATGAGCTTTGGTGCAAAATAAAGGACGAACGCAAAAGTGGAACACAATTACATGCAAAAATGAAAAACTAAAAGGAAAACACATTAAAAGGACTTCAGTGAACATGCAAAGGGAGGGAGGGATTTGCACAAACGTGGGTAGGTAGTGGGTTGGTAGTGGTAGCATTGAGTGAAATTGAAGGCTGGCAAGCGGCCTTCAGAGAGCGACGCTGAAATATCATCGTCGTCGTCGTCGTCGACAGAGGCACTTAAATGAAAATCAGAAGCAGACCACCCTTAAAGTGGTTGTCGTGTCGCCATGAGAAGGTCCGTCGTCATCGTCGTCGCCGCAACGAATCATGGTTGTGTGTAAGTAATTACCCCGAGAATATAAGGCAGCACAATCCTCTTTGCCACCTGTAATCCAATGTAATTACAAGGACTCAGCTGATTTCCTTCAACAGCTCAATTATCCAGAGTCAATGGAACAAAAGCTCCAAGAAATTATTCATTGCACCTCTCAAATATTCGAATACGGTATAGGCATGGTTTTTGTTCTGTTTTTTTTTTCCGAAATTTAAAGAATGTAAATATTTAACAAGTAACCACACCCTAGACAACAAAGTGGTCGTGAAAATAAAGATGGTTTACTTCGATAAAATTTTTGGAGACATTTTTTCTCTCCGTCATCTTCATATTTTTTTGTTTAGTTTTCAATATCTTATGGGGAACGCTTTGGTATTGCAAAAAGAGGAGACCTAAATGAGAATTGAATATCAAGGAGTTTTATACGAGTAATCTATTTATAATGACAGTTGCTTATTTTGTGACAGTTGTTCGTCTTTTAAAAAATATATGTATGTACCTGAAATTCTCCAACTTATATTTCAAAGACAGTGATCACTTTGCCTTTTTTTATGATAGATAAATTCGATTAAAATTAAATCTATATAGAAAAAAATTATTGGTACACATCAGTTCCATTCCGTTTCATTTCCAATCCTATTCGATAGTGTAGAATGACTGCCAGCCAAAGTAACTGTCTGAAAATTGTCTTTAAGATTGATCGATTGTGATTGCAATAAATTAATGGTTTAAGTTAAAGGATCACAATGTGAATGTACGACTGTGGATTTTTGACATAAACTCCAAATTTGATTATTTTCGTGCGACCACTTCAGTGCCCTCCAGCAATGATAGTTCTATTAACTTAAGAGTACTTCTCCTAAAATATACAAACAACTAAAAAATGATTCTTTTTTCCATTAAGTGTGAATCCAGGTGGAATGACAAAGTGTTTATGAATTCACGTGATCTTAAAAATTTGGTTGTTCCTTTGTCTAAACTTGCTATTTGTGGTTTTTATCCCATCATCATCATTGGGATTGCAGATTTCACGTGGTAGACAACTAAAACAAAAAACAAAACTACCTACCTACACATACATTACATATGTTTGAGCGTAAATATGTACTTGTAAATTATTAGCTTCCCAGGTATGTTATTTTTCTGAAATATTTTTTCTTCCTTGAAGTTTGTATTCTAATTTCTCATAACCCCTTTGCAAGGACAGTTACATTATTGTTCATTAAAAAAAAAAAACATTGATAAGGTGAATAGTCCAGCCTGGTTTTATGCGTTTTGAAAAAATTAACTACAAATAATAATTCCATCTAACGATTAAATGGTAATAAGCAAATAACTTGCCGTGAAGAATTATTTTAAATGCAATAAAATGATAGCTGTTTTTCTTAGAAGGGGGAAGTGGAATGGGGTTTTATACATTCTTCTCATTTATACCGTTCAATATTTCCTATACATATTTTATTTTATAAAAACTTATCAGTGCTTCCTTAGTTAAGGAACAGAGAATACTTACTTAAACTAAAAATTTGGATTTCCATGTCGTCTTGTATTCAAATAACTCAGATAAATTTTTGTCAAAGTGACATCAAGCTTCAACCTAAGAACTGTCGTAATATCTATAAGCTCATAATTAACAAACAAAAAAAGTGTCAGAAAATCTAAAAGTGATGTTAATACACCAAAAATATTTTGAGTGAAATCTGACAAAATCAGACAGAAAAATAATGCGAGCAAAATGAAATCATTCTTACTTTCATATCCAAAACTGATGTCCAAAGTTTGACATTTTTAAGTGGTAAATGTTTTAGTTCAGCAATGCCTCCGGGATAATGGTTATGGCATAGGGGATATGACTGCCTGTTAAAGGTTTGGGTTCAAACTGACCACAAGAATGTTTTTACGGGTACTGCCTTTTGGGAGGATTGAGAAATACTCCAAGAGTAATAATTCCCGTCATGAAAAGTGCTCTCCAAAAAAGTTGGCGTAAGGATTCGGCATAGAAACTGTAGGCTCCCTCCATTCCTGACCTTACTCTCGCATAGGAATGGTTGAGAGTTGTATGTGACTTGGTCCTGGTTCCTTACGAGCTGTAGTGCCACCTAATTTATTTTATTTTCTATACCTAGATTTAGGTTCATAAATCTTTACCTTCATTTTTTTTTTTACTCAAAATGTCATTATAACTTTAACTCACAGACTTTAAGAATGTGCACCTTTTGTAGCCAATCCAGTTATCCAAAATGCGATATTGTTGTTGTTGATGATAATAAGGCGAGGGTTGTTTTGTGTTACATTGTTTGGCAAACACTTTGTTAATTCATTTCCTCCAGTCTCCACCCACATACTCTGAATGGCAAACAAAAGTAGGTTCCATCTAAACGCCTTTGTGGATTAAGCGGTCTTTTTGAATGGCAAAATGCCCACCACTGCACCGTCCGGACTGTCAGTCAGTTAAGTGGATGAATGTAGCGTGTGTTTAGCTTGTTATAACCACTGACGCACAAAAAGTCAAGAAGGTTTTGATTAACATATTGCTTGGTGCCATTAAAGGGACGAGGCTATCTGTACCCTCTGATGGAGCTTTGATGATAGAAGACACTTGTTATGGGAAAAGTTGTTTTTCTTGGTTTTTTTTAATCAAATATGATTTATCTACGACTATGACATTTTTTTGACAGAGATGTAAGTGAATTAATCAATCGGGGTGAAAATATAAGGGTCGAAGATTGAGTAAATGTGAGTTGGCAGATAGAAGTGATGATGGGGCCAATAGAGTTAACTCGGTAGCTCAAAGCCATGATGATGACGTGACGACCGGCACAGTGATATATAAATTCAAATTTAACGACACAAACTGCTGACCCTAAAGTACGTGACACTCATAAAATACGAAAAGCTTTTAAGGGATTTAATGAAGAACTAAGTTGACGAATTGTAATGTTGAAGCAAATTTGTAAGGACGAAACACATTTTTCAGGTAAAAATGGAAAAGCGCAGAACTGATGATAGAGACAAATATAAGTAATACATAATTTTGTATGTTTGTGTATATATGTAAGTATATGTGTATATGAACTTATATTTCAGAATAAGCACGTCTTACATTTCTTGTACTTGCATTTATATGTTTGACTTGGTATGAGATGAGTTTGTACATACATATACTATAAATACATATATGTACCTTTATAATACCTAACGTACAAAAAAAAATATGACAACTTCACTTATTGTTGCCAAATTGAGTTCAATTGTGTCACACTGATTGTAATGTGTTTAAGGTAAATATACGTGTTCACATTTTAAAGATATTTTTTTTGTATTGAGTATGATCAAGTACGAGCATACAATAAGAGCAAGACGAATGTTAAAATAAAAAACCCTACAAAAAGTGTCGATTCAGTAAAGTAAGAAAAAAAAACTTCTGTAATTAAATGTGAAGTGATTTAATAATAATAATTTTTCCCATATATTAATTGTTAATTGAACAACATTTTCCACCATTTCATTTTTGTATTCATGTTGGAACAAATCTCTGAAGCTACCAAAAGTCTCTATCCAAAACAGAATCCCATTACAAAAAATTTCATAAGTTATCCACACTTTTCTGATGTTAACATATTATGAAAGTTGTCAGTATTCTTTTTTGAAATAAATAAAAAAATAGCTGTAAAATGTTTTTGTGTTTGAATAAACTTTTTAGTTAAATAAGAAAAATGATTTTGAGTAATGGAAAAAGTGGGGACCGGCTTAAGCTTCAAGGTTGATACACATTTGTGGACGTTTTATGGTGCATTTTCCTCAAGATCTCTGATGATAACTGTGCGCATCGCGGTCAAATATTCTCCTAAAGTACTACCAAAACTAGAGAATACACGAACAGAAAACACTTTCCTCAACATTAAACAAGTATTGCTCGTTAACACAACAATTTCTTGCACCCTAATCTCATCGATTAAAAATTATAAAAAAGGTTTCTGGTACTCCTAAACGTGACCTAATTAATTAAATTACTATTGGTCATCAACCTCCATTGTTTATTGTTTAATATTTTAAACTTCCAGATTTTAAAACTCAAACTGTCATACCAAAACTGAACCTTCCAGTCATTTAATTAGTTAAGCTTAACGAAGCAAAATCCGATATTTCAAGCGTTTAACCTGATTATTTTACCCGAAACTCGCCTCCCTTTTGTTTTACAAACCGTTTCATTATACAAATCATCCCGCTTTATCGGTCACACCAAATCCAATATACATATACATATGTATGTACAAGGTACATATGTAGATGTAATTCAGCTTTCTATATGGTCTGTCAATTTGACGGAATGAGATTAACTGTTTCTATACATTTAACCAAGTTCGGTCAGTGGCAAAACTTACAGTAAATATATCACCATACACACAAACTGTACATGTATAAACACTCCGCGTGTAAACATTGATTAATAATAAATTAGAATGCTCCCGACATGATTACGTTGCGTTGGCAAGACTCCATTTCTCCAGCCAAAAATTCAACACCATCACACCTATTTAGAAAATTATTGTTAAGCAAAACGTCATTAGGCTGTGTTTTTTATTTTACGGCCATAAATATCGTGTACCAATAATTTTGTTGTGTGTGCGTTTTCGGTGGAAATACATACATACATACACACATAATGAAGTTTATGAATTATGAAATATAATTTTGAATTTATTTCGTGTTGTTTGCTCTGGTGTTGGGTTGTTAAATTTTTACTTACCACACAATAATTTTGCAGAAGGCATCCATGCGTTGTGAATTTACATTGATAAAATTTGCATATAAATGAATGATCGGTCGGCAGCGCGAGTTACATATGATATAGCAGCAACTACAATGCAACCGATAAGTGCAGCGTCGGCAATGAAGGGTCAACAGCACGATCAACCAAAAAGTGCAGCATCGGCTAATAACGGTCAACAGCACTTCCAACCAATAAGTGCGGCATCAGCAATAAAGGGTCAACAGCTCAATCACCCACTAAATGCAATGTCAGCATTAAAAGAATATAAAAGCAAAGTCATAACCGATCAGCGGAGCCCAATAATACGTATGTAACCCCAATGATCGCAGCGACGCTTGGACGGCGGATCATTCTGGTTTCTTAGTTTGTTATATTTAATATTAATAAATAAAGCGTAAGAGGCCTGTGGCCCAATAAAGAATAAATAAAAAGTTTTTTTTTCTTTTCTGTGGTCACAAAAAACATAAATGGCGCAGTCGGTTGTCCTCTATAATATAAATTAGAGGATAGTGAAACGAAAAAAAAAAGAAATCTCAGTGTTTTGTTTTAGAAATAAACTTTTCAATAAAAAACAATAACCACGGAATATCAAAGTGTATGTGATTATAATAAAGTGACTGTAAGAATCTAATAATCACTTTAAAAAATTAAAAAAACCAAAAACCTTGTGTTATCGAAGTGAAAACTGTGATTATAATAAAGTGTAATCTAATAAAGTAAGAATCTAATAATCACTTTAAAAAATTAAAAAACCAAAATGGCACAACCTATAATGGAACAATGTCTACTAACACTGACTGAAATTCTAAACAGTCAGAATAATGCAGTGCGGAACATAAGAGTTACAATAGAAAAACGTTTAAAATATGTAGAGAACTTTACGGGAAAGCAAGGCACGTTACCTTCTTTTATCGCGACGATAGACCAAATTATAGAAGAATTTGGACCGGTAAATATTAACGAAGTGTTTGCTGTTGTCTACAATGAGAAAATCGGAGGAATCGCAAAGAACTTCCTAGCAATTGAAGCACCAGCATCGTGGGAGGAATGCAAGCAAAAACTGAAGATACACTTCCGGCCAACCAAAGACGAAGCAACAATCCTGAGAAGCATTAATAGTATAAAGGTATATAGTATAAGTCAATTATTAGATAAGATACAAAATATTATTAATTATATAACAGAATGTGCAACATTCAATAAAAATGGTTTAGAAATTGCTAACTGTCTAAATAGTGCATTAATTCTAAAAATAAAAGATGTAACAGCAGGAGCTTTAGCTGCAGAGATTTACAATGAATACAATTTATCAAAAATTAGAACAATTTTGTTTAAATATATAGGTCAGGATGAATATAATTTACGATCAGATAGAACACACAACATTGAACATAGAAATCAATGCCAAAACACAACTTCTCAAAATTTCCAAAACAACAGACACAATTACACTAATCCAAATAAAAACAATACTAACACTAATCAAAATCCTTTTAAAAACAATAATTACACTAATCAATATCCTAATAGAAACAATAACTATACGAATCAAAATCAAGTTAATAGAAACAGTTATCAAAATCAACCTAATGGGAATAGCCCCACAGGACAAATAAGAAATAATAATGCATCAGGCCAAGCTAGAAATAATGGGTATAATAACCATCCCCAAAACATTCAAAATTCAGGTCAACATAGATCAAGACAGGCTAGAATAGAACCTATGGAAGTAGACTATTTAAGTAATAAAGATGAAACCAATCAAATAGAGAATCACGAGTTTTTTATCAACTAGCCTCGGATTCAAGAAAAATGTGCATACAATTAACTTTTGAAAAAACAGACTATATAGCATTGATTGACACAGGATCAACCATTAGCCTATTAAATTCAACTAGAGTTCCCTCAAATCTTTACGAATATATTAACGATACACCAATTCAAATTAATACTATTAATGGTATTGGTAACGAAACAGCACAAGTAAAAACAAAATGTCCAATACAATTTAATCAGCCTTGCAATGCAAGAATGAAATGGACAAAAGTAGAATTAAATAAACCTTACGATTTCCTAATAGGAATGGATTGGATAAGGAACAATGCAAAAACTATAGACTTAAAAAATGAGGAAGTTATTTTAGTAAATGGTATACATCTTCCATTCTTAACTACATTACTTGAAGAAGTTAATGTGTTGGAAACAAGTGAAGTTTGTAACATTCAAACAAATCACCTCAATGAAATAGAACAAGAGTCTGTAGAAAAGCTTTTAAATAAATATAAAAAATTGATTTTCAAAGAAGGCGATCAATTAACAAACACTACTACAGTAGTTCACGAAATAAAAACTACCACAGACCAACAAATTAACTCTAAACTATATAGGTATCCACCAAAACATGAAGTCGAAGTACGTAGGCAGATGGAAGAAATGGAGAAACAAGGAATCATTCGAAAGAGTAACAGTCGTTACAGTTCACCAATAATAGTTATTCCGAAAAAACTTGACAATACCGGTATACAAAAATACAGGATTGTCGTTGATTATAGAAAGTTGAACCAAGTAACCGTAGATGATAAATACCCAATTCCCAATATAGACAGTATATTGGATAAGTTAGGGAAATCACAGTACTTCAGCACATTAGATCTGGCAAAAGGTTACCACCAGATCTTAGTTGCACCAGAAGACATTGAAAAGACAGCGTTCGTTACTCCAGCGGGTCTATATGAATACATCAGGATGCCATTCGGGTTAAAGAATGCACCTGCAACGTTTCAGAGACTTATGAACAATATCTTACGTGATTATATAAATAAAATATGCGTAGTCTACTTAGACGATATTTTAATATTCTCTACAACATTAGAAGAACATATGCATTCTCTAGAAAAAATATTTAAAAAATTACAAGATCATAACCTTAAAATACAAGCAGATAAGTGTAGCCTTATGAAAAGAGATACTGAATTTCTCGGTCATATTTTGACTAAGGAAGGGATTAAACCAAATCCTAACAAAGTAAAAGAAATTGATAATTTAAAGATACCAAAAACAGAGAAACAACTTAAAGGTTTCCTAGGGATGACTGGGTACTACAGAAAATTCGTAAGGGATTATGCTAAGATTGCTTATCCTATGATAAGATATTTGAAAAAAGGTGAAACAATTAATATTATAGACCCAGAAGAAATTCTGAACACAATAACACTCATACAAACTAACATTAAACACTTACAGATCGAAAACAAAGATATGATATTTAAAGAAATAGAAACAATTATAGCAAAAATTAAGTCGATTACACCTAAAGAACAGAGAAGATTTAGACGAGGTTTAATAAACGTAGTCGGAAACATAGAAAGATGGCTCTTCGGAACCATGGATAATGAAGATAGGGAACAAATTTGGAACTATTTAAGAATATCAGAAGAAAACAGCCATAATGCAATTGATGCAATAAATGAACAAATTAAAATAAATAAAAATTTTAATGAATCGATAGAAACATTAAAAAAAACAATTTTAGATGATAGAGAAAAAATACTGAATACTTATAACAGAATACAAAATTCTATTTCAAAAATTGTAAAAAACCAATTATTTTTAGATCAAATGACAAAATTAAGTTTTATAGAAAATAAAGTAAATCAAATTCAAGATAATGTTGTATCGGCAAAATATAATATAATACACCCCAGTATATTGACATTGGAAGAACTAAATGAATATGAAATTGATTTACATAAACTTAAATTAATTAAAATGGGTGTACTAGAATACAAAAACAAATTTCTCATAATCGCCATTAAAATTCCAAGAAATTATGTAACAGTAGAACAAAAGTTAATTTTACCTTTACCAAATGATAAACATTTTGAAATTGATTACGAAAACGAATATATAATAGAAATTAATAATAAAACATTTGTATACCAAAATGATGTAACTGTGCAACAATTAAAACCAAGCAAACATTGTATCCTAACTAAAGATTGTAAATTGAGACATAACAACAAAACTCAAATACAAATAATAGATGATGAAACTTTAATTGTAAAAAATGCATACAAAGAAAAATTAAAACATAATTGTGATGACAGAGAAATTGTATTAAACAACAATTATCTTATTAATTTTTTTAATTGTCAAATATATTTGCTAAAAGAAATTTTTTATAATAACAAAACAATTGTTCAAGAAAAATATTTTTACCCCGAAAATAATTTTAATACTTCTTTTAAGAAAACCATTACTTTTGATGATATTGTTTTAAATAATTTTGAAAATATAAAAGAAATTAATGAGTTAAGATTTCATAAAAATATATCATATGTAATAAACATTAGCATGATTATAATGATTATTTGTATATCAGTAAGCATAACCTATTTTTGCAATAAAATGTATAATAAAACATACAATGTAAAACAAGTAAATTATAGAATTCAGGAGAATTCTTACTCAAACCGAGGAGGAGTTACATATGATATAGCAGCAACTACAATGCAACCGATAAGTGCAGCGTCGGCAATGAAGGGTCAACAGCACGATCAACCAAAAAGTGCAGCATCGGCTAATAACGGTCAACAGCACTTCCAACCAATAAGTGCGGCATCAGCAATAAAGGGTCAACAGCTCAATCACCCACTAAATGCAATGTCAGCATTAAAAGAATATAAAAGCAAAGTCATAACCGATCAGCGGAGCCCAATAATACGTATGTAACCCCAATGATCGCAGCGACGCTTGGACGGCGGATCATTCTGGTTTCTTAGTTTGTTATATTTAATATTAATAAATAAAGCGTAAGAGGCCTGTGGCCCAATAAAGAATAAATAAAAAGTTTTTTTTTCTTTTCTGTGGTCACAAAAAACATAAATCGCGCGGCGGAAGTTTCAAGTTGGTTCAATTGAAAATATTTTCATATAAGCACAGGTACGGCTATAAAATAAACTGTCCATTTCTATCTGGGAATTAGTATTAAAACAATTATCGTTAAGTAGAAATTGACAATAAATAAAAAAATTGTATAGATTTGAAAGACTTTATTTTAAGTACATCAACTATTAGTAGTAGTAACCAACCAAAGGACTCACCAAATTACTTAGATACTTCCAAACTGACTTGGTGTATTCTGGGTAACGCCAAATGACTTCCGGTACCAACTCAACTTATTGAAAAAGACAATATTTCCATCAATCAACTTCGAAGTAAAATAAGTTTACAAAAAATAAGAAGTATGTACATAGAGTATGTACTGTACATATGTATATTTGATTATTTTCAATTCTGTCTAACGCTATTGGATCTGAAACCAGGGATGGCAAATTCAAATTTGTAACCAATAAATAATTTTTTTATAACAATCTGTCATAAGAGTTGGTCACCTGAATACTAGTACTCTTTAATTTTAATTTTAGTAAATACAAGAAAATAAGGGTCAGTAAATACTCGTAAATGAAACTGTTTTTAAACTCGAACAGGCAGATGAATATAAGAAGCTTAAAACATGTGGTAAGAAAATGAATTTTATTTTCTTTAAGCTAAGGGACAGGCACAGTGGGAACAAGCCTTGTAGCGAAAAGAATAAAATAAATAAAGTATTTTGTATCCAAGCTTTCATTTTGAACTTGAACTGGTTACACTATGCTTTAAAATATTTTAACAGTGCAATTTTATTTTAAAACGAAGCTTTTTGACATAAGATGAAAACAATTCAAAGGGAAAGTGGTAGATACATTTTGTAAGTATACATAATGTACCTTACCTATACTTGAGCTAAAATTTTTATAATCAAACTTTTGCTCAATGAAGTGAGGTTTTTTCTAGCTCGGTCCCTAGTGTGCTGTACGCCGCGCCTCCGCCGCGCAGCCCCCATCCATGAAGAATATCATTTAAAATATATATATATCGGAGCTCCTCCAAAATAATTACCATTGAAATAAATTTAATATTCACGTTGTAAATGATAAATTCTCAACAAAACAATAAATCAAAATGGTATCAGTTCCTGGTTCTTGGATATAAAATATCAACGTGCCTGTATTAGATGAACGTAGATATTAAATGAGCTTAAGTGATTTAATGCGTTTCTATAAGTATTTCTAGCTTTACTTTACAAAAAAAAAAAAAACAAGTTACACCAGCCAAAAACAACCCAATAACTCAACAATACCCACTTATTCTTACGCGCTGTGCTTTAAAGTGGAAAGCTTTTGTTAAAGGTTTTAAAAACTGTCACTTTAGCCATTTTTCATGCTCAGAAAACATATAAATCATTTCGATTTAAAAGTCGGCAGACTTTTATCTATCGTCATTTGCTCGTAATAGAAGGCATTCCTACAACCACACTTCACTAATCCAGAAAACCCCTTCCCGTGGACCCCGTTCCAAAATTCAAACCCCTTTTGTGACAACCATCCACCTCTCAAGCTATATTTATCAACTTCAATTGATTATTAATCAACTTGTCATAATAAATCATTTATTCTCAAAACACAGCATCAAATAAATGAATCCGAAAAGGATATCATGCCTTGAGTTTCTCCAAACCAAACCCTCACCGTGTAAAGATAGGTAAGCTATACCGTTTAAACCGTGCAAATTATTTATTAAACAAACATACCTATCATGTTCCGGGGTAAGTATCGGGCAGAGTGATGGAAAATATACAAAACATGCATAATTTATAGGCAATCCAAGATAAATCCGAATTGAATTGTAAAATAATTTCATTTTTTTCCATTTTTTTTCTTCCATTTATTGAATCAGAGAACAAAAGGCGATTTGGAATCACCATATAATGTTCAACATCGTGCGCTGTTTTCGCAAAATGGTTGCTGATTTTATTGAATATCCTATCAATGCGGATTTCATTTGCGGGAAATTTCATTTCCTTCATGTACCAACGTAGTTCCGTTCTTTTCGGAGACCAACCAACAAAACGGCAACTGTATTCGCCCCCACCTTATCATCGACCCAAAACGGCTAGAACTTAAACTCTCATTGAAAGCGGTGTGGTGTGGCCACCAGCGCTGACACTTTATTTTTGTTGAACGGAGTAATTTTATAGCTCGAGGACATTTTGTATCACTTTAAAAATGAAAAAAAAAACACACACAAACCGTAAAAGTTTTCCAATTAATTTTAGACTTAAAGAGTAGATGGAGTCACAAAAGTTATGGAAAAAAAAACAAAAAATTGAATAAGAAGCCACTGGGGAGTATGGGTTTGAATAATAAAGGAAGAACTGCAATTAATTTTTTTATTTTAGACTTTTTATTACTTACGAGATCTGTTTAAAAAATTAGGTGTAACTTACTTTTCGATAAATATTACTACAAGAATGTAGGGCAGAGGAGATAGAACAAACAATGATAGGATTCAGATTCAGACTGGCCGTTTTGGGAAAATATATACTTTTTTTCTAAATTTCTTAACTTTTATTTAAAATAAGAATAAATATGGTATAAGGTTTTATACACTTGTGCAGTGTTTTTTACAATGCGCTATACTTAAACTCACTTGAAAAAAGAAAACAATTGCCACCATCTTTATAAGATTCACTTTAATGTTGAGACCAGAAAAAGTAGCAGGATTCAATAGCTAATGATAATTGTGGACAAGGCATGAATGAAGTGTAGAAATTTTGAAAACTGGTTGCTGACAAACTTCTGTGAAGAGCTTGAATCATTTATAAACACTTTTCTATCTTCCATACATAAATACATATACATCTGTACTGTATGTATGTATACAAAGATCTACAACCAACGGAACATAATTAAGTCAGCACAGTTCAACTTATATAAACAAATAAAGTGTCAGCCTTGAAACTCAAACTTTGTGCCTCTCATTTCTTGATTACAGCTGTGATAACAAAGAAAAAAAAAACTGTAAATTATGTAAATCCAGAACTGTAATCTCAACTTTAATCAAAGAATTCAAATATGGATTTGGCTCCTTAGAACTTCGACAATATGCCTTTGCGTTGCCATCTTCATTGAAAAAGTTTAGTTAAATCCCGTGTCGTTTTAAGAAATGAAAATTTAAATACGCTTCGTCGTCGTTGTCGTCGTTGTCGTCATCATCATCATAGTATGCACACCATTCCAATCCATAAAGTGTTCAGAGAGATACACAAATGAATCCGATTTAATTCAAACTGAATTCAATATTCAAACTGAGTGCGGTCGTAATCAGATTTCGGCTGACGAAGCACTCCAATATCTATGCTATCAACGACCACCACAATGTCGAACAAACTTTGTTGGCCCAGACCAAGACAGCTCGGGACTAATGGCCTCATCCGATAATGTCCTTAGTGGATGTTGATGTTGATGTCGATGCTCGATGGAGCTATGTGCACTTACTTCAAAGATTGGCCTGGAATTTTCAATCAATTCTACTTATCGAATACTATATAAGGACTTTTGTGAAAGACTTCCCTTCATTCAACCACAAAGATTCAAACCGGCCCCTATATAAATAGATATACCAGCACATGCCCCGAGCTCAACCAACCTACATATAATGCCAAACTCTAGTACTCCGGGACAAGAGCTTACTTTTGAATAGAATTTCGGGTAATTGGAAGCAAGTAATGGTAGTAGAAGGTGCTGAAGGTACCTAAACTACAATATGCAGTCAGCGAGCACAATAGAGATCCTCGTTTCACAGAAGTAAAAGGATTTTATACAATATACATCAGGATAACTAGGACACTTTAATGTGCGGTATGCAGTTATGAACAAGGTCGAGAATATTCCAGTACGTTAAGTCGTGTAAAAAGTTATTTATGAATGCTTATGGAAATAGAAAGTTTCGCCGGGAAATCTTCTTTAATATGAAAATCGCAGTCTTTGAAGCGAGTAAACATAAATGCAGGATTACAATTGACGCTCATTTACATATGGATACGTTGTGTAACAAGTTATTTTATGCACATCATTTTCATTACACATAAATATATGATATAACCACTTAAAGCATTGAGCTGCATTCGTTATAATAAAGTGTAATTTTTTTTTTAAATTCTTTCGAACATTAATGTAGTTGAAGTTGTATTTATATACAAAAATCAAAAGGTCAGATTACATACGTTTCAGCAAGTAAATTTAAAATTAAAAGCTATTAAGATCATCATTTCTGCAATTGGCCATTTATCTAAATTTTTTTGTAAACGGAGTAAAATTTTGAAAAAATTTTCCGTGTGGAATCGGCACAAAAACTGAATGGGTCCTTTTAATCCCTGACATTACTCGCATACCGGAATGGTTGAGAGTTGTAAGTCACTGGGATATTTTTCTTAAAAAGACGGATTTAGAGACCTTGACACGTAAGGAAGTTGTAAAAAAAATAATACCTTTTAATGTCAATATTACAACTTCCAATGGGAAGTTTAATAACTGATTGAATTAAAATCGAAAAAGTTTAGGACTACAAAACCACCGTTCCAGACATGGATTTGTTTGTAATATTGGTCTAAAACAGAAATGTAATTTCTTATAATCTATATGTTATACAATTATGACGAATATTAAAAAAATAATATTTTTAACAAGTTATACCAGAGAATAACGAATTAATTAGCCTAATAACGAATTCCGTCGTAATCACAAACTTTTACGAATCCCGAAAAACTTAAAGATTCATCCCACAATATTCTTTTTATTCGCAATAGTAATTTATTTTTACTTTGAAGTGGCATTTATCTCTATTTCATTATTATAAAATTCAGTCACTTCATTATTTCTTGTCTCATTGTTCAATTTTGTATTCATGTAAATTTATTGTATATATACTATTTGTTATAGAAACAAGAATAAAAGATATAACTAAACTAAAAAATTGTACGATATTTTCTACTACGAACCCATTTAGGAATAGTTTTTTCGAGATTCGTAGAAGTTTTTTTTTCCAATTTTTCAAAAATATCATAAAAATTTAATATATTTAAAAATTAAGTTACTGGGACGGATGTACTGAATTATTGTGAACATCTCTTCTGCATAATTCTGATATTATATTCTGTAAAAAAAATGTTGATTAGAAATTACTTTCGCTGCTTGTATATCTTTCTTACTATCATGCCTTAAAATTTTGAAAGTAGTAATTCCCAATTTTGCAAATCTAATTTGCTTTAATGTTGAAATCAAGAAATCCCTCTCCTAATATTTTATCTCTTACTCTAAAAAGCCAATATGAGAAGTGACTTTCATCCCTTTGAAAGCATATCTCAAAGAATATTTAAATACAAATCAATTTCTTTTGAGAAACCACAAAACTTCAATAATAATTGGACATGGTGACTTTTTTCATATCGAATGCCATCATGAGTCAATGAAGAACATTTTTTTTTTTTTTTGAAGTAGAAGCAGCTAACTAAACTTTTTTTTTGAAAAGTCTTGGAACAGATTCCAAGGTCCTATCCATTCTTCTCTCTCGTTTCACTGCACTGCATCATGGAGCATAAAATCAAGTAAATAACAGAAATGGTTCTGGTCGATGATGGGGAAGATTAGTCTTTGACAATATACACAAGCCCACACAATGATGGACCGAAAATCTATTGAGTTAATGATGTGTTTTGTGCGATAAGAAGGTTATTTCACATCCCTTGATGCTACTAATGGCTGCTTTCGAGTCCCGTTTCAATATAATTTATTGCAATTTATTTGCCTCATTCCAGTTTATATTTATATTCCTCTCAAATTGAATAATGCGAATTCACCACAAATTAACGTCAACGGATGAAAATATAAGAATATTTCAAAACTCTGTGCTCTGTAGTATTTTATATTCTGTTGCTGTCAAAGTCAGATGCGTGGATTAGTGGTGGGTAGGAAACTAGAAAGTGGTTGTCCAAGGGAATTATTTTGACAGACAGCACAGTGAAATTTCAAATTTCAGATCAACAGGGACTTTTAACAGCCGACCAATTATAAACTAGAAACTTGCTAACGTTCAACTCACATACATAAATGTCATCTGAATCTACCCACTTGATTTTTTGAATTGAATACAGTGAAGCACTTTTAAAACTGCCTTATATGGTACTTTATTGAATTATATAAATATAACTGTCAATTGCGAAAAATTCACATAATTGGCTTGATATACGGATGTCACTAGGTCCTTGACCTCTAAGAACTTTATTCAATATTTTGACAGATCAGAAGATTGAGTGTTTGATTTTTCAGGTAAAATTATATACTAAATTTGATGCAACCACTAACTCAACTCAATACTTTTGCCCCCATCTAATGGAAAAAAAGATCCGCGCCTGGAGAACGAAGCAAACTCACAGTGCAAGGCTTCTATAATGTTGGCCAGAGTGCAAATGTCAGTTTTAGTTTTGGTAATGAGACCGATGTCAATTAGCAGATAATTGAATGGCGTTATTCGACAAGGATAACAATAGCAGTGGCCACTTTCGACCCGTCTCTTAAACAGAGAATCTCTTTCACCGTAAAATGGCCATTTATTAATTTTGTACTACAATTTAATTTTACCTTCTTCCGTCCAGCCATCCGTTGTCATCGAAAGGGAGTTGGCTTTGTGTACACTTGGTTCTTTTATATTAATAGGTAGATTCTGGATGGATAAAAAGTTGCCCTAGGAGATTTCTGCAAACAACGGTGTGTCAATCATTTTTCTTTTTTTATATGTAGGTACATATGTATATAAAGGAGTAGGGACTAATCCAAGTGCGCTGAATGACTCTTTGAGACAGAGGGATTTGCTTTATTTTTAGAGAAATTAAAATCCGATGCAAAGCAACAGGACACACTTCTTAAGGCTTGAAATAATTTCCCAGAGTATAGCTACAAGATGAAATTTCTTCGAGAAATAGGTGTCGGCCAGTTAATTAAAAGTTGGACGATATAACGAAGACGTTCGGTTCCCTCTCCTGCATTACCAAAGGACACACGAAATCGAGATGGAGTTTTTCCGCGATATGTACAGAATTTTAATTAAGAAAATAAAAGAAGAAAAAAGTTATGTAACACTGCTAATATTTACGGTCCTGTGCTTTCAAAGTCGGTAAACTTTTCTATGGTATCTTCTTAGTTTTTATTTTTTTTTTTTAATTTTTTGTTCATCTTCTTTAATGTTGTTGGCATTTAAATGATGCTTTCCAAGTCCCTTTGTGAATATATATACGGTTGACTTGTCGCTCCCACCTTAACTTGATGGGTTAGACGCCGCCACGCCGCGCCGCCACCGCCGTGTCAGGGTCCAAAAACAAGTCAGGGTATTCGCGTAAAGTTTTATTAAAATGATAATTAATACGTGTTTAGGATGACTGGCAGGAGGAGTGGGTTATTGCGACAATTTACGCCGACACACTACACAGACACAGTGCTCCTTGGACCATCAGAGGTGAGCATAATCCTAATTGGGGTTGTGATCCCCTTGATTATTTCCTACTTAATTATTCACATTCTAACAAAAGCGATTATTATTTGTTTCCTTGTCTGAAGTTGCAGATTTTAGCCCTCATAAATTGTTCTCGTCATTAAAATCTACCTTTTCTAAGCGTAATAGCTTATACCTGTATATGTCTTATACCTACGCGCGGGAAAAATACCTTAGGAATGTAAGTAAACACGAGTTACTTCAGACAAGGGTAAAGTTAGACGACGACGCTTGTTTTGAACGCTTGTATATTTACCTGCACCAGGCTTTATCAAAACCAGAGGTTGTAGACTTTAAATTAATGCGATGGAAAACTTTTGTTAGGTGTTTCAAAAAAGTTCTATAGTTCTCTATTAAATCACGCTGTCAACAAATAATGGGTTTTAGTTGAGTGAAATAACTAGATTCGATGAGGGTGTTTTGACTTTATTCAAATTTAAATTTAAGATATTCATAAATAAGAGTTTAAATTAATTATGAAAAACAGTGATGGGTTTGTTTTTCAAAACTAAATAACTTTTATTTGTGATTTTTTTTGGCATTGGGAAAACAAACATTTTGAATAGTATACAAGTGCTGACATTTTTTGGCAATAGTTTCAAAATTTACTAAATTTATTTCGACTTTTAAAAATAAATACAACAAAACCTTTTGGTTCAATGGCGTACCATTTTATTTGGACCTTCATTCTTATTTTTGTATTTAAAGCCATATTTTTGTATTTTGCAATAGGATTAAAGTCCCGGATTGTAACGACCATTCTACCAGATAAACCTTAATGTCCTTAAAACATTTTTTTTCAAATGATGAGTGTTCTTGTGTATACAATTTTACTACTTTCACTACTGGCATAATTTATAGCCGCGTTTTATTGGTAATCTATCCCTAACATAGTATTCGAGTACCAATAAAACGCTATATTCACTTTTAATTTTTCTTCTTAAAGTTGGTGTCCCTACATTATTTGTCAAATCATTGATGTCAAAATTCAAAATCTTCTGTCACACACAAAATATAAAAGGCAAATGTGCACTTAAAAATAGAAAAAATTGAATGAATATTGCAAACAAAAGTTGTAAATATACAAACTCACTTGTTAAAGAAATTTCTGGCTAAAATCTTTACATTTTAGTTAAAAACTCAATTTGAGTTTTAAATGAAAATAAACAACAGTTGTTCTACATTGGGCGCGTTCGAAGAATGTACAATTGTGTAAATTATTGGGTCGAGTTGGAAAATGCATGAAAACGGTTGTTGAGTTGAAGTTCGCATGGAAATGCTCACCGAGTTGGTTTCGAATGTTTTTTTACTTATATTTGTAGGAAAACCTTGAAAATATATTGATTTTCTTGTTATATTTATCACCCACAGATTAAAGTTCACCATTTTATCAACTCCCTGTTCAATTCTATTGGTTTATATGGAAGAGCGAAAAATATGGAACTAAGTTTCTGGCAACTTTAAAGACCAGTTGAATAAAAAAAGAAAAAAAAAATTGTAAAGCATTGATTTTAATTAATTTTTTAACGAAAAAATTGCATTTTTATAATTTCAACCCAAATAAATGTTTGGTTTGAAATTTGTGGATCGCTTGCACTTTTCAATGCAGGTGAAGTGTAAAAGAAGTGTATTTGTTACCGAACACACTCTCATGTTGCCAACATTTGCATATTTTTTGCACTTCTTGACTGCCCCTACATTTAACTAGATAAAACTCTATCTTCACTAAATTACGATGGATAAACACTAGCTTATTTTTGTTCACTTTTGAGGTGTTGTTGTTTTCCATGTAAAATTTAACTAGCTAGTATTTTCAATTACCAATAAAACACGGCTTATATTAGTGAATATATAATATTTATTTAATCCGGGAAAAACAAAGAAAATATCCCCAAAAAATTGTTACCGTCATCATATTAAATAGTTTAAATTCTATGCGTATTGTTTTTGGTTTTCTATCGGATCCAAATACATTCGTCGTATTGTTTCGTCTGACCACATATTAAATATCTCATTTTTTCAAAATCAAATGACACCTTCCTTTCAACAGAATATCTACAAACTCGTATATCTATTATCTATGTATATAGATTGTTCCGAGATGTTCCACTTGTGTCGAGTGAACGTGAAGTCATCTAAAGGTCCTCCAATGATAAGAATGGATTTTTTTTCTTCAGTTGTCTTCCGCTTTCATCTGATATGATTCGAAACAAACGGCGGCGGACGGCAGCGGAAACACTACGACAATGATTTTCTTTTATTTTTGAGAGTTTTCGTCAACTTTTTTTCCTTATCTGTGCAATACAATCCATATTCCACCATGTGAATGTTTATACTGTGCTCTAACCTGTAAGAGTGCATCTATTTTAACAGATTTTTTTTAAGCTCTTAATTCAAACTGCCATTATAGATGCGTATATGTTGAATGCACAAAAATGTCTTAACCTTTTCAAAGTAGATTTTTGCAAATTTGTTATCTAATCGCTCCGAGTAGTCTCTTCTACGAGTATAAAAATAAAACTGATAAACAGTGGAAAATAATCTTTGTTTTTTATTTGCTTCGCCCTTTTGTCAACTTAAATGCGTTTTTAAAATCCTTTTAAAGTTTACACTGATACAAAGTTCTCATTTCTGAAAATAAATATCAAAGTAAAGTTCCTATAACCCTATAACATATTCGTTTTATTTTCAACGATAAGATAGTTCTTTTAGTTCATGTACATTCCTGGTATGTAAATATTCACTTAAGGACTTAGTAAGCATTTCCAGGATATGATGTATTAGGTATACAATTATACATGTATACTAACTTCCCAACCTACCTTCAAATTGTATGGTAAGTAGGTAGGTAGTGATTTGCTTTATGAATAAGTGCAATACATGATACCTGCATAGTGCACGAGTATATGCGAATAGGAATTCATAAATGAGCTCCTTTAATTAATATCAAATTCACGGATGTACATACATATGTATGTATGTGTGCGTCATATTTTTACTTTAGTAAAAATTTCACATTTCCGCTTGGCAGTCAATGTATTTTATGCACTGAAAAATAAATTGCAATGGAAAAAAAAATTTATCCAAATTATTTTCGAAAATCTTGTTAGGTTTTTTTATAAACCCCAGCAGTAAGAAACCGTCGCACGTGCTTGCCCTGCCCTCATGTTCATGAATGCTTTTGACTTCCAGGATGGAAGGCATACACAATTAAAGAATATGTAGAGAACTGGTAGTTTTTACATCCCAAGGGAACTTGGAAAACGCTATGGTGCACTTAGGCGTATGCTTACTTATTCTATTTAAATATTTTGAAATTGATTTATTAATTGCTGCGGCTAAAGATAATTTAACGGGAAATTGAATTCTTTTAAAAATAAAAGCTAAATCATTAGGAATCATTGGGATGCGAGGTAGTATAAGCACTATTTGACCAACTGCTGAACCAGGTAAAACTATTGCAACGATCAGGTTGGTGCGAACAAATTTGACTTGAAGTCAATTTACATAAATTTGTTGGTCTAGAGATTTCTAAGTCAAATTATTTTTCACTGATTCTTCGCTCCTCAACAACAACCCAACGCTAAAAGACCTTTTCTTTGCATTAGGTTAACTTCATAAAAGTTTTCGAACGACCCGCAGTCTCAACTTGTGGCAGCTAGAAAACCTATGTTTTGGAACATTATCCAGCAGGAATGGGATAAAATAACGCCCAGTTTATGTTTCCTTAGTTGGTAGGTACAATGACGAACTGGTGTTTTGAAGCTATATGACGACACGAGGTATATCCCACGTAACAAAAATGTTCTTCATTACAGCTGGCTTAAGTATGTATATGGAAGCTACAATTTATGGATTTCAAACAATTTAGACTTATATTTAATTGCAAGACGAACCCCATTGAAACATTTACATTTGTTACTTAACATTGTTAACTTTGTTGAATAAATAGTTAAATAATAACGAAATCCACGATTCGGTCCTCCCGCACAAAAAACTGGAGTTGAAAGTATAAATCATGTATCTCGTTTATTTCTCTAAGTGTACTTTCTCACATGTGAGCACAAAGCAGCCAGAGTTGTGTTTCGCCTTATTAACTTTTCAGCATCACATCACTTTAATACAACATGCACATTATTAAAGACACCATATGCACAATACTGCATGACTGCTTACGAGTATTCTGAGTTGCAAAAGACTAAAGCTCAAACTGCGTGCATTGGAATTTAAGACAATGAAAGCCTCATTGACCTAATGACAAGCACAGTACAAGCACAAGCACGAGCACTTCTAATTTGAGCTGAATGATGCATTTCACAAGATCAAGAGTGAGGCCTATTGAGGTTTGCTGTACGCACAATTTCAAACCACTATCGTTTCGATGTGGTGAGCTGTCACATGGAATCATAGAAATAATTGCTTTGTGTATCACTTTCAAAATACACTTAACAATTTCTACAAGCATGCATCTCAATAATAACCCTACGCACATCAATCACAACCACATCCAAGTCGGTCCCTGCCCTGTGATGAAGAGTGGATACCTTTTGCAAATATAATTTACGCTTGAACGCGCTGCCGCGTTACCAAAACAATTCTCTATGCTGCTCAGATTGAACACGCAATAGGCATGTTTTTCATGTCCAGGTCCTACCCTAATTCCACCCAGAATTTCATACCAATTTAACTTTTAATCGTTAAACTTTGGCATCAGTTGAAGTGAATACAAACATTGCTACAAAGCATCGATCAAACTCACCCACGACGACGACGCTCGACAGCTAGGACCGAAGACACAGCTTAACCAATTTGAAAAGGAAGTCTCGTTTGGCTCGGATTCGGACTCTGACCTTTCATACAGTTTTTCGAAAGCGTTCATCCGGTTAAACATTTGGTCAATACTGAGCGCCAAAATTATATTAAAAAAAAAAAAAAAAAACATCTGAATTGGAAAAGTCTGTACGTTCCTCAGTTCAAATCGAATACCCGTGGACTGGTGGTTAATAGAAGGGCCAAACGAACTGGGGTCGTGTGCGACAAGTCTCGAAAGCTTTGCGCCCAGTGGCCTACTCTCTCGGTAAGTTTATGATTCTAAGTGACCCACTTTCTAGAAAAGAGAAATTCATCCACCTACCCCTCCAACATTGATGGATGTTTGTATTGTGTTAAGGGGAAATCGGTTTCCGTTTCAACCCCATGTTAAGGGCTGCCAAGTCAAGCCAGCGCATCGCAATGCCGGTGCTGTGGTAAAACGGATTACAAAGCTCTCGGGATCCATTTCTGATAGGTATTTGGATGTGGAAATGTGTGAGACGTGTGGAAATGTTCGTTTATGGGCATGAATTGAATTCCGTTGATTGCTTAACAGGGGTTCAATATGCTTCCGCCTCCATCCGGGGTCCATCACAATCACAAAGGTTACCATAAACGTAAAAAACGGCTAAATACGAGTAGTGTTTGCATTCAATCGTCGCCTGGGGCCATGGTGAGCTTTTTTCCGTTTTTCTCTTATTTTTGAATGTTCCACTATTGAAATCTTCGTCGCGTCGTGCGTCGTCGTCGTCGTTGACCGTCAACGGGTTTGCTGACGAGCGAAAATAATAAATTCAGTTTAGAAGCTTTTTGAGTCTTCTTCCCCACTATATGCACTCGTAGAAGTCCACGACCGACAATGATGATGATTTGGGATTTATCATACTTAAAATTCAGATCAGCATGTGATAGCCAGCTATAAAGTTGACGGCAACGTTAAGGGTTTGTAATTTTGTGGCATACACCAACCCATCATCAAGCTTAATGAATTGAGGTTCTGTTTTAGGGAACGCATTCACTTAAGTGCATCTGGTACTTGGGCGGAACGGACTTTAGAACTTTTGTGTTTTTA
Source organism: Scaeva pyrastri (assembly GCA_905146935.1). NCBI lineage: Eukaryota > Metazoa > Arthropoda > Insecta > Diptera > Syrphidae > Scaeva > Scaeva pyrastri. Next base: position 136,710,840 of record LR989927.1, read on the forward strand.
AATTAAGTTTTTTTTATCTTTTTGTTTCAAAATAAGTGCTACAGTTGGGTGGTAATGGCAGCAGTTTCTTTGGCCATACACCATACACCTAGACATTTAAAGTGCGGGACAGGTGATTTTTTTAAGTGCATGTTTTTGAATAACAGAGAAATGGGTTTTTGTTTTTCTCTACATTTTGTTTTCCTCTTATTGATTTAATGTAACTTGACTGTACGAGTGGGAGAACATGAACATGATGGGGGGGATTCGGGTTTGTTTGCGAATTTTGTTAACTGCTTCTAAAGTTGTTCTGACATTAATTGAAGGTATGGATTTATGTAGTAGGTATGTACTAGGTACTTTACAAAAGTGAAAAAGTTGAGTTTGAAAACTTAAAGAAGAAAAAACACGAAGATTGAAAGTTATTATGATTGCGAAATGATGAACAAATAAGAAAAGTGGGTTTTTAAATTATTATTTTTTTTTGTTTAATTCAATAAAAAAAGAAAAACTAATAAATCCTTGGGGAAACACTAGTTTTTTTTTTGGTTTTAAAGTCCTTATGATGTTTTAAAACCTGAGCTGGTCGATTTAGTAAAATTAAAATGATCCTTAACCGGAATTAGTCTTAAGCAATACCCGAGACATTTAAACCTTATGCATACTTTGCAGGCGCGGATACAAGGGGGCTTTACACTTTTCATGTCATTTTTGTAGGTACCTTTATTTTCAATTTATTTCACTATCAACTCCAAAGCGAAAAACTGTCCTCATGATCACCTTGGGGTGTGCACTCATAACACTTTGTGAGACTAGGTGGGTAGACCGGCATGAAGGTATACTCAAGTTTTTCTTAGACCTAGCCAAGATTGTGGAGGCATTGGAAATGATTTAACAGTGGCGTGCAAAGCTTCCTCGTATGTAACAAGCTTATGCAATACCCAGTTTATTCTGTCAGTATTGTGTTTAAGTGATGTGTTGTCTTTAACTCAGTCTTTGAGCAAATTGCTACAAACGAAATTCTTGACCTTACCAGCAGCGCTATGCTGGTGAAAGACACAATTTCCGGTATTTCAAGTTGCCGGGAGAACATAGATACTAATTTCAAAAATATCTGGCAGAGAGCAAAAAATTTAGGTGATCAATTGAATGTTGATTTGAAGATTCCTCGTATCCCATACGTTATGGTGGACGCCAAATCTACCTAGCCAATTTTGACACAAATTCAGCTGAAGAATTCTACAGAATAAATTTATATGCACCTGTACTCGTCTTTGTTGTACCTGATTTGGGTGAAAGGTTTCAACCTGAAATATTAGATGTGTTTAAGCTCACGATTTTCATCCCAGAAAATATAATCAAATATAATACTGATGAGTTTGATACCACCGTTAAGTCCCTATTGGATCGTTTTGGAAAACTCCTAAACTTAAATTAAGATGTTGCTCTTTTTTTGCTTAAAGATGAGCTGGTGATGTGGCGCGAAAAATGGGGAAGAGAAAATGATCAGAAGAACAAGCTTCCCGACACTGCATTGAATTTTTTTACTTGACAAATGCAATAAGGATGCGTTTTGTATTATGCATAGTTTTCTTCTAATTCTTGCAACGCTTCCAGTTACAAATTCTTCAACAGAAAAGTCTTTTTCTTCTATGCGGCGCTTTAAACCATATTTAAGATCAACAATGGCTGAAAACCGCCTCCGCGGTCTGGCACTCATGCACATCGGCAGGACAGGCAAATCCCGATCGATGTTGAGAATACAAGACGTGCTTATCATAGAGGGGAATGAAATTAAGGTATTTTCAAGATCGACCCGGTTTCTTTGTATTCTTCCTATCCTTGATTCGAAAAAAACTGTCTTTGCATTTGTTGGTTTATTTTTTATTTTTTGTAGTTTATCATAAAATAAGTTTAAAATCAAAATTATTGCCCGCTTTCTACGAAAGTCGAAAAGCAATTTTTGGCACTTTTTAGTAGATTTATTTCTTAAATTTTTATTGGAGTCCATATCCCCATTCTTTCTTGAGATAAACTGGAGTTAGCATATGTCCATGTATCAAAATTGAAAACAAAAAACATTTTTTTTGTATTTATTCATTCACGTTTTTAAATCAGTTTGTATGGGGACAGTGAAGTTGTTAATACTTTAAGACATGCATACATAGCATTATTGAAAGAGGCTAAAGCAGGGGCTAATTTTTAAATAAGCTCAAACTAATGACTAAAATCAGTTGAAATACGATATGTGTAATGAACTTGAAAGTAAGACAATTTTTTAGAATCTGACTGCACACAAGCTCAAAAAATTTATTTCTAATTAAGACAACTTTTTGAAAATTGTTTAAAAAAAAAAGTCAAGAAAACTTTAAGTCAAGTGAACCTGAGTCAAAACATCAATTTTTGTTTGTTTTTTATAGCATTCCATTCAAAGTTGAACTTAATGACTTTGAGGCCAAATTGTTTTGTATATTAAATTTGAGTTTTCCGCAAGGAGTTCTCTTGACAAAAAGGAAACACATTTACATTTCTTTATACATACATACTATATGTACATATAACAGAACACGTTGTGGATAAGAATAATTTTGTTGATAACAGTGTCAATTCCACTTTCTTAACGATGATGGGGTTGAAATGTTTCAGCCAGCACGTTTGAATTTAAAGACGTCTTAAATAAAAACTATATGCCTGTTCTTTAACTTGTGTTCAAAGAATTCTGTCGCATATATTACAGTTCTTACTTGCGAACCTGGTGGACAGGTGGAATAGCAGTGCCAAAAACCGTTTTATCCATATAAAATCATCACCATTAAGAGATTCTACTTTTTTTTAAATTCATAAACTCAATTATACATAATATTGAATTTAAGAAAACCTTATAACTTAATTTATGTTAGATGGAATTTGACGATCTAAACAGATTCAAGTGGAATTAGTAACCTGAAAGTTAGGCATTAATCATTCATTAAGTAAAACACGATAACCCATTTTTGATTTCAACAAATTGTAATAAGGTATGTATACTTTATTGTTTTTCTTCAAAACTCATAATATTTAATATTTTTTTACACATATACAATTATACATTTCTTATTGATCATAAATGATATTGAGTAACAATTACAAATCTTTTTAAGACATTATAATATGTTTATCTTTAATTGTTTTTAATCCGAAAATTTTTAAAATTTTTTTATAATAAATTTCTCAACGAGCGAGCTTTTCTTAAAATTTAGCTAGTTGAAAAGAATACTTTTACTGCCCCTGCCGCAATATTGCACACGCAATATCCATCGGCAAGCAAATGAATACACACAGAAATTAAAACAGAAATAACAAAGAAAAATACTTAAAAGAAGTTGGTGTAGTTTTTGTTGTTGTTGTGAACTGAAAATTAAAACAATTACATATTTTGGGGTACATGTTTTATTTTAATTTATATTGCATACTAGTTGGAATGCTTTTTTTGTGGTTTTCGTAGTTTTTTTTTTCTTTTAAAGATAACAAGAGACAAGGATATAACAAATTTTTATTCGTTTATGTTTAACACAAAAAAATAAGAAAACATTTAATGAATATTTTTTTAAAATCTTAAATTCTAGATTTATTAACGACAGCTCTACTGGCGGAAAGCCATACCCCACCGACCTTGACAGTCGCGTTGTTGGATGTTTAAGTTTATCTCTTCGTGGTATACCTACTAGGGGATTAAAATAACTATATAATGTATTGTCTTTGGATGTGTGACACGGGGGAAGAGAGAAATATGATGGTTGATCATCCGCCGCTGTGCGCAAATATATATTTTAAACTATTTTTTTTAGTCCTCGAATAAAATTGCATTAACATGGCTTATTACACTGTAATTAAATTTATTCCGTTTGTTATAATTACACAATTATTATATAGTTTTTCTTTTTCTATTTATGGTAGGATTTTTTTAGAATAAAAAGTATGTATTGTTCTTTTATTTTTAATTTACAGCAACTTTAACAAGAGGAGAATGGTTCGTAAAGTGGAGGGGCTTTGTGCTGACCTTAGTGACGAGAGTCTCTTGGGTAGAATTCCGCGAGGATTGAAGCTGGGATTCGCTTAAGCATTTCCTTGGGGAAGATACGCAGCAACTGCCAGCCGATATCGAGCGATTCAAATACTGTACGGTTTTCATAGTTACCCTGTAAAAGTAAATTTAAATTTTAACCATTAAAGACAATAAAGCATAGGAGATATTTTTTAAATCAATATGAAGTACAATTACTAAGAAGAGTTTTGTTGTAAAGGAGAAGAAAAGTCAAATTAATTATAGCTATGCTATGATATAACTAACTAACTTATAGAAATCAAGTAAGTTGTTCGTTTAATGTACATACATCCATATATATGTATATGAATATAATCATTAGATAAAACAAAAAGATGAATTTACCGACATGACATGATTGTCGTTTGGTTATTTGACCTAAGAGGAATAACTACATTTTGCAATTAGTAGTGTTTTCAACGCACAAAAATGGAAAAAATAGATTAATCATTTATCAGTAATGTTTTTGCTTAAAAAAAAAATTGTGACTATATGTGTATGTATATACATATGTATGTATGTATAAAATTATAGCCTAATGCAGATAATGATTTTTATTTTGGATATTTTCGGTCAATTATGTAACTTTGTAACCAAAGAAGAAAATACATTATAAATGAAGAACAGGTGTCTGTTACTATATTGCCATATAAATGTGTGGTATGTCGTATGTACATATTTAATAAAATGTATGAATTGAATTCACTTTTAGACAGATTTTATTGGAATGTTTTGTCTTTATCTTGACAAGAATTATTAATTATTGTCTTTCCCGTCATAATTTTTTCTTCAGATTACACAGTATGAGAAGTGCATCACATTACTTACTAACCCTTTCATAATCGACTATTTCGTAAACAGGAGTAGGTTGGAATGTTAAGAAAAAATAGTGCAATTGAAAATACTTAGTTTGTTATATGAAAAATAGGACGATTTTGTCGATGTCTTCTGATGGCATAGATGGCAGCACCGATTATAAATATTATAAGTAAACAACCAGAGACCACAGCACATATCAGAGCGGTTTGTATCATTTTTGTTAAAAAAAAAAAATATTACTCAAAAGGTCTGAACTCAACTCCTCCAAATCAATTTTTAACTAAAAACTGCATCTACACTGTAACATTAACTAGAATCAGTCAAGAAAGATAAAGATAAGATAAAATTTTAAACATGATGTTTCAACATTATAGATTGCAAACATAGAGGAAGTATTCATAGCAGTTATTTAGATGGTCTTTATACAAACTTTGTTTTTTTAGTGGCTCTGTAGTACTAACATATAGATAGACCTTTTACTGTTTTATCAAATCAAATAGAATGTTCGAAGTATTTTGAGTAAAAAACTGTCAAGTTTAAAAAAATATAACATATGTATGCATGTTGCATAAATCAATCAATCAATTATTAGAATAACTGTAAGCCTTATTGAAAATGTTGAATATATATTACTGTGTATGTGTTTTTTATTTTGACTTGCAGTTATAAGATCTTAGTGAAGTTTTATATTGAAATCTGCGATACAAAACAATTTAATTCGAGTATACCAACAACTCACCACACTCTTGATGTAATGAATTCCCATAACAACATTTTTGTTCGATTTTTATTCTCAAATTTAAATAAAAAAACTTGATATCAAAATTACAACACATCTTATAATTAAAACTTTGATAATAGCTCTATAGAATATTTGTTTCAAGCATAATAAAATATCTTTTTAAATAATACACAGAAAATATATGAGTGATAAGTTTTTTTAGGCATTTAATCGTGATTCTGCTAATAATAAGATTATATTAATAGTATGTTTGATTATTAACAATTTTTGCTAAATAAACCACTTACCACTAATAATACATATGCACTACCGGAGCTTTCTTCCGATTACAACGATAAACACAACATAAAATGATAATGAATAAAATAATGAATAAAATACCGAAAAATATGTACATCAATGCATCTTCTGTCATTTTTAACGAGTGTAAATTTATTTGTTCTCTTTCTTGACAATATTTTCACACAGTCTACAAACCGCAACGACGACGACGTCAAGAAGGCTACTAACGGTTTGTCAAATATGATTAAGGTTCTCCAAAGATAAGATAAAAGGCAATCGGAGATTAGAGACGCTAATAACTATATAATAGAATTTAGGAACTTGCTTTCCAACTAACAACATGTAGGTGATAATATGTAGGGAGCTTTTTTATGTGATTTCTTTTTCGTTGATGTGAAATGGCAACAATAAATTTGTGCATGCGACCAAATCATTGTGATAGTATAAAATGATTAATTAAAAATATACTGTATCGAGGTTGACTTTTTTTTGCAATTTCAATCCGTCAAATTTCATTTTTAGAGTTTTTTACAATCGAGTTCCGCTTTCAAACATATACATAATTCATTATATCAAGTATAGAGAAAGATTTTAAGATTTTTTTTTAATCAATGCGCGTCAATATTTGATTATTCAAAGTTGTCACTCCATTTTAAATGTGACTGAAATAAATTATACTCTACCTATCTACAGAAATATACATAAATACATATCAAACTATTCTTCATATTGATCATTATAAATTTTAAAAGTTATAGAGAAAAGTATAACTTACCTGAGAGATAAAGTTCTTTTCGAATTTACTCAAGAATTCCAAGTACAACAAATCATCAGGAGTAAGAGCTTCCTCACCGACGACAGCTTTCATGGCTTGCACATCCTTACCGATGGCGTAACAAGCATACAACTGATTCGATACATCAGAGTGATCCTTCCTGGTCATGCCTTCACCAATAGCAGACTTCATCAAACGTGACAAGGAGGGCAACACATTGACTGGTGGGTAGATCTGTCTGTTGTGCAATTGACGATCCACGTAAATTTGTCCTTCGGTAATATATCCAGTCAAATCAGGAATTGGATGGGTAATATCATCGTTTGGCATAGTAAGAATGGGAATCTGGGTGATCGATCCATTACGGCCCTCGACACGTCCGGCACGCTCGTAGATGGTGGCCAAATCTGTGTACATGTAACCAGGGAAACCACGACGACCGGGCACTTCTTCACGGGCAGCCGATACCTCACGCAAAGCTTCGGCGTATGATGACATGTCAGTAAGGATGACCAACACGTGCTTCTCACACTGGTAAGCCAAGAATTCGGCTGCAGTTAGAGCTAAACGTGGTGTAATGATACGTTCAATGGTTGGATCGTTGGCCAAGTTCAAGAACAAACACACGTTCTCCATGGAACCGTTCTCCTCGAAGTCCTGCTTGAAGAAACGAGCGGTTTCCATGTTGACACCCATAGCCGCGAACACAATAGCAAAGTTATCCTCGTGGTCATCAAGCACTGACTTACCAGGGGTCTTAACTAAACCAGCTTGACGACAGATCTGAGCAGCGATTTCGTTGTGAGGCAAACCAGCAGCAGAGAAGATGGGAATCTTTTGACCGCGAGCAATAGAGTTCATCACATCGATGGCAGAAATACCAGTTTGAATCATTTCCTCGGGGTAAATACGAGACCATGGGTTGATAGGTTGACCTTGGATGTCAAGGAAATCTTCTGCCAAAATTGGGGGTCCCTTGTCGATAGGCTTACCAGAGCCGTTAAACACACGACCCAACATGTCTTCTGACACAGGTGTACGCAAAATGTCACCAGTGAATTCACACAGAGTGTTCTTGGCATCAATACCTGAAGTACCCTCGAACACTTGGACGACGGCCTTTGAGCCGCTGACTTCCAGCACCTGTCCGGAACGAACAGTTCCATCATTCAGACGAAGTTGCACAATTTCGGCAAACTTGGGGAATTTCACTTCATCCAAGATAACCAAAGGTCCATTTACACCGGACACAGTTTTGTAGGCTGAAATTGAAAATAAATATAAGTGTAATCAGTTGAGAACGTTAACAAGTTTTCTGTTGAATATTTATTTTAAACTCTCACATAGTTACAACTTTTTCGCTTATTTTCGTAGGCGACTCATAAGGACATTGTTATTCAATTTTTTTCTTTTTTACAGGCAAAGATCTTCGTTTGTTTTTTTTTTTTTAATAGTAACTTGTCCGAGTAAGGGAACCCTAACATGTTGAACTTTATCTACGAACGTACGTAGGTATTTGGAAGTCTTCTGATATTTAAATAATTTAATTACAATGTGTACATCAAATTTTTAATTATGTCAGTACAAAAAAGTATAAGTACATACATATGTACTTAATTGGTACCCGAAAATTACAAAACTGATTTTTTGTTTATTATCAGTTTGGTTGCTAATTTCAAAGTTATGCATCTATCAAAAGTTTAAGAAAGTTGTTGTGGAACGAGTTTTGTTAAATCTTTAACCCTTGATCATACTTCATCAAATCCGTCAGTCGTCAAAATTAAGGAATTATATTCATTTTCAATTTATTTTGATGAATTTACGTTCCGCGAAATGTTTTGGAAGGTAAATATGTATGCATGTACATATATTAGAAGTTATAAAAACACAGTTCAGATGAGCTTTAATTTGTTTAAGAATTTCTCTGAGGTGATTTTCTACTAGCGTTTTTTAGAAGTTTTCTTGTAAATATTTTGAAGACCATTGGTTGAAATAGATTGCAAGTGATTTTCTTAAATGTTAACACTTTCTGGAGGACTAGTAGAAAAAATGAATTGAACGACTATTTTGACTTTTCCAAAATTTTAAATCAAACTATGTATTAAATTTTTTTATACTCGTATATTCATCTCAATCTTACAAAAAACTTATGTATGTATTTTCTAGAATATTGAGCATTAAAGTTTAGAAAAAAAAAGTTGAAATACTAGGTACGATTTTCATAACAGCGGCCTTGAAAGAGTTAAGCACCAAAAATCGTTTGTTTTTTTTTTTTTTTGTAATCTTTGAGATGAATCAAGGTCTCGCCAAAACTATATTGGTAATTTTCGGAAAAGTTGTTCCGATGTTGAAATATAGTTTTCAGAATTGATGTGTTGAAAGTTCAAAAAGCGAGAAACTCCATTTGAATAGCATAGTTACAGTTAAATTAAAAATGTGTCTTATTTGTTTTTTGGAATGAACGAATGATGATTTCTCTGTAACTGGTCTTTACCTTTGACCATTTTTCTCAGGAAAAGGTCATTTACTTTTTGTAGAAATTTTCATAAAAAACATAGTGAAACCATTAAGAAGTATAACAAATAATTCTGGTATGTTTTTCCTATAGTTCCTTGCATCCATGTATGCACCTGTTGCAGTAAAATAACTATATTACCTAATTTTTTGGATATTAGACAAATTTAGTTCTTGACACTAATGATTGCGTAAGGTTTGGGTGTGGCTTTGCTAACTGACATAATGAGAATCTTTTGACTAATTTAGTTTCATTTCAAATTTCGACTTGCTCATTTCGTATAACGTATGTATATTTAAAAAAAAAAAACATAATCGATATAGATCCAAAATATGTACTAACAATTTGTACTCATAGCGTTGCCTGCTTTAAGCGATTAAATAGTATCTTGCTTTACCTTTAGGTGCAGACCTTTTTTCATTTTCAATTTTGACGCATTTTTCTTAAACCAAAATTTTGCGTCTTCTAAGCTTTTAAAAGATATATTCGGTTTCTTTATCACAACGTTTGTTACAATCTTACTTCCTCTAAAAGTATGTTTTGTTATAGTAAGATTTAGTTTGAGTCCGACGAGATGTACACTCAATATCCATTCATGTCTTTTCATTGCACCATCTTTTGAAATTTGTAGAACACCTGATGCTGTGAAGTTTGAATTAGATTCCTAATCAACGACTCCATCTGATTCTTGAACAGTTACAATATGCATTTTGTTCGTGCAAACAATGTTATTGGTAGCTATTTCCTTTCGTGTGGCGTTCAATTTAAGTTGTTTATATGAAAAATAAATTTGAATACTTAAACATTTAAAGTAGACGTCACCAAAATGAGTAAGAACCCAGCTAACGAGCATTCTTGTTTATGTAACACTTTAAACATTGATATCTAGGTACGCAGCTACCTAATACAAGGACTTACAAAACTGGTGTATATATTTTAGATTAAACAAATTTTAAAAAGGTACGAATAATTCATTAAAACAAAATTTTTGTTGATACCTATCTACTAAAAAAATTATTTTAATGCGCATCAAAAAACATATTAGTTTACCTTTGGGAATGGCTCAGCAAACCCAAAAGCCAACGAATAACGTTGAAAGCTACTAAAATTAAAAACAAAAACCAATTATGCACGAGATGTACATGCTAGTTAAATTAAAATGAGTAAAAAAAGAGTAAAAGCAACCAAGTTAAGCAGATAAAAAAAATGAAAAAAGGGGGTCAGGTGGTGGGTGCAATTCAAGTGTCACATGACCGCAAAAGTGGAAAACGAAAGTTTCTATGACCAAAAACCAGAAAAAAGTAATTTGAAATTGCAATCCAAGTGCGGTGCAATGCTCTGAATGACAAATTTAGAAAATTAGCTACAATTTTTGAGGATTTCTGTTGTTTTTGATGAAAATAAAAAAAAAATAGATATAAATCGATCGATTAAGCCAACTGTCATGGCTGCCGTTCTTCGTAGTACTTTTTTTTCACTGCAAATCTGCTTCGCATTTCTCTTCACTTGAGAGCAAATTATTTAAATCTTTTGTTTAATTATTTGGACTTACTCAATCGTGGCTGAGAGATGAAATCCCGGGAAACAGCTAGGACGTGTTCCTTGTGGGCTTGTTGGGCGTTGAGACGAGACATTTTGGTTAGTTGGAGTTTTTTTTTATTCTTATTGGAATATTACTTTGAAGGTGTCCAACTCGTTCAAAACACAAACTGCAATTATTGTGAAAAATGAAAATTTTAAATATTTGTTTGAATTACGACAAAAATATGTATGTGGTATAGGCAAGTTTATTTTTTATATAAATGAACATTTTTTACCAGAAAAATTATTTTTCGCCAGTCAGCTGAGTAAAAGAAGACGGAGAACGATGAAGATTTTACACTGACTACTGACTGAAAAATTTCAATGACATCTCACGTGCTGTCATGTGATCAATGGAATCCACATAATTCTGAAATTTCGTTGAAATTTGCAATCCACATAGTTACAGCGGCTGTTGTGGGTGAGTTCACAATGTAGTTTCTGGATGTTTTGGTGTTTATAAATTTGAGTTTTAATCAAAGTTTAGCCGCGTTTTATTATACACGAAGAACCAGTTCACGAAGAACTGGTTCAGCACTTTACATGTATTACAACAACACCACATGATCTTGATATTTTCCTGGTTCAATTTTCGTGAACCAGAATTTAATTCTAGCACTCACAACCAGGGAAACTCCTTGTTTTTTTTTAAACTTTTCTTTAAGTTGAAGTTTTTCGGTGTCTGCTGTATTTGCAGCACAGTCAAATCTGGGCGAACAATAAGTTGAAATTAGCATTCATTTGCTGACAATCGCAAACAAAGCTATAAAGAAGCAAATTTTAATATAAGAAATTGGTTAAATAGATATTTTTGAAGTAAATAGTTTCGTCAACATTTTGATCTAAATTATTTCCTTTTAACAACGTTTACAAGAGGTACTTAAGTGATTTAAGTAGTAAGTCCTAGTCTAAGTTTGTGAAATAAAATACTGGGTTAAATTAATAATTTAAATGAAATGAAAGCATGAAGGACACACATTACCATCTACTTTTAATGCCTGTAGGGTAAACTCAGCTTTTGGACTGAGATTTTAACATAATTTCAATTACATCAATATGTACTATACTCCGAATCGGTGAATCGGAATGTAAACAAATCGACCAAATCTAGTTTTTGATTTAGTACTCACTTTGAATTAATAATTTCATTCTTGACCAACGGCAAATCTGTAAATATGATCTTCTTCCTTTGTGTTTGAATTCAATTTATAGCTTCTCCTCACATAAACACCTAATGTGACATTACATTTAAAAAAGCTGTTTTATGTGTATATTTGTGTTGAAACGTGTGAATTCATTATTTATGTTTTTTTATAAGGCAACCCAATGTGCGTAATTAATAAAGGGAAGGGATTACCCTTCATATAAAATAAGTAAAGAAAATTTGTTGCTAAATTACTTTAAAGATAAAAAAATGAAATTCTCCAACTAATTAGCTTTATTTTTATACCCAATATATTAAATTCATCTTTCTCAACTTTAAAATTTCCAAACAGAATTATCAATGATGAAAACTAATGATTTCAATAAATAGCCCTTAATTCAAATACATTCATTAGTTGGACAACTTAACTGTTCCACTAACTATTCCTTATATTGTGAGCACAGCCAAATACACATTTGAGTTTTCACTGCTAGATGGCACGAATACAATCATCTTGTACAGCGGTTCAGTGAAATACCAAACAAAAGTGGATTTGCTTGCAAGAACAAAATGTCAAAACAAGGTCTCTCGCAAAACAAGAGTTTTGAATTCATAATTTGATTTGAAACAAAAAACTGACAAAATGAATTCCTCGGAATTGCCTTCTTGCTCCAAGCTTTCCAAATCAAAGAGTTTAAATAACAAAATAATCGACTGTTATCTAAAGTATGCAAAAGACCGCGACATTGAGAAGTTCATGAGATTCAACAGCAGTAGTGGGAGTAGCTGTCCATGTCCATGCCCATCCAAGTCATCATCTGGAAGTGATGACAATAATTTGGTAAGTGAGGAATTAATTCTTGCATTCCAACCATATGAGCACAAGCCTTGCGCTGCAATGAATCCGGATAAGGAAAATTCCAGTAAAGAAGCCAACAAAAGCTATCCAGAATCCCGAACTCCTACAAAAATCTCAGACCCGGCCGTCTTTCATGCCCCGGATTCGATAACCAAAATCGACAAAAAACTCGAATGGGACTCCCTTGGAGATGTTGGCTACAAAAAGGCCAACTCGACTGGCAATCTCAGTTCCTTGGAGCGCTCGGTGTTGAAGGAACTCTTCAACGAAAGTCCGTCAGTGCCTAATATTCCAAACCAACAGTCGGGTGATGTTCAACTTTCATCAAAACACTCGTTGAGCACAGAAACACGTCGAGAAAAATGGCGTCAAACTTTGGAAAGCCTTGGAAAAAAGTATTCCTCGCGTTCCATAAGCCACAATACACAGGAATTTATGGAGCTGCCACAAAGCACCCCGAAAGTTGTCCCAAACACTGACAAATCATGCCAAACGACTTTCGATAAGGCCAAACCCTTGGTAAAAGATATAACCAATCATTCATGCCAAACTAGCTTCAATCGGAAAAAAGTTTCCGCGTCATCACCTCAGTTGAGATCCCAAGAAATCCAAGTAAATCTTTCAAGTCGCGCAGAAAGCTTTGCCACACAATCGAGCTTTGAATACCAAGCTGGCGACAAGCAAGAAAGTGATTCATCAACAAAGTCTTCGACGAGAAGAAGCATTCTTAGCGAAAAAAACATGAAATCCCAATCGACAAACGAGTCAGTCAAGGAAAAGCAACTGCCAACGAGAACAAACCGCTCCAAGACCGAAGTCGACTTAGGTATCAAACTCCTCTGTTCTCTTATAGATGCGAAAAATCTCACCGGAACGCAAAAGAAGAATTTGGCCAAGAAAATCTTTGAGAAAATCACAAAACAACAATCGGCTGGAGGCAACGATTGTGGTGTGACATCAATAAGTTCAACATCTGTGTCAAGTGCATTTAGCGTTCGTTCACTAATTGACTGCTCTCCGCTGTGCGAAGATCAAAACGAAATTGCGATTCAAAGTTCTAGAAATAAAGTTATTGTTGAACAAATGACGGAGGAAACTCAAACCGAGGAGGCGAAGTTGGAAGACGATGAGCATCGCCCGCAATCTTCTCCATCCCTGGAAGATCCAGTCACCATGAGGGAATGGCTGCATCCGCTAACACGCTCTGAAAAAGATTACGAAAGAAAGTTAAAGCTAAAATCACAAGGGGTCTCTTCCTCCAATGTAAGCGAACGCACAAAACAACTGTCATGGATTGAAATGGAAATAAATCGCTTGGAAGGCCTGAAAAACTTGATTTTGCAAGATTGTTCGAGCAGAAGTCGATCACATTCGTCATCTTCAACAATAAAATCCTCCAAAGGTAAGTCTGAGATTATCTATGAAGAGACGGCCGAGGATATGATAAACGAGGGGAACGATTACAAACACTGTATGCGAAGAACTTCTGAAAATGTTGTCATCTACGACGAACCCACTGCGGAGAAGCGTCAACGGCAACGGCCTCCACAAAATGTCAAATCAGTAGTAATGAATGAACATCACTCAGCATCGTCATCGGATTCCTTAAAGAAGAATCACCGTTCGAAATTGGAGACACCCAGCAATAGTCCGAGCACCGAACGTGAGAGCATTGGAGCTTTTGCTGACCAACTTCAGAAGCAATTTATGGACAACTATTCGAAGAAAATGCAAACAACTTCAGTGGAGCATTATTCCGAACCTCGAATCTGTGGAAAGCCGATCTTCACGAGGAATCCTTCATATACCTCGGTAGCATCATCGGCTTTCTGTATGTCCTCTGAGATGTCAATTCCAATTGTTGAGAGCACGTCTACCTCAACAACGACCCACCAGTATGACAGTAATGGCTGTGACAGCATTGAAGGAGTCGCAATTCAAACCTCATATTCTGTCATTAAGAGTGATCCGATTTTTGGACCGAGATGCAAATGCATCTGCACTTGCGGCAAAGAGTGTAAGTGTTCGTGCCCCAGGCCGACGGTTCGAGTGTCTGGAAAAGCCTTCCATCAAACTGTTCAAGTGAAGCCAAAGGCTCTGGCGTATGTGCTTCAATTTAATGAGACTTCTAACGGACTTGGAAATAAGCTGACAGAGGGTGGTGTTTCGTTGCAAAAACGTCTCGAGATGAAGAATCCCGATTTCTGTTTAAAGGCAAATGAACGTCGTGAGATCTTAAAAAAACTACACACTCTGCGACAGGAACGGGAGGAAAAGATTAGAGAGATTGCAGACAGTTCTAGTGTTTCTTCGATTTCGAGGAAGCTCGGTGAACTTCCTCCACCTCCAATAAGTGAGTAAATCATAACAATACCTAAATACTATAACCTAACCATTACTTCTTTTCTTAGAGCAAGTGAGAATCTGTCCCAGCAGAGAAATGAAAGGGTTAACAAAGAAAAGGTATTGCAAACTACCAGAAGTGATTGCCAAACAAGAGCGCGAAAAATTGGAACGTAGGAAAAAGACAACGAGAGTAATAACTAATATTTTTAACAAGGTTTGTCTTTGTTTGGTTTAAAAAACAAAAGATGGTTTGAATTGAAGTATTTTATTTTATACTTTTTAGAAACTGCAGCGCATGGTGCATAAAGGAAAGCTTTCACTTGAAAATAGCCGGACTGTTATTTGATATGCGGTGTGCCCAACTAACTCATAGTTTTTATTTATGTATTTTGATACGAATTACATATACATACATATATACAGAATAAATTTCGAAAAAAATATTATAAACGTAAGTATTTGTTTTTAATGTGCATATTTCTAGAATATCGCCTCCAAAGAATTATTGTTACAATATTGTAAAAAAAAATAATCGAACGATATGGACTAAGGATTGGGTGACTTTACGCTAGCAGGACGGATGCTACGATAAATTAAATTTATAAAATAAATGCAATAAATTGTTAAATAAATCGAATTAAATTTCACTGATAATGAAAAATTGTATGATGCTTGAAAAAGTACATGTTACAACTTTTTATTGTAAAAAAATTGCACGACAACAATAAAACTGGCAGGTCTATCAATGAATTAATTATTAGGTACATTTAGCAATTAATTGCAAGATTATACGATTTTTATCTAGAGAATAAATGATTTTTAGATTTCTTACAATTAATTGTCAGGCATTGATCTAACAATTAGACAATTTGTCTGACTATTAATTGTTAGACTACACGTCATTTAACAATTTTTTTTTTAGAAAGCGATTAAATCAAGGAAAGCTGTTAGTCCAAAATAACTTATTTGTATTATATACACAAGTAGTATGCACCGAAATGTGAATACAATTTTATTTAACTCGTCATTTTAGACCAATAATCCGTTAAACAAATTTCTAGTTTCATCAAAGATGAACAAACTCACAAGTCAGCGGCGTGTTTAGTTTTTTATGGGGCAATTTTCTTAAATCCATTCACCAGACGTTTTCGCCAGTGCGAAAAGTTTGCATCATGTAACTCAAAAAACGAAAATTCTTTAACGTTTCTATTCGTTTATTGCTCTAATATTTCTGTTTTTAATAAAAGATTTTTAAATTTTTATAACAAAAAAGAATGTTGTCAGAATATCTTACCCTTACGTTTCTTGATAGTGAAAGTCAAGAAGAAATAAATGTTAAGGAAACTCAAAACACGAGAGTATTAACATTTTATATAGAATCCGTTTTATTTTCAATGGTATTGAGAAAAAGTATTAGAAATAAGTCAGAACCTTTTACATTTTCAAAACAAAGGGGAGCTATGAAGTTTTTTTTTATTTCCTTATCAAATTAATTTTTTTATATAATTATATGCAGTTCACATTTTCCAGCTTTATTTCGATTGAACAAAATAACGTTTAAATATGTATTGGATAACATACAACTACGAAGTCATCCCTTCTATTTTGAAACTTCGCTCTACCTTGAAAATTTTATTAAAATGTTCCTCAAAATACAAATTCAAAATAAAACTACACAAATATCAAAAATATCGAATCAAAGATATTTTGCTTATTATAATTATATTATTACAGAATGTAGCCCCTGTAGATTATTAGGTCGGTCTTATTTTTAATATACCGAGTTTAAGTTTAAAAGTAGTAATGAAAAATTCGAAGTTTCCGATAGCTCAGGTGGAATTTTTTATTTTTATACATATAATCCATGTCACCCTGTGTATTCAACCGAATGAGTACAGTATTGTTCAAAAATCATAACCAACGGAAATACCACAATGCCAACAGCGATATCTTATCTTACAACTCCAATTCCAATCGAATCAGAGGTTTGAATTTTATTCTATTCTATTTTTTGTTTGCATTAATGGAATTGAAATTTTAATTCTGGAATTGAAATTCAATTTCCGCGTATGTACATTATTATATGTTTAGTTTGTATGGCTTTTTAGTTTTTGTCATGGTAACACGCAATGCTGCAATGAATTGGGAGTGCGAGAACAAGAGTCAGGAAATAAAAATCTAGCATCATGAATCGGACTTAGTATTCGTAGCCTGTCCCTTTTACAACAAAACAAAATTTGAAGTGAAAATTGATGTTGGTTTGTTTTATCGCTTAATTAAACAATTCATATTTGTTACAATTATTATGTCTTTGAAACCTGGTTCTACCAATACTTTTGCAACATTTTGTATCTTGGTGGTTCGGATTTTATTATTTATTATTTACTTTTTGCTCACGTGTAACTTACCACCTCCACCATCAGAAATTAGCAATAATAAGTGGAGAAGTAAGATCACTGAAGTTGTAAGGACATGGTTGCCAACAGTTCTAATAATAAAGTAGCAAGAGAATGAAGGCTTCTTTTTTATATATTGATCACACGTTACCAAGAAAAGTTTTGAAAACAGATGCTGAATTAATCTTTGCACAAGCAAATTCTATTTTTTAGACTAGGAGAAATTGTTTTTTATTGAGTTGAAGTTTGTCTTTTCCTTGAAGTATATTTTACATCTTTAAAAATTAATTTTTATAATATTTGATAATTTTGCCATCTTAAAGTATACTATATACACATAGATATTGCAACTGTATTGCAGCTTTAAGAAGTAAATGAAGTATGGAAAGAAATTTTAAAAATTAATTTTTTATTAAAAAAAAAATTATCTAGTTATACATATAAACCTTCCTCTTCAATCACTCTATGAAAAAAAAAAAAAACGCATCAAAATCCGTTGCTTAGTTTTAAAGATTTAAGCATACATAGGGACAAAGAAAGCGACTTTGTTTTATACTATGTAGTGAAGTGCAGTGATATTGATGACGGGACACCTGAACACATTTAAACAATAACAGTTTGTTGACTCTTCTCTTGTAAAATCTATACCTCTAGTCAGCTCTTCTAACGGATTTTTTCGGAATGTTAGAATCTTAGTTTTTCTAAAACATTTTATTAGTAAAAAAAAATTACATACATATTGTGGGTCACGAATTATAACACAACACACAAATCAAGTAGTAAAATATTTAATGGTGAGAAGGTGCTAAAATCGGTTAAAATGAACAAAACCACCTTTTTGCTTATTAACTTACTAAAAATGGTGAACAAAAATTTGTTCATATATCAAACTCATAGAACGTTCATATTTTTGAAATTCTATTACATGTAATTTTAATTAATAATAATTAATTAATAAATAAAATTCTATAATATGATGTGATTTAAATTAATAATTTAATTAAGATTAAAAAATATTCAATTTTGTAGGTACCTATTTGATTTCTTTTACTACAAAATACAACGGAAAAATAAATAATATAAATACATTAAAGCAAATTAAAAAAAAAAATACAATTAAGTAGCAATTGGCAACCATAATTCAAGTTGAAGTAAAATAACAGAGTAGGGTAAGCGGGCCAG
Organism: Scaeva pyrastri; assembly: GCA_905146935.1. NCBI lineage: Eukaryota > Metazoa > Arthropoda > Insecta > Diptera > Syrphidae > Scaeva > Scaeva pyrastri. The sequence goes on from LR989927.1 coordinate 136,729,544, forward strand.
TTTGAATCTTTTCTTTCTTCAGTCGTGCCGAGGTAGTTCTTCCATTCGAAAGTATCTCTTGGATGCACTTCGCGCTCTGCTCACGATCACGATCACTGAAGTAGAAACTCCTTCCTGGCTGTGGCTGGCAGTTTCATTATAGTGAAATGAAACATTAGATCGGAATGGGATTAAGAGTGTTGGCAGCGGTGTTATTCGGATTTTGCTGACGCATATTCAGTGAAAGTAAAGCGTTTTTTGTTTTATTCAACTTCAACAAATCGTGAATAATTCAAATTCAAAAGTATCTCTTCAAAGTAATTTTGTTTTATATATTTTTTTTTTGTTTGTGATAAGATCGAACAAAAAGGGTGTAAATTTGTGTCAGCAGCTGTACGTGTATTGGTACGATTTACCTATAGCAACGGTGTGGCGGGTTTCCCTTTGTGTGTGATTTTTAAATGTGAAATTTAGTTTCCCAACCTCTGCCTTTAAACGATCGATACTACTGCGGAGCGGAGCGGACTAGTGGTGTGCTTGTGAGATCGTTTACGGCTTAACACCTGAGTGTTGTGTTGTTCTCTATTGACGATCGAGTGTTTCAGTCTCAGTCTCAGCCAGCCTCAGGTAAACGCAGAACTCACACAGTCAAATTTACTTTTCACCTTTCTGCGATAAAACTAACGCACACCAGTGCAATTGTGATCGTAACGCGGCGCGGTCGGTTGTATTTCGCCAACCAATTTTTGTTTTTTTTTTTTTTGTTTTATATTTTCTATAACAAAGTATATTTAACCCTAAAGACACAAGAGTTGATCTATATAATAAGAGTTAAGAGAAGAAACTGTGTGACGTCCCTACAGGTGTTTATACTTTGTAACTCAGTGCCGCATACAAGTAGCCATCTGATTATATAAGGTATATAATATAAGTCGGTCATTATATTCGCCGCATACATTTGCAGAACAGCGTCAGCGTTTGTTTTTTGTATTTCTTTTGGTCCTCTCATTCGTGCAATTATTACAAATTAAAATAAAGATACAAGAAAGTTATTCCTAAGGATACAAGTCTGATAATAACAACGATAATAACCACGAACAAGAACAAGAACGATTTATTGAAGGAAACAGAAACAAGATGCTTAAGGCCAAAACAACATCGGACAAGGGCGATACTCTTCTTGGGAAGAGCCTGGTCCCAATCATTGACCTCGCACACTGTGGTGAGTTTGGAGTTGTTTCTTAAATAGCTACTTGCTTATTTTATCAAGAATATTCCATAAAATGTAATTAGTTGGTTTGCAGACTTGTGAAAAATGAAGTTTGTATACGATTATATAGTAAGATATCAAAGATTATAATCAATACATATAAATACCCCAAATCTTCTTGCTTATTACCTACCTTCTAAAACATAGCTACTTATTTACTTATATAGTTGTTATTGTGATTATATTTCATATTCATAAATAAATCTGATACCCATTTTATGCGGCATATCTGAGGAACGAGCAGAAATAGACATAAGCTTTAAAATAAATTCTATTTAACAGGTTATAACTTCAAAAGATGCAGAAAGTGCATTCAAACAAATTTAGTAAGAGATACATTATGTAAACATACATGTATTTTTTAATTGGCACATTCATGTTTTAAATTTTTATATTTGATCTGCTAATCAGCAATTGAAGTCAATAACGGTTTTATGTTAATGGAATATGCTCACGTGGAATAGCCAGCTACGTTCCTTCACCCGAACAATTCAACCGTAATTCTCGCGCTTCTAGGAATGCCACTCAGTTTACCCTTAAGCCCAGCTTCGGACGTACGGTAAAGTAGTACAGAGATTCGTTCTTTAGCAGTGCTACTTACGAATGTGCCACTGGCATATTAAAGATATTAAAAATCCTTTGAGTGTGAACGAATTACAAACAAAATAAATATCTTAATTTTACAACATATTCAAACTTTGCAATTATTTTGTAAGGGAAACATTTTTTAAAGGTATTCATTCATAATTAACTTTTCAGTACCAGCTGTTTTGAAAAATTTATTTTATTTGATGAACTTCACTTCAGTAAATTATTCTTTGAATATCAAATTTAGTGAGATCTTAATCTGATTGATAGTTGTAAGTAACTATTTTAATTTTTCTGCTTAGTTTGTATTTTAAAAGAATTTGACTAAATTAAGTCAAAACTACTTGACTCCCAAGTCAAAAATTTTCATTCCAAATAGACACACATGTAATTTAAAATTTAAAGCGAATTAAAAGTAACCTACTTTCGATTTTTGAGAGATTGTACGATTGATCCCTAAATAATTTGCATTTCTGAAATCAATGTTTCAAAAACACTTAGATACAAAGTTTTATTTAAGTGTTGTTAAACATTTCAATTTTCGGTGGGCTTAGAGAGGTTCGACCGTGATGCAAAGTTAGTATTTGTTGTAGAATTAAAATTATGTATTAAAACTTCAGTTGAATCTAATTTCTGAACCACCGATAAAATATTGAATCACGATTTTGTAACTGGCACAATATCTTTATTAATGATTTGAAAAATGTACATGTAAGCGTAATAAATAATAATGTTCAGTAATTTTGCTACGATATTTGTTTAGCATTCCTAGTGTTTATAAAATGAATCAATAACAAGAGAAATCGTTATTCTCTTTGTCAGACTTTATGAAAACAGTTTCAAATTTTAGAAAAATAATTGTTGTTCGTAGTTTCTTATATAGCAACTTTCTTATTATATTATGAAGATATATTACATTTCCATGCAATGCATTAAGTTTTTTTTTCAAATTCGTTTTTATACACTCGACTATACAGTTAGTTATATTTTTATGCAAAACAAAAAACTAGGAACTTGATCGTGACACCACTTTTATTATTTTTATTTAATCATAAAGACAGATATATTGAAAATAATTTCCAGATAGTTGCTACATATGTATGGATAAGATAGTCTAGGTCCAAGCAGAATGTATCGACAGAAATACTTTATATATGATATTTGAAAAAGGTTTATTGAATAATTTGTTTAAAAAAATAAGGCGCCATCTGCACCTCAGAAAGATGTTACATACGTATACAGTGCTGTGCAAATTAACTATTAACATAGGTACAGTTAAGGTTCAGTGCGAATACAAAATTAGATCCTTACTGAACCACAAACGTTATATTTATGTAGCAAACTACTCATAGGTAAACATTTTTCATAAAATGGACTTGAAATAGAATAGAACAACAAGGACATTTTCTTGTTATCATTTTATAAGAGCAAGTTACAGTCGGTAGATCAATTCCACGTCCTTTCACTTTTATCTGTATCTGCAATTTTGAAGATACTTATGGCTTATGGCAACAAAATACGAAGAATGCGACAAAATTGTAAATGCATTATTTACGCTTTTTGAAGATATTTAATTAAATTTTCTATAAATGAACTGCAAAAACACTAATCTTGGATACGCCTGGAGATATTCCAAAAAAGCAGTCCAAAATAAAGTTTATAAACGATTTTTGCATTTGTCACATACATACATATAACTTTTCATAAGAGTTGGTACACAGCATGTATAAAAAAATTCTTTTTCCAAAGAAAAGCTAACCAAAAATTACTTATCAATTCTTTTATCGAACAATTCTTTGTTAAGAAACTTATGCACATATTTGTGCTAGTTACTTGACTATTTTATAATTTGTATCGACCGAATCAGTTGGATCTTCAAAAATTCGGGAATTTGAATAGTCCAAAAGACGACTAAGATCCCAAAGATTCTGCTAAGATCAATCGTCTTAGACAATTTGGTCAGTTTAATCTTCTGCATCGGAAAAAAGTTTAATTAATTTGCTTGTTTGTCACCAAGCCAAACACTTAAACTCTCCGAAATGTATTTTATATTAAACTTTTTTAACCTAATTTTACACGTTTTATGTTTGTATGAAGTAGTCAAGTATTTTAATAATTGACTTTGATTTGAACTAGAGTAGGCTTTAATTTGATTAAGAGGAAGTTTTATTGTCCCTCACCGCGCCAAATCTTCTGTTGTTTAATAAAAGCCTTATGAGCTGGAGAATGAAATTTCCAAGTGGAAATCCCTTTCAAATCCCATGTACATATGTAGTACTGTAGAAGTTATCAAACTTTAAAATAACTTTGCACAATACATTTTTCCCAACTGTAGTCAATAGATAGACACTCGCTTTGCTACATTGCCAATAGAAAAGGTGTGCTATTTGATGGCTTGTGTGTTAATTGATCGTTCAATTCGAAAGATTTTAATTTAAATTAGACACAGTGGTTGAAATTCTTTTGATAACAAATACTCACAAAAAACGCTTTTCATAAAATAGCACATTCCAAGCAGCTTACTATTGGAAATCTACAAGATCCATGATCATATACGGTGGAAAAACATGATTGTTGTTTTCATTTACCCCACTGGCCAATGGGGCAGTAAAAATATATTGTACCGATTATATTATCAAAGTCCAATAAGGGCAACATTTATATTTATAGCATTTGTACAGTAATAAAAAGTTGTCTATGTATATGTTATGTATAAATACCCACATAAAATGTACATGTACAGTACATACTTAAAGTGTATATGAAAGACAGGTGGCATCGACAATCAACGTGGTATTTTGAAAAAGATTTATTTATCTAAACACAAGTCGCAGGTACCGATCTTCGTACACAGTGAGTAACGATTTTATTGTGCATAGGTAGGTATAGAAATAAGCTATATATACATATGTATACAAAAGATAGATAAAAAGATACATAATGGTTCTTGGTATTGTGGGACTGCAATTTTAGCAGGTATTCTTAGCAGTAACTGGAATTATAAGAGTTTTACAAATTAGTCACTTAAGTGACTGTCGCAATGTTCTTTCTTTGCTTCAAAATTCTCGCAATTATTACTGACTATTTATAGAGGGGGCTATAATAAAATACTTGTTGAAAGAAAAAGCCGCAATTTTATTTTGTTCTTACTATTGTGGTGGTTTTTCTCAATCGTCTTTGCTGGTCGGTTGATAAAAAACACCCCATTAGAGTTATGCCCAGAAAAGTGCGAGTTTTCCAAAGGAATTCGCAAATCTATGTGTACGTAGAAATTAAAGAAAGATGTTAGACCTGTGAGATCGGAAGTTGATCAATAATTTGTGGAATGTATAAATATATTAATGTGTATAGTAATATTGACAATGGAATAACATCAGAACTAGTATTTTCATAACCAATTTTCGGATTTTTATTCTTTTGTTATGTTTGATTTTATACATTTTGTGAAAATTATATTTTCTTAAATAAAACAACAATAAATACAAAAAAAAACTAAGAGGCTATTAACCTGTTATGAACTTATGGCAAAGAATCTTCTTTTCGCAATCATCAATTTAAAATTAAGTTATCTAAAAATACAATCCCAATTACAAAGTGGCATTGATTCAATTTAAGAAGTTTTTTTGTGAAAAAAGTATATTTTTAGAAGATTTACTTTCGTAAAGAAAACAAACAAACAATAAGGCCTTTTTATAAATCGAATCTTAAAAAATGACTAACACAATTTGTTACTTGTTTTAGTCGATGAATAGATACAGGATATGGTTTATAATTCCTTGAGAATTTCTTATGTCGTTTTGTAATATTTCTTTGTACTACGAATGATAATATGTATTTGCATTATTAAAAATATTTTCCAAAGAATTTAATTTCTTTCACACATGCTTAATTATTGGAATTCTTATTTATCAGATAGAATTTAGTGTGTCGAAGTTAATTCGACAATTTTAAAACTTCGATACAAGGAAAAAATCATAACAATTATGCGACATTATCATATAAAGCCAAAACAGTTGGTTCAAGGGTTTAACGTGGCCACCATTTGTCAGTAATGGCGTCTTACAAAAACTTACATACTTGTGGAACAGGTGCCACGGTGTTCAAGAACGATGTGTTGAAGGGTGTGGTGAAGAGTTGCCCAAAATCGCTTTCAAAAGGATTCTGCTCTTGCACACAATCAAACAAATAGCCGGCATAAACCGATGATGCTGCCAGCCTATAAACAGCACCACGCACTCACTATTTGTGGGTGCATTGGTTTTTCGACAATCACTCTTGGATTATCAGTCGCCCAAATGCGGCAAATCAGCTTATTTACGAATCCACTGACGTGAAATTGAAGATGATTTACTTCAAAAATTACCCGATATGCATTTTGATTTGAACGCGCATTTTCAGGATAAGCCTGAATAACTATAACGCGTTGCTCGATTGTGTATCTTTCCATGGTTCAAATTGAGTTCGTCTGAAATTGAGAAATGTCAAATGAAATGCAGAAAATACTTGAGGTTTTGGTGTGGTTCACATTCGACATCGGCCCTTAAAATTAAACCACCCTTTAATACCCAAATAAATGGAATAGTTATTAATTGAAAATACCGAACCATTTTTATTTTATGGCGTTTTATGATCGTATCAAAACGTACGACATGACTGGGTATATTATATTTTAACTGAAAGCATAACATAAAATATCACCGAGTTATTAATTAATAAAAAATAAAATCAGCTAAGTCTTCAGAAAACTTCCTTTCTTTAAACACTTTATATGCTTCAGTGTTATGGTCGGAGAGAGAATAGTTATTTTATAATAAAGTTCATTTGAACTTTAATCACATTCTTGAACCGAAAAAGATTTTGATGATCGTCTGCTTAAGACTTAACAGTTTTTTATTTTCAGAAAAAAAAAATCACTTTCACCATTAGTTCTTTGAATTCTGGCAATGTAAGAGTTAACGCCTGGACTGGTACATGCTAAAGAACAAAACTTAACAACCTCATTATGCTACAATAAAAACAGTATTAGCTACGGTGCCTGGTTTTGAATCGAATCGCATACTAAAGTCACCGAAACAGCATTCTATTTTAATTGAGTGCCTCAATCAGGTCGATTGTCCATAAAGGGTGATTATGTATTTCCAATGAAATCCCCAGATAAAACTTCTCGATTCCGATTGTAACACCCCTAAGCGGTAGTTCATGTGTCACGCAAACTTAACACAACTTAATATCTACCCACTCACACACACATGCACATGTGTGTTCATTCACTTTGCAGTGAAATCAAATTGAAATCGTTTTATAAAACGTCATTATACCTACTCGTAGGGTGTCAGTACGAGTGTAAGGTTTACTAACTCAAACTGGTTAATTCCTAATTGAGCCTCAACTTCAATCAAGTATAAATGTCGCATACATTCCGTTTGATATTATTTATTTTATTTGTTTGTATGTTGTGTTGAACAGACGGCAAATTGCGAGTAAACCGAAATTCTTGTTTCATCAACATGATGTGTGGTATATGGTGATTCACCACATAACTTTGGTCACAACATTATTCTTGAAATTAATTGCTGCTCGGTTTTTTATTTTTATTTTTTATTTTTCATTTTTCATATAAAATGTGTACGTAGAGCATAAATTGCTTTCAGTGATGAATTAAGTTACTTTTGGGGCCTGCGGCAATTGAGTCCTTGATAATTGTATTTATCTTTCCCAACAACTTTCTGCTTTGATAAGAGTTTTTTTTTGAAAATTAATTTTTTCGGGATTTCTATTTTGGGCAAATTAGATTTACAGAATGTGAATAAGTTGTGACTGTTTTATCGGTTTGTTAAGTCGTAAACAAATGACGAGAATTCACAGTGTATGAATTTTAGAAATCAAAGTTAAAGTTTTACATAAATGTAACTTCAGTACCTAAATGTTTAAACTACAGTTCAGCTGAAACTTAAAGTTCAAGATCTGAACTTGAGTTTAGTTGAACTTCGTACGTCAATTTTGTTATGTTTTAGAGCTATCTTTCCTTGTCTTCTCTTTCTTTCATTCTTTTTTTTCATTGAGATAAGGAAGTAGAGTAAAATAACAAATATTTCTTGTGTTGATGATCTTGAGCACAGTTAATTTTAAGTTAATAATCTTCTTATCTTATCTTATCTTATCTTATTATATTTATATATATAAAACAAAGACGGGTTTGTTACAACACTTATAACTCGAGATCTGCTGAACCAATTTTCATGGTTATTGATTCGTTGGATTTGTCTCCACCCCGAATAGCAGAATACATCTTAAAAACAATGGAAATTAACACACTATGGCTCATTTTTGTCTCTGCACTATTGAACACTGTACTATGTCAAATAATATATTAAAAAATGTTTTTTCCTTCAATATTTTAAATTAAATTGCTTACGAAATTAAAAGTCTTACAAGTCTTACTTCGACACATATTTTAAACCGCCGCCGTGTTTTTGAACTAATTAACTGACAGTTAATAGTCACAGTTGACATTAAACATCAATATTTATTATTATAACATTGACGATTGAAGTTTAGAATGGCCGAATTGAATTTTTGACAAAACGGCCACAGTACCTAAATCCATCGTTTCTCGAAAGAGTTGGTAACATTTTTAAGACAATATTAGGTAGGTAATCTCTAGATCTACTGAACCAATTTTTAAAATTCTTTTACCAATAGAAAGCTATACATTTGTGATAAATTGGATATTGGAAGAAGCAGAAAATATTGCCTCAAGATTGTGTTTAAGAGAAATACAAGGGAAACATAGTGAACAAAATATAAGGTCCATTTATAGGTTTTTATGCTGGATTGGAGCTTGTATTTTCATGCCATCTATTCTGTAAAGACTTTTTGAATCTTAAAATCTAATCATAGAAGTTGCTATTGTTCATGGTCCTAACTATGATGTGGTCCTGTACATACATGTGAAGAGAAAAGATCTAGGAGACGCTTTTATTTTGCAAACAAAAGATTAAAAATTGCGCTCATTTGTGAAATTATGAATGGCAAAACTTTATTAGAACCTGGTTATGAAGATTTAAAGCAATTTCATTCACACAATTTGAAAAAACAGGGCAGAACAACGTCTTCGGGGTCAGCTAGTATTTTATAAAACAAAAAATAATGTTCGCGACGCGACGTCGTAAAAAATTTTCTTCACAAAATCAATTAAATCGGATGGAAGCTCTTAAATTGAGCTTAAGGTTTAAATGAAACCGAAAAAAAATTGAACTAAAATTTTATCCAAAATTGGAGTCTAAAGTTTCACTGTGAAACTGGTGTACCTTACGTTAAATTTACGAATTAACTGTTAAAATCGAAGAAAAATTTTGTTTTTTTTTGAAAATTTACAACCATTTCAAGGTGTTCTAATACCTGCAAAGTTGTTAGTTTACAAAACGTTTATAAAGAACACTTAATCTGATGCCAACTAAAGAATTGCTATAGGTGGCACTGAAGTACACATTTCCATAATCATAATCGAACACTAATCCGCCTCTTTTGATTTCCATACCCTATGCTAATTGTGGTAATTAAATTCACATTGCGTTACAGCACCAGATACGCAGCATAAGCGGAAACCAAACACATGCCTGAAATATAAGTAAATAGTAAATATTGTATAATAATTTTGAAAATTTTTAGCTCCATCGATATCAGGTTCAGCTGTTTGATTACACTCATGTCGCGTCAGTTCCATATCAGATTGGAATGTCGTATCAGTAAAAAAATGAAAAATTATTTTTAAAGCAAAATTTAAGCATGCAAAAGACGAATTCACTTTAAAGCGGCTTACTTGCGGTCATGTTGACTTTGTTCTGATGCATAGATACAGTCAATTGGATATGACAAATTATTGTTTTTACGCATTTAATTTTATATTGTTTACTTACTCATGTATAATACTTTTTTTTTTTTGAGTGCAAACAAACAAAAGAACCCTTTCATTTGGAATGACTCTATCGCATCGAAACAGATCACTGCATTGACATTAAGTAGCTATTTATCGATAATAATAATAATTATTGCAATCAATTAAAAAATATTTATATTTTTGTCATTATCGATCATCAATTTACTTAGAGTCTGCACTTCTGGACACAGAACATTGAAATTGAAACAATCGTTCAAGTTCATTCAGCTATCACACTGCATACTTGAATGTTTACGCTGCTTCGGGAAAACTATCCATCACTTCCGCTAAACAACACCGACCACCACAGCAAGAATCTGGCGAAACGAAAAAGTACCTCACGGGAAAAATATAAATTAACAGTCTGAGAGGTAGCGTTGCTTTTTAGTTATACCTATTCTTCATTTTCGAAACGTATTTAACGACGCGACCGACGTGTACACATATTGACAAGACCGTAATCAGATAAGCAATTATGTCACCATGTTAAGGATTTTAAACTAATTTGTATGTTTCAATTAAATAAGCTTTACGCGCACTTTCTTATCAAATGCAAATTTCAACACATTTACGCTTACTTTCAAATCTTGCTAACTTCACCATTGATTTTAGTGACAAAAAATATGTAATACCAAAAATGTTTATTAGTTAGTTAAAAAAAAAAAAAACTTTTTAAAGTACACCTTCTCAGAACAACGAAATCTGACTGAAAATATAATACATATATTCATATGTACATATAATGGGTGATTTTTTAAGAGGTGTAGAACTTTAAAAAAAAAACACAAAAAATTCGAAAAAATGAATGAAATATTTATTTGAATCGATGCATGGATGTTGGCTTTCAGTGCGTCAATCGAAGCGGGCTTGTCCCCATAGACATTAGCCTTGACATACCCCCACAAAAAATAGTCTAATGGTGTCAAATCGCACGATCTAGGCGGCCAATTGACCGGCCCGAAACGTGAAATTTACTGTTCACCAAACTCGCCTCGCAATTGCGCCATTCATTGTTTCGCGTGCTGTGTGGCATGTGGCACCGTCTAGTCTTGTTGAAACCACATATCATGCAAGTCAAGAACTTCCATTTCGGGCAAAAAAAAGTTTGTTATCATCGCTCGGTAGCGTTCACCATTGACAGTAACGCTGCGATTCGCATCATCTTTGAAGAAATATGGCCCAATAATGCCGCCGGCCCATAAACCGCACCAAACAGTAGCTTTTTCGGGATGCATTGGTAGCTGTTGCAATGCTTCTGGCTGATCTTCACTCCAAATGCGGCAATTTTGCTTATTTAAGTACCCATTCAACCAAAAATGAGCCTCATCGCTGAACACAATTTTTCGATAAAAAAGCGGATCCTCGGCCAGCTTTCCAAGAGCCCATTCACCAAAAATTCGGCGTTGTGGTAGGTCGGCTGGCTTTAGTTCTTGCACCAGCTGTATCTTAAAAGGCTTTACGCCCAAATCCTTCCGCAAAATTTTCCACGTAGTGCTGTAACAAAGGCCTAACTGCTGGTAACGGCGCCGAATCGACTTTTCGCGGTCTTCTGTCACACTAGCTGATACGGCCGCAATATTTTCTTCACTACGCACAGTACGTAAACGTGTTGGTGGTTTAATGTCCAACAAAGTAAATTTGGTGCGAAATTTGGTCACAATCTTCCGAATAGACTGCTCAGAAGGTCGAGAATGCCGACCATAACATTTCGAACCGAGCACGAATTTTGATAGTAAAATTCAATAATTTGCAAGCGTTGTTCATTTGTAAGACGATCCATGGTTAAATTGCAAACCAAACTGAAGCTGTTTGACAGTGACACAAGGTACTAAACACACGTCAGCTGTCAAAACCAGTGTTGCCAAAACCAAACCAACTAAAAAATCACCCGTTAGTATATTTAAGCAGATTTCTTAAAAATTATTATAAAATTTAATGGCAGTTGGATGTGTTTATAACATTGTTATTGATTTATCACAGGCATAAAACACTTTGAATTTGTGTCAGTGTCACACATGAGTTAATTTAATTAATTTTTTTTAAGCCACACAGATGATAGCTTATTCAAAAATAAGTGAAATGTTGATAAATTCACTCATGTCGGGTCAAATCACGTAATATGAAAATGTTCTTTAGTGATTTTTTGCAAGTAAACTTTATAAGCATAAGGTTTATGGTATCCAAGTTTTTATCTACACGGATCTTGTATAAATAGTACTAAATATTACTTTTTCGTTAATTCCTTTTCTATTAAAAAACCGCTTGAATATAGAACCCCAACTATTTAGTAATTCAATTAAATTATATATTTTTTAATTTTGCAGGATAACTGCTCAGACTATTATATTATTTCCATAATTATGTTATAATCAACTTTCAACATAATGTTCATCAAAACTTTATTACTAAAGCAAACATAACAGTCTAATTAATAACATAGTTTATGATTAATTTTTATTCATGTTTGCTAAACAAAGGTTGGTGTACGAGTACTAAGCTCTTTATGTAATATAATTGGTTGATTAGCATTATGCAGCATAATATAAACTATTAGATTATATATTTTATGAAAGGAACTTTTATCAATATTTTATAAAAGTTAATTAAAGGTTATCTTTAATTTATTTTCCGCAAAACATCACTGAAAAAGGATTGAAAAACTGACTCAGTTTGTAGCCAAATGACAGTGGAGTTCTTGATCAGCTGGTGTAGTATTATGACTAGTCACTCGGGCGTATACCTACCGACATAGTGTTTTTTTTTATTAATTGGATTTTTTACAAATTCTGTCGGTTCAATTTTTTTTTTTACCTTTCTGAACTTCCTAGATTAGATATTATTCTGCCAGTATATTCTAGTGCATTAAATGGGCTACCTATGTATATGGGGTTGTTTGAGTTACCTTTGACTTTAATTGTTAATTAAACCTTTTTTCTTTCAAAATCTTTGCCGTTATACCTAAATGCACGCTAACTTCTGCAGTAGCGCACCAAATTTCATCTATAGGGTTATAAAGTAGATGTTAGTCACTTTGTTGTATGCATTCTATATCTATATTCCGTTTATAAACTATGATTTCATCAAGATTTAAAGAATGTTTACACTAAAATCGTTCATATTAATTCTTGAACTTTTGTACTAAAGTAGCATTTGGAAATAAAAATCACATTACGCAATGTTCTTGAATCCCAGGACAAAAATTGTGTGTCAGAATTGTTCAAAAAAAAAAAAATATATATAAAATAAGACTCATTATATGTTTTTCATCACTCCAAGCATTTCCGGGTTAAGACCTTATATTCACCGGCTGTTGCCGGGCTTATCTCTTTTTGTTGACTTAATCATGAAAGGTTAAGAATAAAATTTGTCTTGTTGGAGATGACATGATGTAAGGAAATAAATGAGTTTGTTTTTATTTCGGATATAAATAAAAATATAATTAATCCACTAATAAACAGGAAGTGTTTAAATTTTTTTTTTTTTTTGATTTTTCAGGTACAGAAGAATGTCCCGTCAAATCAGTTGTGAATCGTGTTGCTCATCAGCTTGGAAAAGCGCTCTCCGAAAAAGGAATGGCTCTCTTAGTTAACCATGGCATTTCCGATGAAAAGGTAAATGTTATCAATCCTTTTTGAATTTTATTCAATTTTTAAATTTAAATTCTAGCTCAAAACAGCTTGGGATCATTTAGATGACTTTTGTGAACTTTCAACAGAAGTCAAAGAGCACTATATTCGTTCTGGAGAAACAAAACATGGTTACGTTCAGCCATTACGTCGCAAATCAGATGGCAATGCCCCCGAACTGAGACATGCTTTTAATATTTGCACACTAAACAGTAAGAATCTTCCCGAAGAACCATTGCCGGGATTTGCAGATCACATATCTACATTGGCAACAGAATTCAAGGCATTGGCCAGATTCGTATTGCAATCATTGGCAGTGTCTTTAGGTAATCGAAATTATACGTTGCTTCTAAATTTTCCTAATTCGGTGTCAAAATGTCAGAAATTCCACAAACATTCTTCCTTGAGAAACACTCACACATGCTCTCGGGAGAAAATGACAATGAAACGATATTACGACTTCTCTACTATCCGCCCATCATAGAGGAGGATGACAAAGATGAACACATAAAGGGCCGATGTAAGTATACATACCAGAAATGCCTTACCGAGATGCCAGACTTTAAACCAGAGGATGATCCCCGGGAGAAGAGAAAAGAAAGCCTTGAGAAAGAAGCAGAAAAAAAAGATGTTCCTGACACGCCCAGCACCAGCAAGGAGTTTCTGAATGGCCATTTGACCAGATCTAACGCACACACTGACTATGGGACCTTCACTCTGCTTGTTCAAGACTCAGAAGGTGGCCTGGAAGTGCAGTTACCTGGAAGTGAAAAGTGGCAGCGTGTAGGACATTTGCCTGGGGCAATTCTCATATTTTGTGGAGAGATTCTTTCCATCTGGACACAGGAGCGATACTCTGCTTTGGTGAGACTTGTACTCTTGTAGAAAATATCAAATTCGTAGAATAAAATTTAACTTTGTCTTATTTTAGCAACATCGAGTTGTGATACCAGAACAAGAACACCTCCGAATTAGAGGTCGACATTCCATTGCATTCTTTTGCCATCCAGGTAATAATATAATTAATTCAACTCCTAAAATAATTTCCCTCACTTAATGCTTTTCTAGATAACCTAACAATGATATCACCTAACGATTTACCACAAAGTGCAGTGGCAGAAAACACTACCACCAAAAAAACCAGAAAGAAATCCTTCAAAGCTGCCAAAGAAAGGTTTTGCAGATTTTTTGAAAAAAGGAAACAAAATAAACCATGATTGGTGTTTTTTTTATTTCATTGCTATAGGGTTTATAATGCCTACCAGATGATACAGAAAAGAATCAAAGACTCATATAGCTCCTAACATCAACATAATAAGCTACAAAACAACAATGGCCTTCAACTTCAAAGACTTTCCGTTCAAGGTTTCAACAGAAAACAACAAAAGCTACTATTTTCTTACTGATTCAAATATTGCTATTTAATTTCTTTTTTGTTTCCCCTTTTAAGTGTAAAATATTTATTTGTGAATCAAATATACAACTTTATAGAAAATTATGTGGTCTCTTCCAAAAATATCAAACGAACAGTATAATTGACTCGAAATGTAAAGAACCATCGTCACAGAAAGTTATACTTTTGGAAGGGTAGATGATGGTTGATTTTAATACATTTTTTAATAGCTGTACATTTCATAAAGGACAAACAAAATTTTCCCATCAAAATTGTCGTTTGATAACGATAAATTAATTATACGCAGCTTTGCCAATTTAAGGAAACTTTTTAACTCAATTATAGAAAACGATAAAATCTTGTTGTAGGTACTCTCTTTGAACATTTAAATTGGTTAATGTCTTGAAGATACATAAATATTTTATTCATTGACAAAATAAATTTATTGCATTTCGCTTATTATTTTTCAAAAAATAAAAATAATAATTTTTTGATACAAAAATTATTCTTAGAAGCCATTCTTTTATTCTATTTTTTTTTTTTTTTCACTTGACAAATTATTGTTTTGCAATGTCTGCACACCTTCAAAACGCAGACCTCGTTTTATCACAATTATTTTGAAATCTGATCAAGCGTCACAACTAATTTTCGAGCTTTAGGTACTTATCTTAAAAACTCACGTTTCCTATTAAGAATTTTCCATTTGTTCATTCGTTATGCTATTCCGAAAAAAAACGTCAAATCGTTCGAGATGCTCTCGAGTTTTTTAGCGAGCCTAACGAATCTCTTCCATAGATTTGAATGTAAAATGTAAATCGTAAATCTAATATTACACCCCTTGTATACTCTTTTCTGAGCATGCTATTTGAACCTACCTTCAACATTTAACTTTTATATTTCAAACCATAAATAAGTACGCAAACGTTTTATTAATAACATTTATTTAAAATACTCATTTCTGTTCCACTCAGCACTCATTTGTAACATTCTATAAAATGTTGCATCAACTAGGTAACTGGTAGTTTTTGTTTTTGGTTTTTTGTTTGTTGTTTTACTCTTTAATACTAATATGTAATAATAATATAATATTCTCATTTTATAATTTAAACTTAATTGCTATACATTTTGTAATCAGTCATTAATAGTATTGGCATTGTTATTAGCTTACTTTGTGGTGTAAGGGTTTTATGTTTGTTTTATCTTATGTCTTGATTTTTGTATGTGTTGTTTCTTTGGGGCCTCTCTCGATTCATAAATATACATATATTTGTTCATATACAATAACTTTTTAACTTAATTTTAATTTGGTAACATTTGTTCTGTTATTTAAATTATAAATTAACTCTAGTACTGATGCTAGTCATTGCAGTAAATTAAATTTACAATAAACTTATCGACAGAAGTAAGTACCTACAATAAATCTATGTAAATATTACGTATATAATGCAATATATGTATGTATTTATGTATGTATGTTTGTTATGTATGAAACAGACGATTGTCTAGCAGGAATAATAGAAAATTGTGCTTCCATACAGTTCCTAAGGTTCATAAGATACTAATACAGAGTTTTACCTTAAGTCTACATAGTTAGTACATTGATTGAAATTGCTGTGAAGAATTGAAGTTCCTTGACCGAAGGATGTTCATGTGGATCTCTGAGGAAGCTGTTGAATGAATATACGGTGGAAGATCAGCTCCGTCGCTGACACGGCACTGGAGTATCGCTTGTGGGCAGCAGGACTGATATTAAATATTGAAAAATATTTTTGTTTTGATTTTTTGATCTCTAAAAGACTACTACAGGCTTTAACTGTTCTATTGTATAGTGCACTAGTTAAGAGTCAGAAGCCGAAAGAAAGAGAAGCGGAAAGGTTACCTGAAGCGTTTTTTTAAAGGCGACTCTGAATTCACGATTGAAGTACGCATAGATGATTGGATTGAGTGCCGAGTTGAAGTAGCCTATCCAAAAAAGGATGCAAACTACAATTCGGGGCGTATTGCAACTATCGCAAAGGGACGAAGTTATGTACCTTTTTTTATAAAAAAAATATTGTTTCATTTAGTAACCATGAGATTTTATTGAATTTAAAAAAATATTACCATAAGAAAAACGGCAACCAACACACTAGAAATGCACTCATAATTATTCCTAAGGTCCTGGCGGCTTTCTTCTCCCTTCGCATCGTCGTTATGGTAGTTTGTTCGACGTGAATACTGGGCCTTGGGACGGGTATGTGATTTATCTGTAAGTGTTTATCCAGTAATAGCGCTGCCACTTTTGATCTGTGGAAAATATTGTACATATGTAATTATTTAATGATTTTTCTTTTTTGCAATTTAATTTGAAAGAAAACACATCTCATTTATAGGAATAAGTATGTACACAAAACACAGAATCCATAAAGGGCATTCTGAAATGATGTCAAATGTACAATTACTCTGAGAGATTAATAAATGTTCGTGTTGTTCGTATAAATGTTAAGAAATTCTTATTCTAGATTTATGAGCATATGAACAATTGAGCATTTGGAATTGTTAACAATCAGTTGAACAAATCAAAAGACAAATAATAATAATAGGTCATTGAAGTCATAGTGACGTTTTTCTTATCCATTACATAATTAATCTATTATTACATTATGTATGTTAGGTTTACTAAATTTGTCAGAGATTTTTTCGCCTTGAAACTCAAGAATGTAATAATTACATTTTTTTTCTAGATATACCCCCTTTCGAGAACAAAGCAATCTATATTAGCTGTGTTTTATTATAGCAATCGGGATTAGATCAAGGAATATAAAACAACTGGGATCATCATGTTATTTTTGCACTTAAAATCTAATTTTTGGATCTCAAAAATAGATCCAAGCATAAAACAGGACTTCGTGTTGTTGTAACGTAAATAAATATGTAGATGATCTGATCTGGATCACAGGCAAACAAAAAACACCTCTGTCAAAATATTTTTTTCAGTCCCAGAGTTAACTCACATATTATCCAGGTCCAGGGTTAACTCTGAGTTAACTTCGAGACTAAATTGAATTGAAAAACTAGCCCTAAGTTGGCACTAGTCGTATCAACATAATAATAAACTTATTCCACCTTCAAAAAAAGGAAAATTATTTTGGAAATATGTAATTAAATTCAATAAAAAAAACTTGGTGATTGACATTACAAAAGCTTGCTTCGGTACCCATTTGCAAGACGAATGATGGTATAATTTTAATTTACATCCAAATAAAATGCTTGAAAAACTCCAAACCTGATACTCTAAGTTCATATTTAGAAGTAGTTTTTCCGTAAAAAAATCTCCCGAACTATGTACCTACATCAAAAAGCCTTGAAATAGCTTGTATCATAGCTGATATAAACACGTCCTTTTGTCTGATATTAATTTCTTCTATGGCTGTATCTTTTTATTTACTGCGTTGCTTTGAAATTAATTCAACACATTTCCCAACTTAAAATTAGGTTTTTGACCTTTCAAATTCTTGAAATTGAACAGAATTAAGCACAAAACTGGACATCTGCCCCATATAAATTAATATAAAATTTCTTCTACTCCTTTGTTATTCGGATCCCTTAAATTAGAAGCTTCAATTAAGGGTTCCAGCAAACAAACTGAAGAACGTTTTTTGAATTTGATTGCTTATCAAAATGAAATAAAGTTAAAAGCCAAAAAAAAAAAAAAACGTCTTTCGAATACCTAAACAAATAAATTCTTTGTGGTCTGGAAAACTCAATTCAACAGTGTAAATGTTCAAATACTCTTACAGCTTAATTTGCTCTTCTTACTTGGTTTCAAGTTTTCAAGATGGAAAAAGGTCATATTTTATTTATAAAATCGCCAGAAAGCAATCAAACCAATTAAATGGAAACCAAGAAAACAAAGTTAGAGGTTGGCGTCGCGTCGGTCGTCGTCGTTGACTGAAATATCCTTTGTCAACTGAAAATTCAGAATTTTTAATGAAATGAAAGAAACGGATGTACCTACTCGTAGAATATAACCAAATCCTCAAGGGGAAGCATTTTACCTTATACATATTAATCAAAAATATAATTATTCAAGTAAATCGGCTTAAATTTAAATTCACGCTTATATTTTTTTTTGCTCTATAAATTAAAAGGGAGAGAACGAAAATAAGAAAAAAATATGGGCGATGTTAATCCATTTGAGGCTGATTGTATCAAACGCTCTAATGGTTTTATTGACTCCCCTCTAAACGATTCAGAAAACAAATCAATACAAATTGAGTTTATTTTGTTCTGGATTTTTTTTTCTAAGAGTATTTACTTTACCTGTACAAAAGTCGCTCCTGTCTATCGGCTTCTCTATAAATTTTGTAATATGTAAATATCATCACGATTCCTGGTATCCAGAAGCTTACGGATGAACTTATGATTGCATACGATTTATTCACCTTAAACTGGCAGATCTGCAAAGGGAAAAATTGGTATTCATCAGTTTTATTTTTATTTGCTTTATTTTATTTTATTTTATTTGAGTTGATGATGATGATGATAACGATGATGAGAGGGTATTTAAAGAGCATATAGGGAGGAAGATACTCGTATGTACATAAGTATGTTCTGCCGTTGATTATGCTTTTGTTTGGTTCTCATCATAACTCATGCCCTAACTTTTTCAATTTTATTCGCATACTTCTGCCTGCCGAATATAGGCCAAGGATAATGGTCGTGGAAGTATACATAAGTGGGTTGCAATGCAGGTTGGTAGTAGACTTGTTTTGCGCCCTGTGTTAGGTCTTGAAAAACTTTTAGAAAATCAAATATCAAGTTTTGAAGTGCAAACTTTATGCCAATTCGATCGCAGATTGGCTTGCTTAGGAAATATTTTATAATATTTCAAGCATTCAAAAAAACAATTGAAGCACAAATTAATATCACACCAAAAATTCGTGACTTCAATAATGTCAAAAATTTATGATGGAAAAATTAAAAATTAATGCCACATTATATAAAAAATTTAAAAAAATGTTATTGGTGGACAACCCCCACCACATACGCGTATGAAAAATAGATAGTAGCCGATTCTCAGACCTACTGAACATGCATATAAAATTTCATACGAATCGGTCGAGCCGTTTCGGAGGAGTATGAGAACAAACATTGCGACACGAGAATTTGATATATAAGATAAAAGTCAATAGACATTCCAGAGAGAGAGACGAGCATTTGCTGGGCCTTTGCACAGAGTCCCACTCTGGTCATAAACAATGTAAGTGTAAGGCCTGTCAAATGTTCCATTTTCTTGTGTTCTTTTATGCTTTCGAGTATTTAATCATCAGGTGGTTCTATCACCGTAATGAGCTTTAATTGAAATTAATGATTTTATATACATAAATGGATGTGTGTATGTGATGTCGATGATTATCACCCTCAGATTAATGCAGCTTTTATTTGCTCAGCATCGCTTATTAAATTAGGTCAACATACTTTTCCAAGAATATCTTTCCGAAGTCTAGTTTATCAAGTTTTGTGTCGAATATTAAGAATTAATGGTCCATATTAAAAGCAAATTATAAGTAATAACTAATACAGATTAGTATAAGAAATTCAATAAGTTACTTGGAGTATCCTTACGGAAAAAAAAAAATCATATTGCCAAAGTGCGTTCAAGAATTTTTTATTTCTTGGTCGAGTGTTTATTGGGATTGATCAGGGTAAGGAATTATTAAGGATATATGAATGTCAAGAGAGGTAATTTGAATAAAATAGTAAATGCCATTGAACACATTGATGATGCTTTGCAATATTTATTGTGTTTGTGGATCAGAGTTATGTTTTATTGAATATCATATGGTTATAAATGAAATTTCAATAAGAACGTCACCATATTTTGGGCTTTACTTTAAATTCAGACCTGACAGATAAATTTTGAAATTCATATCATACATACGGTTATAGAGCTCTCGATTATACGGATAGTCAAGTACACGTGTGTATCCGCGTTCTTCAAATACACGTACAGAATCGTATGTACATAAGTGATACAAAATTTTTATATTCGGTTTTGCAGTAAAGCTATCAAAGCCATCTTCGATTTTTCCATGGTCTCTTACTCTTGAAAGGTTTCTTGAGTCAACCGAATTGGAAAAAGTCGCTTGTAGCCAAATCAGGTGAATTCGGATGGTGTTGAACGGTTCGTTTTCTTTTAGAGTTTTCTAAATAACAGAGAATTAAAATCGGGCGACTGAGAGCACCGCGCCGCACAGTGGTGAATTTTTTGATCAAGTTGGTATACGAGTATCGAACTGTTTCCTTTTTTTTTTTTTTAATTATTCTGATCAATCTCTGTTTGTTTGTCTCTCTTAAACTCGAGAACGACTAGGCCGATTTTTCTGATTTTGATTTTGAAATGTTTTTCGCAGTCCAGGGAAGATTTAAAAAGTAAGTAAATATGAAAAATTTCAAAGGAGACAGTAAAACAAATACGTTCCTTCTCCCATAAAATTAAATCTACCGAAAAAAAAATATTTTCGATTGTCAGTTGGTTGTCAAATTTGTCTGTCCAACGTAAACGCAAAGTTATGAGTTGCTTGTTATTCTATCGCCATTATAAAGTCATTAAAATCTTTTATCATTAGTTTGTCAGGGCTGGAGATATACTGGTCTTAAAATGCTAAGGAAAAAACGAACTTCAACTCAATACAATTACACAAGAACTACTAAAACGTCTCTGCGATTTAACTTTAATGCACTAGTTTTGATTTTTTAAATTAAATATAATCTTTATCCAATATAAATATGTACATAATATACAATTTATAAATAACAACTTTTATAATTTAAGGAATACGGGAGATATTTAAAAATTATCTTCCTAGTAACGTAAACACTGTTACAAACTTAAATACATTTAAAAAAAACATTTTTTAAACCTTAGTTTATTATCTCTTAATGTGATATGATAAAACTTGTAGTTATTAGTATTAAATGAAGTTAAGAGTATTTTTACTAATAAAATAAACAAAAACCAAAACAAATAGTATTTTTAGAACTTGCTAAGACATTATTACGATTTTTATCTGTCTCCAAATCAATATTTACTATAATATAATATTGAAGCATATTTAATTTAACTAAATTAAAAAAAGATAAATACATACATACATACATATGTACATTTAAATTCAACTTCTATAGGGTCAACATCCTAAGCTTTAGTGCGTCCAAGACAATGAATAAGATATTCTATTTTTAAGGCACGACACCAGATTTAAATGACCGTAGGAAGCTTGATTTATGTTTTAATTTATCGTTTTCTATTTTGAAAAATATTTTAATATTTTGGCAGACACACATTAACTCTAGGGGCATCAAGATATGTAATTTTGTTCATATTCATACATACATACATACATATACTTGTAGTATTGTCCTTTTACTCTTATAACGTGGGTCGTAGGGCAGGCCAAGGACTGAACTCACTGAATTGGACGTAATGCAAAACATCTGGGCTTTTAAGAATATTAGTTCGAATAACCTTTTCCTATACCTTCTTCATTTACTTTGACATTGTAAAACTACCTACCGAACCGACCTACATAATGTAAAACAAAATTGAATGAATGTGCATTATTATTATGAATATATATACATATGTATATATACTCGTACTCGACTCGTAGCTATGATATCAAATAAAAAAGGGATGTTCAGGCCCTGATGGGGTGATGGGGAACTTTTTATTTAAGGGAGGTTAGGTATGTATGTACCCTTAATGCTGAAAACATGGCTATCTCTGGCGCTGAGCCGTAAAATAACAACTTTGAAGATGTTTTAATAATTTTTTTTTCTTGGAATCCAAATAATCTTTATGCATACTTTTTTTTTACTTGAAAGCCCGTTTTGTACATACTTACTCGTATATCTGCAAAATCTTTAAAAAATAAAATGAAAACAAAATTGTTCAATAGGTGATCGAACTCAATATATGTAAGAGGAGAATTTTGAATATTTGACAATTCAATTGGGGATTGGCTCATTTGAAAAAGGTTCTTGTCACAAACATGTTCCTCGTCGCGTCGCACCGCCCCGCTGGTAACTTCGACTTTGGGTGGTTGATACCATGACAAAAAAAGGACTACGATAAATATATGGTCATGGCTTCCGTCTTATAACGTTACATTGTACGTGTTTTTTCCTTATTACTAGAAAAATTGCAATGCTTATCTGATTTTTAAACATACGTCTGAAAAATCTCTTCAAAATCTAATTTTTGTAGAAAAAAGTTTTTAATTATCTCTTTTAGATTTTTAAATATTCCCCTCCGAATTGGCTGATAACGTTACATTTTTTGGAAGTAGCTGTTGAGGTTACTGGACATATTTAAAAAACTCTGCGAAATTGGTGTGCTAATTAATTTTTTTTCTTTTAGAGAATTGAGATAAAATTCCAATTAACAGTTTACCATTTTTTGTTTAAGAAAAAGTTATGTTTGTATGTGTTATTTGAGGTCAAATGTGTGTCTTATAACGTTACAGAAAAAAGTCTTATAACGTTACCTTCCGAATTCTTGTGTGAAAATTGGTGAAAATATGACTGAAAGGAAAAATTCTAGTAAAGTATAAACAGGAAAACAAATTTATATAAAAAAATAATTTATTTACCATAAGGTACTTCATTTTTTGTTATAACGTAAATGGGCGGATAAAAAAGCCAAAATATAACCGAAAGGTCCAAAAAAATTGATTTAAGAAATTTTATGATTGGAATCGACACCAAACATCATTCTATGCAACACAACGAAAACTTCTCCAAAATTCCCATTTTTGTAAAATCGTATTTTAAGGGGGGAGGGTGGGTGGTGGTCCAGGTAAAACAAACTCATTTAATCCTTTTAGTACACCCACATCATATGATACATGATTTTAGGGTAGCTTTCGATGCTTAATCCATTAAAACCAAAATCAAAGAAATTGGACAACCCTGTAAGAAGTTATAGTCCTTTACAGTAAATGTTGTGTTTTTTTAGAAAAGCAGGTAAAATATTTTTAAAATTTCCTTTAAAATTAATTTTTCTTCTTCAAATTTGAAGCAGATAAATAATTTGGCATATAAATAAAGAATCAAGACAGTTCACTAATATTTTTGAAGTCCAAGAAAGTCTTAAACTTCATCTTCATTGACTTTAACAAAAAATGTCTTATAACGTTACACATCCTTAACTATTGTTTAAATGAAAATGGTCGCTTTATATCTATATATTTTTTTAGTTTTGTTAAATAAATACAAAATACTCAATAAAATTCAAAAAATTCAATTTCTAAAACTTTCATATGAAGAGTAAAAAAACTTTTAAGGAATTTTGTCTTATAACGTTACACGAATTACACGAATTTGGTTATTTAAAATTTACAAACTTGAAACTTCTTTTTTGACAAAAAAATGAGATATTCAGGTAAGGTAAGATCTTTTCTTGAAAACTTAAGTGTATTCAAAAAAAATAAATTATTAAAAATTATATAAATTACCTTTTTACGAGCAATTGAATTTCCGGTCATTTTTAAAGAGCTCAACAGCATGGCTTTAACTGTGGCTTAGATCAAACTAGAAATGTTTATACTGTTGATAATGATATCGATCGTTCCTATCAGATGTATTCTCTCTAAAAATGAGCATAATAGCGGTAAATTCTAAAAAAAAAAAAATGCCACTCGGTTTCATTTCTCGAAGCCATGACCATATGCAGGTACAATGTACATGCTTTAAGGAAAGTTTATTTCAATAAAGAGGCTTAAACCGTGGGGTTATGAGTGTTAAAGACGTAAATATACAATCGCGATATTACCTGCAACAAAGTACGAGTATATATGTACATAGTACATATGTAGGTACATATTTCGATTAAAAAATGTCTTGTTCATTAACATAGAGTTTAATGAAAATAAAAAATGAAAAGGAAAAAAAAGAGAATTAAATTTTGATGTAAGGCATTTTTCAATCGTGTTTAGGGATAACAAAAATTTCGTCTTGTTGGCGGAAATTAAACTCGTGCTTGTTAAAAATTTGAAGTTCTTTCCATATAATTTTAATATGTTCTAAGTTCGGTATTCAATGTATTGGTTTCCTTGAAGTTCTTAATCAAGCCTGTGTAAAATCCTGTTAACATAAAATTTCGAGATAACTTTGAAGTCAGTCCTTATTCTTTATTCTAGGATCGCTATTATCAGAGAAATCAGTTTAATTATTACAAATTGGATTTGCTTCTCACTAAAGAGATTTAAAATGCATTTAATTTAATATTTTTCTCAGAAGAAAATTACAGATGCCCTCCATGAGTAGAAGTTTTTTTTTCTGCTCAGAACATTTCTTCGCGTGATTCAGATTAAGATAACTTAGGAGTTAGGAGTTAGTATTGGTGAAAACGATTCCTTTAAATTAATATTTTCTGCCAATTTTTCAATGAAAAATTCCTATTACAAGCATCAACTTCTAGAAACATCAATATTAGATAGTTTTATAGTTAGTACACCGCGACCTAAAAGACTTTATAATGGGTGATTTTTTAAGAGGTTTAGAACTTTAAAAAAAAAAAAACACAAAAAATTCAAAAAAATTAATGAAATATTTATTTGAATCGATAGTTTGAACCTTGCAATTTAATGTTTAAAGATAATTTCATGCAAATGTTGACCGCGGCAACGTCTCAGGTAGCCCATCCGCTGAGTCCAATTTTGGCATACTCTTTCACACATATTGGCCGGTATCTCACGAATGAATGCATGGATGTTGGCCTCCAGTGCGTCCGTCAATCGAAGCGGGCTTGTCCCTATAGACATTAGCCTTGACATACCCCCACAAAATATAGTCTTATGGTGTCAAATCGCACGATCTAGGCGGCCAATTGACCGGCCCGAAACGTGAAATTAACTGTTCACCAAACTCGCCTCGCAATTGCGCCATTGTTTCGCGTGCTGTGTGGCATGTGGCACCGTCTTGTTGAAACCACATATCATGCAAGTCAAGAACTTCCATTTCGGAACGCTCGGTAGCGTTCACCATTGACAGTAACGCTGCGATTCGCATCATCTTTGAAGAAATATGGCCCAATAATGCCGCCGGCCCATAAACCGCACCAAACAGTGGCTTTTTCGGGATGCATTGGCAGCTGTTGCAATGCTTCTGGCTGATCTTCACTCCAAATGCGGCAATTTTGCTTATTTACGTACCCTTTCAACCAAAAATGAGCCTCATCGCTGAACACAATTTTACGATAAAAAAGCGGATCCTCGGCCAGCTTTCCAAGAGCCCATTCACCAAAAATTCGGCGTTGTGGTAGGTCGGCTGGCTTTAGTTCTTGCACCAGCTGTATCTTAAAAGGCTTTACGCCCAAATCCTTCCGCAAAATTTTCCACGTAGTGCTGTAACAAAGGCCTAACTGCTGGGAACGGCGCCGAATCGACATTTCGCGGTCTTCTGTCACACTAGCTGATACGGCCGCAATATTTTCTTCACTACGCACAGTACGTAAACGTGTTGATGGTTTAATGTCCAACAAAGTAAATTTGGTGCGAAAATTGGTCACAATCTTCCGAATAGACTGCTCAGAAGGTCGATAATGCCGACCATAAAATGGAAGCAGCGCGCGATGAACATTTCGAACCGAGCACGAATTTTGATAGTAAAATTCAATAATTTGCAAGCGTTGTTCATTTGTAAGACGATCCATGGTTAAATTGCAAACCAAACTGAAGCTGTTTGCCAGTGACACAAGGTACTAAACACACGTCAGCTGTCAAAACCAGTGTTGCCAAAACCAAACCAGCTAAAAAATCACGCGTTAGTTCCTTTCGTCCTTGAAGTTAATCTTTTTTAGAAACCTAATTATATGAGGCACAATCAGAGAGGGAATGTTGCTTTTTTCTACTTCATGGTAGTGTGGCAAATATGTATTCCTTTAGTGCCTAATAAAGCCTAGTTTTGACTCAATGGACAGGGACACGTTACTAAATAAAATTACCGTATTTGAGCTGTTGAGCAACAATTCATATAACGTTAGACACTTTGTAGGATTTTTGTTTTTAAATATTGTATCTGTAATTGGAACTGTCTATTAAGCCAAAGATGTTTAGGTGCCTATTCGGATTACAGTGACTTGTGAATTAGTGAATAAGTGTGTTACTATTTAAAAGTTGTTCCAACTTTAACTCATGCATAATCTGTGAAACGTTTTCCCAAGTAATATTTTTGTCTGCCCCATTGCAGGAAGCTCATTAATCACGCTTTCCCCTATTTCACAGTAGGGTTCGGGTCCTATCAGTGGAGTTGTGGTATCTATTTTTGCTAATTAGTCTGTCTCTTCATTTCTCAGAACACCGACATGGCCACTGGCCAGGTACACAATAAAGTGTGACAACTTTTTTTCATACCAAGCTCATTCAGGTCGTCAATACAATCTCAGTCTCTCTATTTTGATACTACAGTTGGAAAAAAGTGCTTCGCTTACAGCTTTATTAGATACGATGGCAATGTTTTGACTACGTCTGATCCTTTGGAGATCGCGTTCAGCGTATATTGCAATGTTATTTACTTCTGCCTGGAAAATACCTGTGGACTTTCCAACCGGTATAGAAGTTTTGGTTTTAGACCACAAGATTCATGCACCAGCACCCTCAGACGTTCCCGACGCATCAGTTCCATTTCGATGTTGTAGTTGGTAGTTTAACTTACTCAGTATTTTTTAACACGCTTATATTAGCTTCACTTGTATATTGGTATGCATGTATGTAAGTAACCGACTCCTTATTACGGTTGTCAAAGATCAATTAATTGACAATTGAAATATTTTGCCAATCAATTGATACATCGGTATTATGAACCCGAGTTGATCGTTTTTTGATCCATTGTGAACAAAGATCAAAAATCTATTGTAAATGGTGCCTATTTACTTAAGACAGCTATGTTTTGGATGGCTTTTGGCTTTAACTTGTCGTTGATATCTAAAAATACATTAAGTCTAAAGTTTTGAATGAATCTAGAAGCGAGCCAAATTAGTTTTTGTAATGTAATTAAAAAAGATCTTTTAACTACATACATATGTATGTTCAGAAAAATCCATCGGATTTGAAGCATCGCGTAATTTTCTTCGAATCTTTGCTTGCTCCAAAGTATTTTAGTCTTCAATTTCATTTTCACCGAAAAATAGTTCTATAGTAGACATGCTTTTGGCTTTCGCGATCCGTAAAATATTTTATCAACAAGGAATTTGTGATTGACTGAAAATTTGATAATCAACAAACATTTTGACAACCATAATACCAAGACTGTCAATTTAAATCATTCACAATAGATCTAATTTCTGAAGAGCGTTCACAGTTTATCAAAAATTTTGATTTTTGACAACGATAAACCGATTCATTAATTTTATTAATAAATATCAAATATCGTATTGATATTTGACAACCGTAATAAGGGTGTAAGTGAACTTAGTTTCGTTTGTAACCAACAAAAATGTCTGTAAGCTTAAAATGTAGTCAGTTGATTTTGATTTCTTTTTTTCAAATAACACAACCCGATTGTTTTTAATAATGTCTAAATTCGTCATTTGTAGAGAGATGTCTCTTCGCGTACGTCCAAGATACATTTTGTTTTGTAAATAATTCAACATACCGTTATTTTATTGAAAAGTAAAAACTAAATATACAATGAAGGATAATGGTATCACATTCGGAAAAATTATTTCGTATAGAAAATGCTGTATAGGTACTTGACATCTTGCAAAATTTTCTAAAAATTTCAATTGATAGGTTTTTTTACAAAAAAATTAAAAAGTACAAAATATTCTACCAAAATTTGGTAAAAAATGGTTTTTGACTTAAATATCTCGAGAATGAGCACCGATATTGACTTCAAACTCATTTAAGGTTATACAAAAAACAATTTATAATACATATGTATATTCTACAATAATAATTTTAACAAATATGGAAGTGAAAGTTTTTTTTTTTTACAAAAAATAATCAAAAAATGTTAAAAGTAGTTTCTTGACTTAAATATGTCCAGAGTGGTCGATCATTCATTTTTAAATGGCTCATTTTTGAAAAATATCGAATTTGATAGTTTTTTTTACGAAAAATATAAAAAAATAAAACTGAAATTTACAGAAAAGTGTCAAAAATTGTTTTTTGGCTCAAATATCGTCACAACAAGCAATGATATTGACATCAAATATATTTTGTGTTCAATATAATGTATTTGTCAATATCTAGGTATATGATAAAATGTTGACGAATACCAAATTGACATTTCTAACAATAAATAAAAAGTTATAAAAACTGGTAAATACTGTTTTTCCGCTTGAATATCTTGAGAAAGTTTTCAAAGTATGCATAATATGTAGAAAGTTATCAGTATGGGTCGCACCCAGCCTCATTTTACTTTAATTTTAGTACTTCTACTTCATTGTTGAGTTAAAAAATTAAATTGGCATAAGGTACGTCAAAATAATGTCAAAAGAAAAAAATTGCTTTAAACTGTTAAAACAAGTGACTCACTGCTCACACTACTTTTCAATCTTTTCGTTTGTCTTTCCCTTGGAATTTGGATACACGCAATGAAACGAACTCTTGGAAGAAATGAAGCAACAAAGGCCTCCTACTTCTTTTTAAACACTAACACAAATCTAAAAATTCCAATTAATACAAAATGCCATTTAAGTTCTAAGTATATATACCCACACAAATTAATAATATAGACACTTAAATTATGTATGTACTTCAAAGGCTTAATAATAAACTAGGTACGAACCTATCCGCTACCAAAAAAGTAACTAAACTGATTTTCGATTAAAGCCCATTCCGTGTTGTTAGTTTTCATAAGTATAGATACCTTTATAATCTTTAATTTTATTCTCTAAGAATTGTCAAAGGCACATGTACTAGAGTAGGTATACACTACCAATTTATTAGATTTAGGCCATCCAATTTTTAATTTACCTTTGTTTTATTTTTTTTGTAGGACTCTTTGATGAGACCAAATCCAAAATTTTGAAAGAAAAAATGTACGAAATGTTTACACTTTATAGTCTTAAAACTTTCATTTAGAATAATATGCACGCTGTTTTTGAATTTTAAATCCATAAATAAATAATCCAAATAATAATAAAGTCCCAAGCTTGTCTTCAACTGGTCAGAAGCCTTTAAAAACTTTTCGAGGTAGCAATGACCAATCGTTTTATAATATAATGTTTGATTCCGATAAATAGAGGAGCCATTGCAAAATTTCCTTGTCTTTTAATTACCTCCTATTACTGACAACCCTGAAAATGTGAATGGGGACAATTTCTTGCTTCTTATGTTTTACCTTAATGTGGGGCATAAGACCCAAAAAGCAAAATTGGAACTTATGTATGTCCCGAGGTCTTATGTCCCTGAGCCTTGATGTCTTGCTCCT
The DNA here is from genome assembly GCA_905146935.1 of Scaeva pyrastri. Classification (NCBI taxonomy): domain Eukaryota; kingdom Metazoa; phylum Arthropoda; class Insecta; order Diptera; family Syrphidae; genus Scaeva; species Scaeva pyrastri. The sequence goes on from LR989927.1 coordinate 136,759,759, forward strand.
TTCGCAGATCATGTACATTGTTCTCCTACAAAATTCATTTGATGTGTACTTGTCGAAAAAAAGATTTTTTTCTCTTTCCTTTTTTCATTATCCTTCAAACCGTTGCCTTAATTTAACCGCTTTTCTCGTGATGTTGTTTCTGTTTACGAAAGGCTACTTCTATTAAACTTTCTTAGTATTTTCTACGTCTCAGAGTCCTAAATTTTTAAAAGCATCTGTTTTGCTTCTTCTATCGCTGTCAACGTCTCTTCGGATCCCGTTTATGTTTGAATTTTATAAAAAACTGTTCTTTTCAACACTTATTCAAATACTCTAAGCAAAAATTAAAAAAAAATCACTTATGTTCACAATGATGGTCTCGTCCAAGTGGAGCACCTTTTTATAAGTTTTCTAAGTAGGTACTTCTTTATTAGATCCTGGGAAATTCCAACCGTCCGCGTCGTTTATTTTGTAGTATATGTATGTATAAAGATCGAAAATCGATTGCCAAATTTGTTGCCTTATCCTAGTGATTTTTAGTCTGTGTATGTGGGTACTCATAATCTTGCGAGAATTATTTATTTTCAGGTTATGTACCGTAAATCATTTTTTAAAATAGTTCCTATACATTCACAAAACAATATTTAATCATCCTTAAGTTTCGGGACAAATACTAATTGAAGGAGGACTTGGAGCGCCAGATGATTGCCGACTTTAATGTAAGTGTACATCACAACATTGACTTAGTAATTAAAAAGTTACATAATCCTAAAAACCCTTTCGTCTAAATTTAACTACTTCACCACTTAGATGTACGGTATACCAAAACCTCACCATCATCTTGCCTGTCTGCTGGAGAAACCGGAACGATTAATGTAAAATTGTTCATGGAACGTGTTTTTTTAAGTTACAACTTCAAGTTCTACAAATGATACAATACCACAGGAACTCATTTATTTGCCATTTGTCCCGTTCCGAGAATTATTTTATCCGTATTGTCGTGCGCCGCGTAGTCGCTCGGTAGCAACTTTGGCTAATTTTTTTAAATAAAAATAAATTGATCACAACAAAAATGCTTTGTAAGGCCGCAGTGATTTTCTGTGGAGGCAATTTACATGGAAATGAAATTGGAGCCATTTGTTTGCGACGACCGACGCACGTCGCGTCGCGTTGTCGGTAGCAGGGTGTCCTCGTGGTACCCTCAGAGCGGAGTATCCACTTTAAAATCAAATGACGGGAAACATACTGCTGAGTTGTATACCTACTCGTAGAACGTAGAGAAGTGCCACAGTTGGAAGTTGGAAGGAAGGCGATGGCGATGGCCTAAAAGCTGGAAATTGATAGCTCTCTCAACGGAAATACCCCGTCAGAAGTTCCGAAATGAAATTCAAATACCCTTTATGCATAGTAATATACTTTGTGATGTGGCCGCGGTTGACCGGGTTGAGCGGTCGTGAATATTGCCAAACAATATCTATCAATCAATATCTACATTTTTTTTTTTCATCTTCTGCTCCATTTACATTGGGGCTTATCCTTTTAATCAGTAAACGCACACCTTTCTTTTCATTCGGAAGTATTCGGATATATTTGCCGATTTGAATCTTGCGGGTTGTTTCTATTTGGGTCCTTGGTGTAGGATTATATTGTGTAAATATTTATTTTTCGATAATAGATCCCTACTCTCGTGCTTCAACTTTGAGGGCCTGGTTAATTTGGAAAATAGCATTTTCGTGGCCGACCGGATTGGGGGCTATTGCTAGGCTATAGCTTTGGGATGGATATGGATAATTCTATTACTTTTTATTAAATTTATCAAGTTGGTCGTAAATACTTCATTTTCATCATTTTGATGTTTACTTTCTGTGTAGGCATATAAAATAGGTAGTAGCTCCGTGTGTACTGACGAAGGGTGAACGAAATTCAAAATATATGTAGGTATGTAGGTATGTTTAATTTTAGCTGGTAGATGTTGAAGGATAGGATATGTGTGTTTGCCAATTGGGTTCTTCACTAGAGATTCATTTTAGAATAGATTAAAAAAAAAACTTCTCTTACATTTTGAATAAATCATTCCTTGAATAATTTTCAAAAATTCAAGTTACATATGTACATACATAAATTAGTTCAAATTTTTCCTAAAATGAGTTTTGTCTAATTTAGAGAGATGACGAAAAATTACATTACAAGCAAGGTTTTCGTTTGATTTCAACTTATTTCAGCTTCAATTTTCATATCCCTTAAAAACTGCATATCAACTAAAGATACTTATTATTTTAAGTTGTAAATTATTTCATTACAGGGTAGAAGTATTGTATTTGGAGTAAAATTAAAGAAAGGACAATATTTTTAATCACTTTTCTTGCTTTCAGAATTAACAAAACTTTGTTTTATTTCTAGCTTCAGAAACTGTTTAGAAAAAAAGGGACTTCAAATATTTATTTGTTTTTTTAACATTGAACTTCTCCCGTTTTAAGCCATATCTTGCTTGTACATTTTCTGCTTTTCATTCTTTCCAGGAACGAATCCATCAATCCATATGGTCGTTGTATTCCTGGTCGATTTTTGGAGATGATATAATGTTTTCTCTGATTTTCAGTCTTGTCGTATCGCTCTATAGATGAAACAGGCTTTAATTTTCATTCTGACATAAGTTGACAAAAAGTAGCTTGTTCATTATCCTTCCAGCTTACGGCAGACTCCTCGATACAACCGTAACTTGTGACGATTAAGATATATCCTGCTGTGCTTTGTAGGCAGATTACAGTTTCTTCCGAGGCGATTTCTTTGTAACAGTCCCCAGGCACTTGCTTGGCAATATAACTAATACACGAGTGGCAGAGAGCTATAAAAACATAATAGCTACTGCACATTGCACAAGCTTAAAAGGTAGTACAGAATATTTAGAACTATTCATATTCATTTACTTATTTTTCATCTTTTACAATGGACTGTCTGTTTAAAGTGAAACTTAATTATTAGAACAATAGATATAACAAACTTAACTAAAATTTAGATGTTAAGCTTAATTACATACATCATTAATTTAGTTATACAGCCTTATTACGGTTGTCAAAGATCAATTAATTGACAATTGAAATATTTTGTCAATCAATTGATACATCGGTATTATGAACCCGAGTTGATCGTTTTTTGATCCATTGTGAACAAAGATCAAAAATCTATTGTGAATGGTGCCTATTTACTTAACACAGTCAATTGTTGCCTTTTCGTTGGCTTTAACTTGTCGTTGATATCTAAAAATACATTAAGGAAGGCTTCTTTCGAAAGTCTAAAGTTTTGAATGAATCTAGAAGCGAGCCAAATTAGTTTTTGTAATGTAATTAAAAAAGATCTTTTATCTACATACATTTACACATATACACATTTTCTTCGAATCTTTGCTTGCTCCAAAGTATTTTCGTCTTCAAGTTCATTTTCACCGAAAAATAGTTCTATAGTAGACATTCTTTTGGCTTTCGCGTTCCGTAAAATATTTTATCAAATAGGAATTTGTGATTGACTGAAAATTTGATAATCAACAAACATTTTGACAACCATAATACCAAGACTGTCAATTTAAATCATTCACGATAGATCTAATTTCTGAAGAGCGTTCACAGTTTATCAAAAATTTTGATTTTTAACAACGATAATACCGATTCATTAATTTTATTGATAAATATCAAATATCGTATTGATCTTTGACAACCGTAATAAGGGTGATAGTGTTTTGTTCAGTTCATTGAATGCTGAATCAGTGCAGGCCAGTGCAAGACGTTTTTTCAACGAACACTAAGAAGCTTCTCTTTTCTGGTCGGATTAGTCTAGTGCAGCTGGTTAAACACACTTATTAATAGAGAGGAGAAAGAACAACAGAAAGAAAGAACACATGACAACAGCACACGGTATAGGTTTCGAGATGATCCTCCTTCTTCCTAACAACCGCGCTCACTGATGCTAGATTTCGGTGATCGATTGCAACCGATGTTTTATCAGTGACTAGGCAGTTCATATTATAGTTAAAACCCAAATAATAATAAACGCATATAAAAATGTTCTAAAGTAGTTTTTGTCAAATAAAAAAAATCTGATTTCTCATTTCTGTGCAAGAAAATTGGGGGCGCCTTAAAATCCCTCACAAGAACTGGTCCCTTCACCGACCATAAATTATCGTATTTTACATCTTGAATATGGGCCTGCATCAGTATATAAAATTTAATTGACTCAGGACAGTCGGAAATTGATGTAATTTCAATTGAAAAATCATCAAAGTGTCCAATTCATCCCGAAAGGTCACTTTCTGGTGTTGGTTTCGGGTCAACGAGTCTATGATTTTCAACTTTATTTTTGGCTATGATTGGTTAATATGAATCAGCAGCAATGTGGCTTCTAAATGACAACCGAAAGTGCAACATGTGTTGCCAAAAATTGAAAATTTGGCACGAGCGATTTGAGGGCATGGGCATTTTGCATGAAGACACATTTTCAAGGCAACGAAGTTATCACGAAAACTAAAAATGACAGATTTTCCTGCATCTAGTAGAAATAAAACAGGAACACTAAAATCCAAACATCACTTTTTGCATCTGCAGAGAGTCATTGGTCAATGGTCTGGGAAGTTAATTTTGAAAGTTTAAGTTAGCATACATCTATACTGCAGATAACACATAAATACCATAAGTAAGTAACTTGTTTATGAAATTAGACAGCAGGTGTCTAAAGATAGAAAAGTTCTATAAATACATGTAGGACAGGAAATAAAATATAAGAACTTGCCTTTTTTTAAAACTTGGAAATAATAGCAGGTAGGCGAGTTCATTGTTGAAAATCATTAAGACCATGCACAGACACAGACTGATGATGATGACAGCTAAACGAGAATTGTCATTAATTGTCATCAGCTCTAGTTTAATTCTTATAAAGTTCCCAGATTTTTGTTTCACAAAAAGAATTCCAATTTTAACCCACCAAGAAAACTTTAACCTTACTTTTATAATAAAGTATTTAAATGTATGTTTGTATTTATAAAATTTTGTTTTCGTTCTGTTTCAATTCATAGTTGGATTGCAATTGTTGAAAATTCATAAGTTCAATGCTATTGGCTCTTCTATAACAAAAGAGCTTATAAATAAATCTAAATTAATTCGCAAATTGAATTATTTATGCAAATGTTTACCCACTTCCCAGTCATATACATAATTAAGGACCATTTTATGACAGTTCACGGTTCCATAGGAAAGTACTTGAGAATTTCTGCGATACACCAAGTTATTTTATTTATGCAAAATAGAGATAGACTGAAAAGGAGCGCGGGCGGTCGGTGGCGGTGTAGATATGTCAAGTCAGTCACTTTAAGTGATTTCTTTCTATTTCTGGAAATATTGCATTACGCAGTGCTTCCTATAAGTTCTATGATGCAGGTGACCTCGTTGGGGTTTATTTTATATATATGTATATGTACATATGTACATAGGTAAGGTATACAACTACCACCTTTGAGTGCATGAATGGGGAAATGTAGTGATGTTGATTGGATTTTCACCAGGTGTGGTCTTGAATGCTAACCAGGGCCCGTTGAATATTTCCAAATGACTATTCAGTAGTTAAGTAAGAAGAGGAGGAAGTATGTGTGTAGTTTGAATTAGTGATATACTTTTTAATTAAATAATTTGTATCCTAAAAAGAAAATCAAATTACGTAAATCTAAAATTTATCTTGTCAAGTTAAATTTAAATACAAGAGTATCTACTAAATATTCCGCCAAATTTCCATTTTTCTTGAGAATAATTAACTCTTTAACTTACATTATTATTATTTTTGAAATGTTTAAATGACTAAATTAAAAGCTTGTAAATAAAAATAAAAAGACGACTTTTGAGCCTTGGACATTTTTCAATGAAACAAAAAAAGTCCGCACCAGTTCGAGTTCGTATTTTTAAAGCAAGTGCGGATGAGCCTTAGCCAAGGTATCAAATCAATTCTTTGTGATTGAAAAAAAAAAAGAAAATACATACTTGATATGGGGATAAGAGTCATTGATGTGACACAAGGAACAAGTTGAAAAAGTAATTGAAAGAAACTATTAGGGTGAAAGAGAGAAAGAAATTTATTTGAAGGTTTTATTTCATTCATTTATGTATTTCAATAAGATAAAAATTGAACATAGGTATATTTTTTTTTATAAATCTAAAAAAAAGTCTACAAGCTAAACTAGTGTCCTTGAGAACTTTAACTTGTATTATAACGAGGTTCATACAAAAATTGTTCAGTTACCTTAATCGTTAGGGTGAAAGAAATTAAATTTAATTAAAAAATTTAAATATATTTTGTTTTGGTGTCTTCAATATGATATTTTTAAAATTATTTGTTTATTTAACCTTTTTGTGTCAAATTCTTGAAAGGAGAATACTGAAAATGAAGCTCGGGAAAAACTAAGCAATGAAATCTTGTTCTTAATACCTTTAACCTGTCTTTGGAACCTAAGATAGTAATTTTTGCTTTTGCCTTTCACAGATCTCAAAATAAAAAAATAATATCTTTAAAAAATAAATGATAACAGCATTCTAAATTTTATGAAATATAGTTTTTTTTTATTAATTAACATACATTAATTTTTAATATTTGACTATGACTATCAAAAAATGAATTCTGTCAAATACTCAAAATCAAATTAATGGCCTGAAATTGGCAACTCTAAAAGCTTGAATTCGAGATTCAAAGATAATAATAAATCTAAATACATGTTTAAATCTTTATTATTTTATTTAGCAAGGATAACATCGATTAAAAATAAAAAATAAATGTTTTTTGCATAAAATCAAAGATTTCAATTTGTTAAATTTTGTATTTAACAAAGTAAGGGTAGAATTAAAGAACCTACACACGTTCTGATACACGGAAACACAGACTTTTAAAACGTCGAAATAAGTCAAAATTTAAAATTCAACTATAATAATCGAAATTTAATAAATTTGGATAAATAAGACAATTCAATCTTAAAAGGGTTTAAATCGATTTCTTTAGCTACCTACTTCTTCTAAGACAAATAAATTTTTAAGGAAACCACAGAACAATCTCTTTGTTGTTAAATAGCGCATGTACTAGTACATGTACAGTTCACAATGAATACAATACACATAAGTACATACACCTGTCAAATAAGTATGTACTAAAGTTTGCTTTAAAAAATAACCTTCATTAATTGAATTTGTTCATTTATTGATTCGTACATTTTTCTTTTCAAGGTCTCCTTAGGACTAAATCAAAAAGAAGAAACTCTCGGTTTTTCTTTGAGAACATTATAATTAAGATTTATTTTCTCACCACCTCAAAAAATATCACGTGCATAGAAATACACAAGATTCCATAACAACAATGACCGCACTCTCAGTCGTTCCTTTATACCCACACGTATGTCGTACAGCACAGGTACCACTTAATTAAAAGAAAATACATCTGCCAGTAGAACTTTAATTAGGTTCAAATCTTAAAAGAAAACGAACATCGATATAAAAACTTTGTCTTTAAGTTTCACAAAAAGAATCCTCCTCGTCTTCTTCGTTGATGCTTAATAAACATCATTAATGTTTTGCGATGGCTATCAATAATACAATTACTTTGACCTGTAATGGTGCCTTGTGCCCTCTGTCCTGCCCATTCCCACCCCTCTAAGACTTCATTATGCAAGTGCTCATCAAGAGCATGGAAAGCCTTTTAAGTAAAAATAAAAAGTAAAACGAAAAAAAGAAAACAACTCGCAATGGCAGAAACTGAAACGAACAAAAACTTATTACCTGGAGAATATTATTTCTTAAACAAATTATAAACTTCGAAAAGACTTCTTGTTGCTAGACTCTTGACACGTTAAGCAATAATTGCAAGTGAGAACTGACAGCAAGATGATCAACTCACGGATAGAGGGCGACTTAGAAAAATAATTTTTCGCATGTCTTGCCAGTGACTATTATCTAAACCTGCCTGGCGTTGCTCTGCTTAAAGAAAAGTCTTTAATAAAATAATGACTACACATACATATAAATTAAAAGCTTTTATTGAAGATTGTTTTAAAAGCTTTCTCGGTTGGAAGCAATACAAAATTCGATGTTTTGGAAATACTTATTGAGTAGAATTTACTTGCTCCTATAATTTACTTTGCTCCTGAGCAAAAACATCAACTATGTCTTTATAATAAACTAGCGGCCCGTCCCGGCTTCGCACGGGCATTAAACATTACATTTAGATTTGTTAATTTTAACACATTCATAATAATAATAATAATATGATTCCCTAGTGCGAGATTGAATATTTCTGATATTTTGCTCTTCAAGCCGCTGCAAACGCTGAGTACTTGACTCTCGCGCATGCACATGAGAGGTTCTTAGATTTTGTTCAGTAAGGCGCTGCGAACGCTCAAGACTGGACTCTCACGCGCGGACTCGAGAAGTCCTCACATTTTGTTCAGCGAGCCGTTGAGAACGCTGCAAACTGGATTCTCGCGCGAGTTACATATGATATAGCAGCAACTACAATGCAACCGATAAGTGCAGCGTCGGCAATGAAGGGTCAACAGCACGATCAACCAAAAAGTGCAGCATCGGCTAATAACGGTCAACAGCACTTCCAACCAATAAGTGCGGCATCAGCAATAAAGGGTCAACAGCTCAATCACCCACTAAATGCAATGTCAGCATTAAAAGAATATAAAAGCAAAGTCATAACCGATCAGCGGAGCCCAATAATACGTATGTAACCCCAATGATCGCAGCGACGCTTGGACGGCGGATCATTCTGGTTTCTTAGTTTGTTATATTTAATATTAATAAATAAAGCGTAAGAGGCCTGTGGCCCAATAAAGAATAAATAAAAAGTTTTTTTTCTTTTCTGTGGTCACAAAAAACATAAATGGCGCAGTCGGTTGTCCTCTATAATATAAATTAGAGGATACTGAAACGAAAAAAAAAAAAGAAATCTCAGTGTTTTGTTTTAGAAATAAACTTTTCAATAAAAAACAATAACCACGGAATATCAAAGTGTATGTGATTATAATAAAGTGACTGTAAGAATCTAATAATCACTTTAAAAAATTAAAAAAACCAAAAACCTTGTGTTATCGAAGTGAAAACTGTGATTATAATAAAGTGTAATCTAATAAAGTAAGAATCTAATAATCACTTTAAAAAATTAAAAAACCAAAATGGCACAACCTATAATGGAACAATGTCTACTAACACTGACTGAAATTCTAAACAGTCAGAATAATGCAGTGCGGAACATAAGAGTTACAATAGAAAAACGTTTAAAATATGTAGAGAACTTTACGGGAAAGCAAGGCACGTTACCTTCTTTTATCGCGACGATAGACCAAATTATAGAAGAATTTGGACCGGTAAATATTAACGAAGTGTTTGCTGTTGTCTACAATGAGAAAATCGGAGGAATCGCAAAGAACTTCCTAGCAATTGAAGCACCAGCATCGTGGGAGGAATGCAAGCAAAAACTGAAGATACACTTCCGGCCAACCAAAGACGAAGCAACAATCCTGAGAAGCATTAATAGTATAAAGGTATATAGTATAAGTCAATTATTAGATAAGATACAAAATATTATTAATTATATAACAGAATGTGCAACATTCAATAAAAATGGTTTAGAAATTGCTAACTGTCTAAATAGTGCATTAATTCTAAAAATAAAAGATGTAACAGCAGGAGCTTTAGCTGCAGAGATTTACAATGAATACAATTTATCAAAAATTAGAACAATTTTGTTTAAATATATAGGTCAGGATGAATATAATTTACGATCAGATAGAACACACAACATTGAACATAGAAATCAATGCCAAAACACAACTTCTCAAAATTTCCAAAACAACAGACACAATTACACTAATCCAAATAAAAACAATACTAACACTAATCAAAATCCTTTTAAAAACAATAATTACACTAATCAATATCCTAATAGAAACAATAACTATACGAATCAAAATCAAGTTAATAGAAACAGTTATCAAAATCAACCTAATGGGAATAGCCCCACAGGACAAATAAGAAATAATAATGCATCAGGCCAAGCTAGAAATAATGGGTATAATAACCATCCCCAAAACATTCAAAATTCAGGTCAACATAGATCAAGACAGGCTAGAATAGAACCTATGGAAGTAGACTATCTAAGTAATAAAGATGAAACCAATCAAATAGAGAATCACGAGTTTTTTATCAACTAGCCTCGGATTCAAGAAAAATGTGCATACAATTAACTTTTGAAAAAACAGACTATATACCATTGATTGACACAGGATCAACCATTAGCCTATTAAATTCAACTAGAGTTCCCTCAAATCTTTACGAATATATTAACGATACACCAATTCAAATTAATACTATTAATGGTATTGTTAACGAAACAGCACAAGTAAAAACAAAATGTCCAATACAATTTAATCAGCCTTGCAATGCAAGAATGAAATGGACAAAAGTAGAATTAAATAAACCTTACGATTTCCTAATAGGAATGGATTGGATAAGGAACAATGCAAAAACTATAGACTTAAAAAATGAGGAAGTTATTTTAGTAAATGGTATACATCTTCCATTCTTAACTACATTACTTGAAGAAGTTAATGTGTTGGAAACAAGTGAAGTTTGTAACATTCAAACAAATCACCTCAATGAAATAGAACAAGAGTCTGTAGAAAAGCTTTTAAATAAATATAAAAAATTGATTTTCAAAGAAGGCGATCAATTAACAAACACTACTACAGTAGTTCACGAAATAAAAACTACCACAGACCAACAAATTAACTCTAAACTATATAGGTATCCACCAAAACATGAAGTCGAAGTACGTAGGCAGATGGAAGAAATGGAGAAACAAGGAATCATTCGAAAGAGTAACAGTCGTTACAGTTCACCAATAATAGTTATTCCGAAAAAACTTGACAATACCGGTATACAAAAATACAGGATTGTCGTTGATTATAGAAAGTTGAACCAAGTAACCGTAGATGATAAATACCCAATTCCCAATATAGACAGTATATTGGATAAGTTAGGGAAATCACAGTACTTCAGCACATTAGATCTGGCAAAAGGTTACCACCAGATCTTAGTTGCACCAGAAGACATTGAAAAGACAGCGTTCGTTACTCCAGCGGGTCTATATGAATACATCAGGATGCCATTCGGGTTAAAGAATGCACCTGCAACGTTTCAGAGACTTATGAACAATATCTTACGTGATTATATAAATAAAATATGCGTAGTCTACTTAGACGATATTTTAATATTCTCTACAACATTAGAAGAACATATGCATTCTCTAGAAAAAATATTTAAAAAATTACAAGATCATAACCTTAAAATACAAGCAGATAAGTGTAGCCTTATGAAAAGAGATACTGAATTTCTCGGTCATATTTTGACTAAGGAAGGGATTAAACCAAATCCTAACAAAGTAAAAGAAATTGATAATTTAAAGATACCAAAAACAGAGAAACAACTTAAAGGTTTCCTAGGGATGACTGGGTACTACAGAAAATTCGTAAGGGATTATGCTAAGATTGCTTATCCTATGATAAGATATTTGAAAAAAGGTGAAACAATTAATATTAAAGACCCTCAATATATTTCAGCATTCGAAAACCTTAAAGATTTAATAACTTCACACCCAATTTTAAAATATCCCGAATATGACAAACCCTTTGTAGTTACAACAGACGCAAGCAATTATGCCATTGGCGCTGTTCTATCTCAAAACGGGCACCCGGTATGCTTCGTATCCAGAACCCTTAATAAACACGAACAAAAGTACAGTGTAACAGATAAAGAGTTCCTGGCAATTGTTTACGCAGTCAACTATTATCGACCATATTTATATGGAAATCATTTTAAAATTGTAACTGATCATATTCCAATAAAATATCTAAATAGCAAATATAAAGGAAAGGAGTTCTCCCAACGAAATCAAAGATGGCTTTTGAAACTTCAAGAGTATAATTTTGAAATCGAATATTTAAAAGGGAAAGAGAATAAAGTAGCAGATTTCCTAAGTAGATTAGAAAACACTCCCAAAATAAACGAGGATAATGATTCAGAATCTAATATGGAGCTTACAGAAACAATTCATTCAGTCGAGGAACAGCATTTAGATCATATAGGAATAAAAGAGGAAATTGTTAACAAATATAAAACGCAATTAATCCTAACTTACAGTAGAATAACAAACGAAATAGAAATATTGCATGAACGTAGAATTATATATCTGAATCCTCTTGAAGGAGTGGACAAAATAAAAAATGTTCTAATTAGAGTAACTAAGAAAGGAACAACAGGTATATACTCTGAGGTAGAAGATCATGACTATAATAAAGTTCAACAAGTTATAATTCAATTATTCTCCATGAACAACAAAATAAAATTCATTAAATGTACTAAAAGAGCAGCCGAAATCAAAACCGAGGAGGAGATTCACAAACAGATTTCCCTCTATCACACTAAAGAATCTATGCACAGTGGTATAAACGAAACATACTACACGCTGAAAGAAAAAATTTTTTTCCCTAAACTTCACGAGCAAATACAGATAGTAATTAACAATTGCAAAAAGTGTCAGGAAATAAAATACGATAGGAATCCCATTAAACCAAAATATAACTTAACAGAGACCCCAAAACATAAAAATGAAATAATACATTTAGATATATTTCACATTGAGAAAAAAGCATTTCTAACTATAATCGACAAACTTACAAAATTTGCAGTAGGGTATGTAATAACCGATAGAAATTGGAGAAGTAAAAAAGCAATTATTATTGAACATTTCTCAAAATTCGGTAAACCAAAAAAAATAATATCAGATAACGAATTCAAATCAGAACATATTTTAGATTTTCTTAATAGAAGCGAGGTCGAAATACACTTCACGAAACCTAATAGCCACACAGGGAATGCGGATATTGAAAGATTGCATTCAACTATTTTAGAAAAAATAACAGGCATTGAAGAAAAAGATTTATCAATAGAAATGAAATTGCAATTAGTTCTAGATAATTATAACAACAGATATCATTCCACGATAAAAACCACACCTAAAATAGCTAAAGAAGAAATTGATGAATTAGTACTTTATGAAAGAATCCAACAAACGAAAGTTAAGAAAATTAACAAACTTAATGAAAAACGCGAAACATATTCAGAAAAAAGAGAAGTAGGACCAATAAAAAATTACAAAAATGTTCGACATAAAGAACAACCTAGATATAAAATTAAAAATCTCAATAACGTACACATTAGCAATATTAAAAGACCTTATAAATTTTCAGGTAATAATGCTCCTAGTACTATTAGTAACACAAACAACACAAGGCATTCTTCAAACAACACTAATTAATGAACAAACAGGTTATTTAAAAATAAAAATTAAAGATTTAGAAATTACTAACCAAACAAATACAATTCTACATATTATAGACCCAGAAGAAATTCTGAACACAATAACACTCATACAAACTAACATTAAACACTTACAGATCGAAAACAAAGATATGATATTTAAAGAAATAGAAACAATTATAGCAAAAATTAAGTCGATTACACCTAAAGAACAGAGAAGATTTAGACGAGGTTTAATAAACGTAGTCGGAAACATAGAAAGATGGCTCTTCGGAACCATGGATAATGAAGATAGGGAACAAATTTGGAACTATTTAAGAATATCAGAAGAAAACAGCCATAATGCAATTGATGCAATAAATGAACAAATTAAAATAAATAAAAATTTTAATGAATCGATAGAAACATTAAAAAAAACAATTTTAGATGATAGAGAAAAAATACTGAATACTTATAACAGAATACAAAATTCTATTTCAAAAATTGTAAAAAACCAATTATTTTTAGATCAAATGACAAAATTAAGTTTTATAGAAAATAAAGTAAATCAAATTCAAGATAATGTTGTATCGGCAAAATATAATATAATACACCCCAGTATATTGACATTGGAAGAACTAAATGAATATGAAATTGATTTACATAAACTTAAATTAATTAAAATGGGTGTACTAGAATACAAAAACAAATTTCTCATAATCGCCATTAAAATTCCAAGAAATTATGTAACAGTAGAACAAAAGTTAATTTTACCTTTACCAAATGATAAACATTTTGAAATTGATTACGAAAACGAATATATAATAGAAATTAATAATAAAACATTTGTATACCAAAATGATGTAACTGTGCAACAATTAAAACCAAGCAAACATTGTATCCTAACTAAAGATTGTAAATTGAGACATAACAACAAAACTCAAATACAAATAATAGATGATGAAACTTTAATTGTAAAAAATGCATACAAAGAAAAATTAAAACATAATTGTGATGACAGAGAAATTGTATTAAACAACAATTATCTTATTAATTTTTTTAATTGTCAAATATATTTGCTAAAAGAAATTTTTTATAATAACAAAACAATTGTTCAAGAAAAATATTTTTACCCCGAAAATAATTTTAATACTTCTTTTAAGAAAACCATTACTTTTGATGATATTGTTTTAAATAATTTTGAAAATATAAAAGAAATTAATGAGTTAAGATTTCATAAAAATATATCATATGTAATAAACATTAGCATGATTATAATGATTATTTGTATATCAGTAAGCATAACCTATTTTTGCAATAAAATGTATAATAAAACATACAATGTAAAACAAGTAAATTATAGAATTCAGGAGAATTCTTACTCAAACCGAGGAGGAGTTACATATGATATAGCAGCAACTACAATGCAACCGATAAGTGCAGCGTCGGCAATGAAGGGTCAACAGCACGATCAACCAAAAAGTGCAGCATCGGCTAATAACGGTCAACAGCACTTCCAACCAATAAGTGCGGCATCAGCAATAAAGGGTCAACAGCTCAATCACCCACTAAATGCAATGTCAGCATTAAAAGAATATAAAAGCAAAGTCATAACCGATCAGCGGAGCCCAATAATACGTATGTAACCCCAATGATCGCAGCGACGCTTGGACGGCGGATCATTCTGGTTTCTTAGTTTGTTATATTTAATATTAATAAATAAAGCGTAAGAGGCCTGTGGCCCAATAAAGAATAAATAAAAAGTTTTTTTTCTTTTCTGTGGTCACAAAAAACATAAATCGCGCGTATTTGAGCGGTTCTCATATTTTGTTCAGCGAGCCGTTGCGAACGCTCGGTACTCGACTCTCTAGCACGCGATTGTGCCACATATTGTCTATGAATTGAAAGACGATTTTCAGTTTCTGATGAAGATTCTTCATTTCGACGTATTTTTGATGCCCTGGCCTGGGAACTATTTCTAGAAAGTTGAGATCTTGATCTTTTAGGCATTTCAAAATGACAAAAGAAAAAATGCATTTGAACTAAATTATTATATTAAAATTAAATTGAAAATCATGAAAAATATTCAAGTAATTTATTAGGTTAATAACTGAGTGAACAATATCTATACAAATATTATAAAGAGGAAAGGTTTGATTTTTTTAACTCGTGATATCTTTTGAATGGATTGTCAGAATCGAATAATTCAAAAAGTAATATAAAGATATTGAAGCAGTCTTAAATAATACATCATTTATTTTGATAAGGGTTAATACCAAGGTATAAATAAAGAGCTTTTTGTAGCGGTGGTATTTTAATTTCTTTTTTTCAATAAAAAAACGCTTATTGTGACATGACTGTAATAGTTAGAGATATGTTGCCGCTGATTTTTTGTAGATAATGGTGTGTTCTAAAAAAATGTAGTATATCATTTTGTTCTATCATCAATAGTTTTCGCAGCGCACGCGATGTAAGGTAGTTTTTTTGATATTTTTTTCACACCTTGGATTACGTTATCATAATTTTAGTAAGGATGCCTATTTTTTTTGAAAATGAAATATAGCCTATGTCACTCAGGAATGATGTAGCTTTCCAACAGTGAAAGAATTTTTCAAATCTGCCAAGTAGTTTCGGAGCCTATTCAATTCATACAAACAAACAAAAAATCAAACCTTTCCTCTTTATAATATTTGTATAGATGTATAGATTTCTTGAACAAGTTGAGCTTCAATAGACTGTAGTCCTAAAGCATTAAGTCTGTCTTGGCCCATACTTGTACGTTAATATGTTGCGTTCTTACCCTCTTCATGGTGGAAAAAGATCTTTCTCCTTAACAGGTTTGTAGCGGGAATACTCAAAAAATACGTAGAGCAATGTCTCCATTCGGATAAACATCTATAATAGAGAATCTTTTATAGTTGATAGTGTAAATGAATAGGGGAAACTGGGGCACATTTGACACTTAATTTTTAAAGGTCTGTATTTCCCAAATTTATATATGAATTCCAATACTTTTTTTTTCATATGATGTATTGACTAATTTTTTAAAATTTGTTAAAAAAAAGTCATTTTGTCAAAAGTGCCCCGGGCATGGGGGACCTTTGACTTTACACGGGGAACATTTGACAATTGCAGTTTTAACTCATAAACGTATACATAAAAAGTATCAGCGGGTTTATTCTGCCTGTTTTTTGAATGGAAAGAAAGGTCAAACATTGTTTTAACGATTTAGTTTAACAATATAAAAAAACATAAATCAATAAATCCATTTTCTTTAAAAAAAAAATTAACAGAAATAAAACTTCATTTTAAAAACTATCAGTCCATAAGGTCCTTAAGAATTTTACATAGGAACAATTATAAATATTTTATTTAATATAGAATTTGCCGAAGTCAACGTCAAATAAATATTTTTGACGAAAGCGAGAAGTTGAGGCCGGATTTGTGGGTTGTGGCAGTTTGAATTTGATTTCACTCCTTAAAGTCAAAGAAATATAGCCAACCTACCAATGATATGCTTTTCTTAGATAGTTAACAGTGTAAGTGGAGTCACTGTGGACTTCTGCAATTTCTCCCGCATAGTAAAATGGCTTCTTAGAATTTTCACCAAATTTCACAAGAACATAATGTCCGACTTCCAAATTCTCATCATCTGTAAGCTTTTATTCAAAAAGCTCTGTTCTTTCCATTTCGAAATTATCTTGGTCAGAAATAAAACCGTTAGATTTATCCGATTCGGCATAGGAAATGCTTTTATCAAATGTCAAATGTACCCCTACAAAAGTCAAAGGTGCCCCAATGGTTTTTCATAACTTTTTTAATGTTTTTTTATGTTAATGTTTTCTTTTAACAAAATTGGCTTTAAAATATTAACATTTTAAGAACAATGCTATCATAATATTATTTCACAATAAAAAATTTTTTTTATTTTATTCACAAATCTCTTACAAACCTGTAGTCAAAATTTACATCAAAAATCCCGAAATCACAAAAACACATGTTACTCGAAGACGAGTTGAAGCAAAACTGCCAAAGTTCATAACGTTTCTTTATATTAATTGAGGCTTCGTTCATCATCCCAACTTTTCTTTTTAAAGGATGAGTTCACACCAAAAATCACAAAGCCAAATGCCCCGATGTCAAATGTGCCCCAGTTTACCCTACATTCATTTCCAAAAGTCTTCATTCAATTCATCTGCACGAATTTTTAATTCATTAGTATCTATTTCAGATAAATTGTGAAAAAAAATTAATTTTCATAAAGCTCATGATAAGTACTTTTACATTTGTATCACAGTTGATATTTTCGCTTTAGAATCATGAAGCTTCTTGCTCGCAGCATTAAAGCGATCAAAAATAACATTCCAAACAATGACTAGAACTGCTGTTTCTAGATGTTGTAATTTTTGCTGCAGTCCCCTAGCTTGTGATCGCTTTTCAGTGCAACAATTATTATTCAAGGCCACTCTTTTCTAATGCGTAACATGCTTCATGTCGAGTAGACCAACGAAAAGTTTGAGAAAGGCTTTTGAGTTACAGTTACAAAAAGTCAACAGAACTTCAAAATGAATTTTCGGGACATTTTATCTGGTTTATAATTTTGATATTCTGAAAAATTTGCCACCACCCAAAATTGTGCCGCCCTCCATCACTGATCATTTGTTTTTCTTTAAATATTGAGGACGTTGAAAAATATTAGCTTGCAATTTCAGAAATATTTATTCTCAAAACTACTTTTGTTTACCAATGACTGACTGAGTTTTTTTTACAGTCTTCTATTTTTATTTATGTATGTACTGTTCACACTCGTTTTCGAGATATAGGGATTGTCCCGGAAGTACGAATGTACTTACTCCCATGGTCCTTAAAATCGACCTAATCCTAGAGTAGGGACCTCGCCAATAGGTCGTGATGGTTGTGTAGGGCTGTCTTGTCCAAAGTCTGAGTTCAACACCTGCCTGTGCCACTTGAAAGCTTTTACACATACTGCCTCTTGCGAGGAACTTACAAATCCTTCATAAGAGTTAATCTTGTCATGAAAAGTGCTTTCTCAAAATTAAGCCGTTTGTATTTGGCATAAAAAGTGTAGGTGTAGGTACTCTCCATTTCTGACATTTTATTTCATATTCTCACACAGAAAAGTTGGTCATTAGGCCTTAGTTCTCAACTTTAGCGCCATCTAATTTATTTTATTTTTAATTTCCATTTATGAAATAAGATAAAATCCAAGTAATGATCTAAAGAGGTCATCCAAGTGCTATTTTATAGATCTTTTGCTGAGCCTCCTATTACAAATAATAATGGAATACAATTTTAGTGAAAATGTTAAAACATGGCTTAGGGTGAAATATTTGTATTCAATTTCGTTGGCATGAGTTTTATTAAATAATTTTTTTGGGAATCTATTCAAACGACTGATAAGGCCATAAAATAAAAACTTGTTTTATAACCAAAAATATGAAGATTTTCCGACATATCCAATACTAAGCCCTAACCACTGGAAAAAAGATATGCCATTTTAAAAATTATTTCATTGCTAGAGGGCGCGGCAAACTTCGTCTCGCCCCAATTTAATACTGAAACTCAAGCCTTGGAAAAATATTGTTGTTGCTTATTCGATTTTAAATACAAATTTTTCATAGTTTCTAGATAGCCCGATGGCGATGTTCTTCGTATGTTTATTAAAAAATAGATCGAGCGGCAGAACAGCCGAAGTTTATGTCCTAGTTGTTGAAACCATCAGCCTATTTGCTTTTCCAGACTATAAACTGTCAATGTGCCAAATTTCAACCAATTCGGTTCATCGACCGTTATTTCCTCAACAAAGTCAAAATTCGTTGGTCGTTGGTACGTTCATGCACACAAACATCTTACGTTGTGTCCCAAGATATGTATACTGATGGGAATTCGTACAAATTAAAAAAAAAACTGACAACTACTGCTTTATCCAAGTGAAACGTCATAGTATGGGTTTTAGGAAATCAATAAAAATTGTCTTAGATGCTTAATTGGAACTTTTTTTGCAATTAAAAGTATTATGAAATTGTCCCAAAATTCACGATGGCTAAAGGCAGACATATAACCTAAAAACTTTCGAAAACTTTTCTCCTAACAATCCAAAACTTTATCATCTCCTAGTAGAGTGATTTTTAACTTAACTAAAATCTCCTTTAAAAGTTAATAAAATTTAACATTCGACTTACAAAATTGAGAGAATAACCAATTCCCTGGAAAAGCGATGACAGCGATTCATTTTTCGGTTTATCAAGATTTCTGGAAATTCTAATTATTCCCTATAGCTATGTACATATGCACATACTCTATACACACATATGTATATGTATATATGTACATATATATAGCTGAGCACCTCCTTTCCACTTGTATTTATGTATGTACAATACATTTTAGAGTTGGTCGCTAAAATTTAACAGCTCTGGCAACACTAAAAGCCGTCTTTATTATTCTATTATTATTTATTTCTAATAAATTTTCCGATATACATATCAAACTGGCAGTTATTTCAAACATTAAAAAAGTTTAAAATAGGGTATCAACCTGTTTAGATTTTTTTTTTAATTTTCTTAGTTTCTGTGCACTTTTCTAAATTTTTTTTTATTGACAAACCTTCTACGAAACATTAGAAAACATTTAAAACTTGACCAGAAGAAAATAGGGTTCATTTTTAAATAAATATAGATTTCAAGTGAAAGTAAAATTAGAAACTAAATTTTTGTTTTATCCTTTTGGAAGTTTCAGTATTGGAGTCAATAGTTGTAGATATGTTGTTACTTTATTACCAAATATTATAAATAATTAATTTGATCGAAGTAACATAAGAACCATTGTTTAGTGGACAACAATTTTACATGATGTCATTATGTTAAAAAAAAAAACATTTTGCCCTCACTGTTTAATGTATTTTGTATTTGCATAGCAAACAGTATCAATACCATAGTTGATCCGATAACAAAAACATCCCACATCAAAAGAAAAAGGGATCTTGTTGATACACACATAAATAATCGATTTGCTGTACAAAAATCTTTCATATACATATGTATATACATTAAAAACTTATGTGATTCCTAAAACAAAAATACTTAACCGGAAACATTAACTTGCTTATCTTTGCCCAACGGAAATAACTTTGGATAACCAGAAAATATACAAATATTCCCAGAGAGACAAAAATAGCACTGAGTTTTAATGGAATATTCTGGGAATGAGTATGAGTATGTTTGAGTTATATGAATTACAATGTTGATGTCCCTTTTTTAAAAAAAATCTTAAACCTACAAAAATTCCCAACAAACCTCACTTTATTTGCTTAGGAACACTCAAAAAGTAAAAGAACACACACACATTGCGGTGGAATTGTTTAACTATGAACAAACACCAGCTTTGGAAGTGCTGTTCCAAAGTTTTGCCTGAAAGTTTGCCTAAAGTTTCCTCCTGCCACCATTATCTCATATCATCATCATCATCATCATCATCGTCAACTCCAAGTGCCTAAGGCTAATATGGAACTACTTAGTATATAATACTCACATGAGGATTCGTTTTCAGGTGTTGCCAGTTGGCTTCTGTGGTATACCATCCCAGGAATATGGGGACAAATGACAGCAGCGCAGGTGACAGCCAAACCACTATCAGCATGAGGATGACTTTGGTGTGGGTCATTATGAGCGGGTAGTCCAGTGGTTGCACAATTGCGTAATACCTGCGTACGATATAGGTACAACAACGATTAATGCGAGGAATCAGGATTGTGCTCAATTTATTAAGACATGCATCTCCGTCATGGTCGCTGGATCTCCCCCGGTCATCCTGTTTCTGTTCTAATTAAGTATTGAGGACAAACAATGGCCTGACAATATTGGACGGATGCAAGGATGGATGACGACGGAAGACCGAAAGATGGAGATGAATTGATTGCAAAAATAACTCAATAACTCACCTGTCCACAGATATACAACAGAGGTGCAATATACTCGCTGTGGAGAAGTAGACATCAAAGCTGTTCCACACGTCACACATGATTGATCCGAATATCCATTTACCGGACACCTCCACGGATGCATTGAATGTCATGGCACAAAGAGCCACCAACATGTCTGCCACCGCCAGCGAGACCACAAAGTAGTTTGTAATAATCCTGCAAGAAGTACAAGATTGGAAAATGAGAATAAAAAACAACTCAGCTAAAAGACCTCCCACTTCCACTTCCACTCCCAGTCACAGTAATTATTATTTTTTATTTTTATTCTCCGTGTTGCTGTCATGCTTTTAGCTCGCCAGAACGGCCTCCCTGGGTGAATGTCATTTTCATTTTCATTGCAATTTGATTTACCTTGCCACTGACTGAGTACCTATCAACTCAAGACGAATAAGGAGAGATATTATGTAACTGTCCAGTGGCGGATTTCCTTACTGGCCACATTATGTATGCCTGGACTGGATACTTAATGTTCATAGTCTAGGGCAACACGAGTAGGAGGCGCTGTTGTTATTTTTAATCCTTTTTTAATACCGAATGCGTTTGAATTAAAGACTTTTGTGTTTAAAATTGAATAAGTCTGTTTATATTATTGAAACTTGTGACAGTTTCCGTCAAGAATATTAGCATTCACAATTAAATATGTATGTATGTATCTATGTATACTATAAATACATAATATACAAATCTGCTCTCTAAAAAATACAAAAGAGAAATGACTTATGTTGTTTTTACTTGTGCTTGTTGCCACAGATTTGTATTCAAGCATTTTAAGGATAATTATGTAAATACTTGCAATTAAAGCATAAAACCACGTCTCCAAATCTGACAGTTTATTAAAATAGAGCTTTTTAAAAATTTTCAATTTTGATTGCGTGTATTGGGTCAAAAGTAAAAAAATGGTGTATAATGGGGATTTGTATCCCTAATGTCCGGTAAATTTTTTTAGAAAATTACTCAACATATAGGAAAACGTTTATTTGCAAACGTAGGCTGTTGGTTTTTTGTAACAATATATAAATGTTAAACGCAGGGCGTGAGTCAGTCAGGGGTGCTCTTAGCAAGAGTTGTGGCACTCTTACCATCCCAGAATTTTCTCATTTAACAATGGTATTAATTATCTGAATATGTTATATTTCATCGCAGCAGAAAGCCCTGTAGCTAGCGCTGTCCTTAGTTTTAAATTTGTACATTTTTGTAAGATTAATAAAATAATCCATACTAATATTATAAATGCGAAAGTAACTCTGTCTATCTGTCTGTTACTCTTTCACGCCTAAACGGATTTTGATGAAATTTAGTAATGTAATAGATGGTTACCTAAAAACGGAAATAAGATCAAAATGATCACGTTATCGTACTTAGGTGGGCAGAAAACTAATTCAGTTAGTGATTTTTTTATGGTTTTTGCAGGCTCTATCATGCCTCTATCATGCCTAAACGGCTGAACGGATTTTGATAAAATTTAATTAGGTGATAGATAGTAACCTAGAAAAGGATATGGGCTATTAATATTCAAGCTATCGTACTTAAGGCGTAGGCAGTAGGCAAAAAACTAATTAAGTTAGTGATTTTTAATCGTTTGTTTTAAAAGTTTACCTCATTCACGCCTTAACGCCTGAACGGATTATTATAAGACTTGGTTAATTTAAAGATAGGATTCTAGGCACGGACACAGGCTACTTTTTACGGCGGGAAAATACCTATTTCCCGCGGAAATCTAGCGTGATCGTGACAAGAAGCGCATGATGCCATAGCTACTGAAATGATTTTGATGTTTTTTTTTTAACTGAGTGTTACTAAGACTTCAAGTTAGTATTTGATCACTTTTCTAACTTAGAGGGTAGGTAGGAGCCATAATTTGGGGAATTTGTGATAAAATTTTGATGCAACTGTCTTTATTTAACAGTTTTACTTGGATCGAAACTTAGCGATACCAAAATTCAGACTTCGGGAAAATATCTCATTCCCACAGGAACCTATACATAGGTACATATCTACAACATTAAAACTCTGTCTAGAATCACATTACACCAAAACTATTGATCTGATTTGTCTACGACTTTTTTATTCAACTGACTGTTACATTACATACGCGGGTAAAAGCAACATTCGGAGCTATCCATTATGTGCTTAGGTTGCTTTTGAACAAATTTTGATGTTAAGTTGAGGACCGGAACCCGATAGTGGGACATTGTTGCAGGGAGACTTACAGCCGCGAGAAAACAAAAAAACTTATGCAAACGAAGTCGCGGGTAAAAGCTAGTAAAATAATAAAAATAAAAATAAAACAAAAAATTCTTTTCCCTTAAACGAACAAAAAAAAAATACCTTTCCTCAAAACCCTGTAGATCTTAAGTCTTTTACTACAATGGCCAAAAATTGATGATTTGATTACTCATGGACTTATTTTTTTTATCATAACTTCAAGCCTATCTAATTTTTTTTTGTCTTAAATTTGTTTAATTTTTTTGCAATAAGGACAAAGTAAGAGATACACCAGCTAATTTTACAATTTTTTACGATATACGATTTAACAAACAAATTGTGTCTCCCGATCGTTTCAATAGCTTTTTTGCTATCAGCTATTCAGGAGGTTAAATTTTAAGGGCCGATGTTGATTTTGAATAAAACACAAGTTATTTAGGAAATTTTTGGCATTTCTTTTTATTATGATAATATCGGTATATGGTTCAATTATGTATGGAACAAAATATCGGCCAAATAGCCACCGCAACCTCGGCGAGACACCTCCATCCGATGATGGTCCAAATTTTCGATGACGCTGAGGCATAACTTTGGTTATATACTTGTAATGTGCCAAATTATCTCATCCTTTAGCTCTTTAATTTTTGCTGGTTTATCAACTTACGCCTTTTATTTCTAATAACCTCAAAGAAAGAAGTAAAACGGTTTCAAATCACATGATCTTGGCGTCCAATTGACATCGCCAACACGTGAGATAATACGGTCATTGAATTTGTGCTCGCCAAGGAGCCATTGTTTCGTTATCTGTGTGGCAAGTGGCACAGTCCTGTTGAAACCACATGTTGTCCACATCCATATCTTCCAATTCGGGCCATAAAAAGTTCGTTATCATCTCACGATAGCGAACACCATTCACAGTAACTGCCTTATTTTGGAAAATGTGCAGGCGGACGGCTCTTCAACCAGACTATCGCGAACAGCAGCAATATTTTCTGCAGTACGAGATGTACTGGTGTTTTCACATCTCCCACAGACCCGGTTTGCTCAAATTTTTGAACGATTTTTCGGGTTGTACGCACATTTGGACGATTAAATTGACCGAAAAAATCACGAAGTGCACGATATACACTTTAATATGAACTCCCATTTTCATAATAAGTCTGAATAACTTTAACGCGTTGCACGATTGTGTTTATTTCCATGGTTCAAATTCAATTAATCAGAAATTGAGAAATGTCATCAAATGAAAAAAAAAATGGCGTTTAGGTGTGCTTCACATTCAACATGGGCCCTTAAAATTTAAGCAACCTTTAGTAACGAATTGTGTGAATTGACATTTATGAAATTTTTAGTGGACCTTAAAAATTATTAATCTATTCCTTTGATTATTATTTCTCACTACATTATATCGATAACTAATCCATCCAACGAAGATACATCTGTCCTGATTGATTCGAAATGATTCGCTTAGTCGAACATCATTACAGTTTCATTATATTCCATTAACCCTAAAATATTATTTCACTTGGAATCAAAGTTCGTCATACAAAAATTTAAAGTATCTATCTACATTCAACATACATATTAAGAATTCCTATGATTATCACGCGTTTCAATATCTAAAGGCCTTCTGCAATTTTGATATCTGAAATTGGTTATATGATATCAATTTGATCGATTTTCATTGACGAACTTGTATAAATCATGTCTTTTCCTCCGAAATCGTCTCTTATGTCCATTAGACTATTATAATTACATGTATGTTAATTTCTGGATCATACCCAAAGTACTTAAGCTGTTATTGTTCTAAGGAAGAGAAAACTATTATCATATTGTGAAAGCTCAAAGTATTTTTTCTGCTGATTGTCAAGTCAAGTATACTTTTTGCTCTGTTTGATTAAAGAACAAATGAAACATCATAACATCATAACATCAGAGAGTCTTAAGGCCTCAAATCTTTTTTGTGTGGCCTAATCCAGCCTTGAAATGTCAAAAAATAAAAATAAAATAAAGGATGTTATGACTACATCTAACTGCTAACTGACTATGGGGGGTTGTTGGCTCATGACTATTTTACTCTGATGAGATGGTTTGAAAATAGGGATCTTGCGGTGGTGGTTGGAAGGTCATGGTTGGGGCGACATTTTGGCGCAAGGACAAATTGTGATGCTTTGCGAAAAAGTTTGCACAGTTTTATGAGCAATCTCCTTCGTTGGAAAGTGCACTCTACTGTGCGCTTTTTTATTTTAACTTATCTTATGCATTGTTAGGGTACATGCTCCTAAATATATGTATACAAACGTACGTATATACCAATGTTATCTTGTCTTCCTGTGTGAATGTTCAAGTCCTTTTTCAAGGCAATTCAAGAGCGCATTGTATTTGTATTTGTATTTCATTTCGTTTCGATTCGGATATGACCTTGTTATGTGAATCTATTTCGGTTTGTTATTTATAGTGTCCAGGAGAGAGTGCAACGGGCATCTACGGAACAATAATGTGTTTAAACTTTAATGTCGTAAAAAGTCCATTAGGGGTCTTCCGATAGATCTAGAGGTAGAAGTAGAAGAATATATGTAGGTATGCTTATGCTATCCTCCTCCCAATATATTCATCTGATAAAAAGATACGGAATGTTCTTGGGAATGCTTTATGTCATTCTATTTGGGATTAAATGGAGAGTGAGGGAATTATTCTCTGAAAATAAAAAAAGGCAGATAAATTCTTGGAATTGTTTTGTTCTGGCAAGTCGTTCTTTTTTTTTTTTTAAATGCCTCTATTTCAATAGAATAGTTCCAAGAGAGAATATTTTCAGTTTTTTGGTCGAATAGTTGATGGCATGTCCTGATGGGAAGTCTTTTTAGAGAACTTTGAGAATATAGGATGATATTACTTAATTTGTTAATCATTCAGTACACATGATAGAAATTGAGTTATTGAAGTGATTTTGCCAGAATTTTAAGTACGTCAGCAGATGGTAAGAAGTGACCTCTTTTTTGTGTGGTTTATGTTGATTAATTCTTGTTAATAATTCCACAATTTCAAGTAGCAAATGCATAATACGTACCTACGAGTTCAGTTGAAAGTGAATTATATTTTTTTAAATTCAGTTTTTGAAATATTTTATTTCAATAACATGCAACAGGCAAGTCTAACAAATAAAAACTGGAAAAAACAATAAACGTCTATCCGATTCTTTTGTCAATATGTAAGTATTTTCTTCGGAAAGAGTAGATAAGAGAAAATATTAGATATAAAATATGGAAAGGTATTAACATTCATTTTTACCCATCTCCTTTATTTAAATCATTGATAGCTTCAATAAAGATGACATTAGACATGTTTTTTTGGTTAAAAAAGAATATTGATTGTGGAAGGTATAAGAATTAACGTTCTATTGTATGCTGATGAGTGATGTAATTGTAATACTGTCTGACAGTGCTTCTAAACTGCAAATTCTTATAGACAGTTTTATTAACTACTATTCTAAATGGAGTTTAATAGTCAATCTTGATAAATCAGAAATAGTGCAGAAATAGTAATCTTTCGAAATGGAGGGCCGGAGAGAATCCCAAGAAAAATGATTTTTCGTGGGTCTGGAGATAGCTATTAAAAACCAATATAAATATCTTGGAGTTATTTTAAAGTATAACATGTCTTGGACGGAACGCCTAAATAATAGATTAAGTATTTCGAAAAATGCTTTAAATTCTGCATGGTTTTAGTTTCAAAGAAATGAAGATATCCGACACCAGCTAAATTCGAAATCCATGCTGCGGCTTCAAGATCAATTATACTGTAGGTATACTGTGCACAAGTGTGGGGCTACATAAGGAGTATGGCCAAGTTGAGAAGCTGCAACGTTTTTTTTTTTGGATTCGAATCCACAAGACATGATTAGTACCATGCTCAAAGCATGCAAGCATGGGTTGCTCAATTTGAATGCAAGGGCCTTCGAAAATTTCACCATTGGATTGCGATTATGCACAATGTGTAACTTCGACGCAACCGAGAATACATACTACTTTGTTGGAGTTGGTCTCGTATTCAGAGGATAGGTACAGGAAGCAATTTCTCGAAGTCATCATTTAACCTGAACCCAGTTCCTAGGTTATTTAAATGGTCAAAACTATTATAATTAGTATCAATTTTTAAAATGCATTTAAATATCGACATTAAAATATTGAATGATTTTTTTTTTAATTTGTAACGTAAGCTCACAATGTCTTAATTTAGTAAGCCTTTTTAACCTGACAGGTAACTTATATAAGTTATTGTCAAATTATTTAAAACCAGAAAAACTAAATCTTAATATATATAAATCTCGTGTCACAATGTTTGTCCTCAATGGACTCCTAAACCACTTAACCGATTATAATAAAATTCGCACACCATGTGCAGTTCGATCCAATTTGAGAGATAGGATAGTTTAAATCTCAAATTATAGTCGCAATTTCAATTTATTGCTAATTATTTGTCTGTTATTATTTGACAGTCACAATTATATGTTAGCTCCAAACGATTTTATCAGATAGCGACATCTTTGCACTGGATTGAGTAAGTTAAGAATTCAATAGATGGCGCTATGTCAAACGTCCAAACGTTTAATAGATGACTCTATTTCAGAAATATAGTGTAAGTTCACAAACGTCAAATTTTGCTGCAGTGAATCGGCATTACTGCTGTTTTGCGATGCTGATGCTAATGCAGCTGTTGCTGATGCTATGCCGACTAATCACGCTGTCGTAGTGATGCTTCTTTGTTTAGTTTTTGCGCATCAGTTTATGAAACTTTGCAATAATGAACAGTTGACGAGAAAAGTGATGCCAGAATCTGGGTTTGTGAACGTTTGACTTTGAACATTTGGGCATCATTACTGCAGTAATGCGTTTGTGAACTTACACATAGGTTAAATTTATTTTGTAGTGAAACGGAATACAGTCAATTTTATTTTTCCAATTTTTGGTGTTAGCGTTACGTATTATCAAATAGTTATATTGGAAATATAATATAGAATGAAATTCGGCACAGAGATAGATTATAGCCTTATAAAGCACGTAGACTAATTTTTACCCCGGTAAAATGTATTTTTTAGGATTAAACATTGACCACGTTGTACATAAAAATTGAAGTAATCTGCGGTTACAACGAAACCGATATTTTCAACAACTTTGGTTGTCCTGCCAATCGATCCATTAAACTTACGAAATTCACCGGGCCATTTAAAAAAAAAAATATGGGAAATCAAATAAGCAACAACAATATTTTTCCATAGCTTGAGTTTCTGCATTTAATTGGGGCAAGACGAAGTTTGCCGGGCCTCTAGTAATATATAAATTATGGATATAAAAATTAATTACTAATACTACTACAACAAAGTACATATAAGCGTTTCACAGATTACAAAACACACAATTTTTGACGGAACATATTCAAAGCAAATAATTTTTTTGTTTTTAAACTTATTTTGTCAAAAAAATGGTAAAACTAAAAGGATCAATTCATACATAAGGCAAGTAGTTTCAAATAATTTATTCAATCACTAGCTGACCTGGCGAACTTCGTCTCGCCTTAACATAAACTCCAGAGTAGTTATAAAACCTAGATATGTAGTTTCAATTTTAATAAGAGCACTCAAAATGGATGCAAAGCTTAATAATGAATTTTACAATTAACCGAATTTTTCAGAACTTTACAATGAATTTTTCACCTTTACGTCGTCGTTGGAAATCATTAAATCATGCGATTTTTGGTGTTTTTACAGAATCATTTTTTGATTTTAATAATTTTACGACTTTTTCAAATTGTTTGAATTAATTTTTTTCTATACATAAATATTTTGTTTTAGTAAGGATCAGTATTTTTTTTTTTTTTAAATATAATAAAGTTTATGGTCTATACAGGGTGATTTGCATAAGATGCATCAAAAAGCTGCAAATCACCCTGCATTATGTTGTCCATTGACTCCTTGTTAACGTTGATCTCAGAAAAATTTTGGCCCATCGTATAACGATTTTAACAAATCGTATAACGATTTTGACCGCCTTAGGTAAGCCAAAAGTGCATGTTTTTATTTTTTGGTGTACTGTACATACATATGTAAGTTCAGATTTAAATGTGAACGTTGAAGTATATACATATGTAGGTAGGTACTTACATATACACATATGTACATTATTCTTGACTAACTCTTTAAAATTGTATGAAATTCTACTCACTTTTTTCTGGACCAAAAATCGGTAGACGATGGGCTAGAATTTTCCTGGTATTTGAGCTTATAGCAATTTCATATGGGCTTTTAACCCTCCAAATGAGCCAAGTCCATAATGGCAAGCAATGCACGAATTTGATTTGGGCGTAATGTGTTACATTTGATTAATTGAAAGGAATTATAGGTATTTTATTTTTTCTATTTTTGTTTATTTATATTTTTTGACAAAACAAAAAAACTAAGAATTTATTTTTTGATAAGTAAAGGTGCTATAACCCTTATATTTCAGTAAAGGTAGTGTTGTGTTTAAGTATAAGGTATTATTTTTGTTTAAAGTATATATAAACACTCACGGACTTGAATTCAATGTTCTGTCAAAATTTGAAAGCAATTGCTTAAGAACTTTCTGAGATTAGCGATTAAGAACAAACATACATTTACATTTTTATTAATATAGATAGATAGATAGATTAAACATTTTGGAAACGTCAAGTAAATACATAACATGTCAACTTAGAACAACTTACCGGAATTATAATTTAAATTGACTTTTGTCTGCTTATAACTTTTTTGTTTAAATGAAGGAAATTTTTACTCCTCAATTATATGGCATTTATAATATTATTGAACCGCGATTATGCAAGTTGAAGTGAGAGTTGCTCGGGTGCTCAACTTAACAAGTTTTTTTAAGAACAGAATTGATCTACATATTTAAAAAGTCTTATTGACCGTCATTTTCATGAATTTTGAACTCGACCTTATAAATTAATAACGATCTTTTGGAGAAGAAAACATGTAGCACTGGTGTTTTCAGAAAATCATAATTCTTAGAAAAAGTAATAAAGTGAATTTGTTCTTTTATCTCTTTTGTTTCGTTATCCACTTTTTTTCTATTTTAAAGTTAATATTAAGCTTTAATATTTTTTTACCAAGAATTTTAAAATTTTAATAAAAATCTTAACTTATATTTCCTTACGTCACTTTGAGTTTTAGATATAATTTTATTATTATGTCAAAAAATCTCGAAAATAAGCTAATAAAAAATTCAATAAAGTTTAGTAATTAAAAGAATTTTATCTTTTACCCAACTTTGTAGAACTTTTATTCAAGAAATTAAGAACGAACCCCATTTAATGGTGATGTTTTAATCACATGCATTCTTGTCCGATTAATTTTCTCTAGATAATTATCCTAATTTAAAAAGTTTAAAATATTCCTGACCCGTATACTAAATACTCAAAATGGAAGAAAATTAACATTAGAAATTAAAAAAAAAAAAACAAAACATCAATATAATGCACCAGTTTCTTATAATTTCTTATTTGGATGAAAATATGTATACTTATGTATATTTTGTCTATTTTTACAAGATGGTTCGAAATATTTCAATGAAACTTATGTTAAGATAAAAATATGGAATTTTTGATTTAAAGAATTACGAGAAATATGAAGGATAGGCTCATATTGGGTGCACTTTCGTAGACCGCCAATTAGCTCATAACGTTAAAGAGTTTCAAGATATGGGTTTACAGCTCTTAGTAGCATCCCTAATCGATTAGAACAAATAAAAGGGATACTTTTTTGGAGTTAAGGACTGTTTTGAAAACTAGATGAAAACATTACAGCCTTATTTTACTAAAGAATCAGGGTAACCTTAGTTTCCTAAAGTCAATCCTAATCCTAAAAGTTCTAATTCAATGTCGAATTACATCAAAAACACTACTTTCAAAGAAATAATAAAATAATAAATAATTATTATTAATGATTCTGTTCCACTTGAAGTCCTTCTGTTAAAAAAATCTGGGTTTCTAACTCTCAAGTTGCCTATATGTAAAATCTTATTCCTATTCCTATTCCTAAATCTAATTCCTATTCCTAAATCTCAAATATAGGATAAAAGAAAACAATAAATTAATTTGCTGGTTTAAGCAAAAACTGCATACCCAAAAGGAACTTTAACTGACCAAGCAGTTTTGCGCATAAACATTTCCTATTTTGACGTGACACTTACTTAAAACAAAAAAAAAACTGAAATTAAGTTAACTCGTAGTTCTCGTGGGTGTGACTTTATTATAAAAAAAAATTAATTACAAATTTTCCATCGAATCTCATAACATAACAGTTCCGGAAGCGGAATGACGGAGCCCTGCACCCTCATGTTAAAGCAAACAAAAGCGAGCATCATTCACTCGCAATTTTCATCTATTTTACCAAAAGAAAACAATCAAATTAAAAGTTTTTAAAATACTTAACTCAATTTATTTTTCTTCACACCCTGTAGTTGTACTATACTTTAATCGAGTGCTCATACCGCACACTCTACTACCCTTAAAGGTACGAATTAAATTATCCAAAATGAAAAAAATATATGTACATACAAGACGCGCTAAAAGAATAAGCACAACTTTTTCGTTTTATCTCTTACTTAAATTTGAATGTGACGTTGAGGTATGAAGTCCTTTCAAAAATTTGAATCTATTCGAGGCACGTCGTCGTCGTCGTCGTCGAGTTTTTTTCCCCTGAGGTCGATTAGTCGGTTGGTTCTGAATGTCCTTTTTTCCATCTTCCTTAAATGTGTAGGAAAAAAGGAATAACACAAAAAAGGAAACATAAAGTGCGGCGTAAAAGCTTGGTACTGTTGCTGTTCTCTTTTTTAACCGATGCATTGTGTTTTATGGCTTGTAGTACACCAGAATTACATAAAAGACCTTGTAAAAAAGGATAATGGCTGTCGTAGTGTGGCGAGCTATGGAGCGAGTATTCCTCATTAGCGCTCTCCAATTGTGGGACTGTTGCAGACGACCGCCACCACACTAAATCTTGTCGCTGGCGCTGATGTGGCTGGGATGTACACTGTACAGTACAGTACATCATAATAGTGTATATGAGACATAATGAGGCTACAGGTGCATGGTCGTGGTCGTGGTCGTGGGGACTGGGACTGGGACATCAGTGAGGAGTGTTTCAATGTTTAGAGATAATACGAAATTGAATTGTGAGTGGGTAGAGCAAGTTAAGTTAGATGGAGGTGTCACCTTCACCCTCAGTACAGCACACTCGGGCGTATACTTAACATTCAATTTTAAGAGCATAATACATCTTAATACACAACCCAAGGCTCAAGGGTGCTCTTGTTAATTACATATTCTGTCAATAGTGCTTGTGAAAGCTATGGACTTAAATTATGAATTTTTATTTCGAAACTGTGTGTTAAGTTCTCCCCTATAGTGGCACAGGTAAGAAGAGGTCCTCCTTGTCTATGTCGGTATGTCTGATGTAAAAATGAAAACAAGTACACATTTTATTACTTGGCAGGCTTCTTATTAAACCCACAAACAAATTTATAATTCAAGTGAAAATAATATTAAAAATGTTCGCCACATTAACATTTTAATTGAACATTTCATAAATTGAAATGGGAACTTTCACATTTCTTGTTTTGGTCCTTGAACTATTCAGTATCTAAAGTTTGTCTATAATTTATGTAAGAAAAGGGATCAGGCTTCGAACGTATTTGATTACAAAGTTCTGTTTTTTTTTTTGTGTTCGCTTTCAATTCTCATAGTCGTTAAACTAATAAGAAAATTTAATTCTAGTTCGAGAAAAATCCAATTAAACTCAACAGTATTAAAACGAATGTCTGCGAATAATTGTGTAAGCAGCGAGAAAATTTCTGCAGTGACACCTGCTCAATGAAACAAAAGTACTTAAAAAATTGCAATTAATAATTAAGGATAATGGAAGTCCAATCCCTTTGTTTTAAGTTTTTTTTTGCACTTCAGACCATCACCATCCAACATGGGTCAGTAATATTCAAAAATGTATGTTAATGCCCTCCGCTCAATTATGATCCCATTGATATGCCAGGGCCAGGGTTTGAAGAGGATTTTCTTTATTATTTCGAGTTTGTTGTTGTTGCCTTTAATCCTGTCCTTTAATGTATGTATCTTCAGATGATGCCAACCCCTGGAAGCTGGAAACCTTTAAAAAATAACGACTTGCTTAAAAAAGAATAGCAAAAGTGTTGGCTAGCGTCCCAGTTATGAAACAATTTTGCTAACCGAATCTAATCACAAATTATCATAAATATAAATTGATGATGCTCACTTCTTTTGATTTGAAAGAGGGACTTTTTGAACAATATTGGGACTATGACGATGGAGTAAAAAATTCATGAAATGAATTATTATATCCTTTGAAATCATTTCATTATTTTTTGTAATGCTTTTCTGATGTTTTGTTTGATATCATAAGTAGAAAATTACAAGGTTTGGTTTTATGATCAGAAATATTAAAGTAAATCCGACTAGTTTAGTTTGTGTTTGGAAAACAGATTATCTTATTTACTTTACTTAAGTTTTTGGAGTGAAGTTGAAATATGAATTTAAATATGTATTTTCATTCGTTCATTTTCCTGGTCTTATACAACTTTCTTCACATTGCATTCTTTAAACAATGGAATGAAAAAATATAAATGCACGCAAACTTTTATAATTGTTATTGTAATAAGTCGTTTATATAGTTAAATGATTGGTATCTTTGCTTTGTGATTGCAAAATTTCAAATCAGTGTGCAATCTTGAGTGAAATTCAATTAATGCTTTTTTAAAGACATTCATACAAGATTGCATTCTTTTACAAGCCTAACTCGTGCTCACGAAAGAAAAACGTTTAGGTAATTAAAAATATAGGTTACCTATATTTTTTTCCAATATTTCTACGAATTTTTTTTATTTAAAACCAACCTCAAAAAGAAAGTAATAATGAGTGTTGTCGAAAAGAAATATTTAAAAGTAGGAGAAGGATTTTAGCTCAAAATTTTTTCACAATGAAATCATTAAATTGAAGTTCGTATTTTAAAATTCTTTCTCTAATTTTATCTCTTTGACAAACTTGAGTATACGTTTAGTGTGCCATCAGAAAGGAGTAGTTGATTTCGTCTTGATATTGCCCTAGGTATCATCTCTTTTGTTGTAAGGACAAGGATATTTTTGTAGGTGCCTATTTTGTTTACAGTTGTCGATAAATAGCTCAGTCGATATTCTTAGTGCACTCCTACTTTACCGTTCATTTCCAGATTTGTACTCTCTTGGAATTTTTTGTATCTATCACGACAGGTTTCATGTGATGTCAGTGGAGTTGTAACACTTATCACTACTTAAAAGTATTAAAAGTATAATTAAAATAACTCTCATTTTTGTTTATACTTTCTCATTTCTATACATTTTCCTCTTTCGTTTTAAAAGGTTCTCACTTTTTTTTTAAATAAACCATCGAATTTGTACTGAAATTTAAATACTGGAATAAATTTGCGCATGTGTCGAAAGTAGTCCCATAAAAGTACATTCCGAAGTAAGTACTAGTCATTGGCGTATATATAGTATTGTTTCTGGGTTCAGGCTCACTCGTGAGGAATTCATTTCACTTTTTATTAATAATTTAATTACAAATAGAATTTTTTACTTGAAAATGAAGTTCCTTGCTGCAAAAAAAAAATCAGCTTTCGTTATATAGAAACTATATTTAAAAAAATAAAAGTAGGTATTTTGTCTAAATATTTAGGCAGCTTAAAATACAACTGTATCCAACAATTGTTAATTTTTTAAATCTTAAATAGAATTGTGGATTGACCAGTAAAAGACCTTTCTATTTAATTTATAAGTATATATACTTATTGAGGAGTCATAGATTTTAAGAGGGTCATTCATCGTGAGATTTGGTTTATCAGTTATGTATTTTAAATTTGGAAGTGAACTTAAAAAATATTTTATCGGTTAAAAGAACAATTAATAATTTCAGTAATAAAAATCGTATAAAAAAATTTATTTACGAAAGCGCAGATTTCGAAAGTAAAGGGTTTTTCAATAAAAGCGCTACAAAAGTTTTTTTTTTTAAATATCAATGAAATTCTTTATTCCTGTGAAAGTACGTTCGATGCCATTATGTATCGAACTCGATTTCTTTTGCATGGCCACAACGGACACGCTTGCAGAAGTCCAGAAGCTGAACCCAGTTTTCGACGGTTTTCAAGCATACATAGGCCGATACTGCTGCAATTTCACGTTCGATATTCGTACGAAGATCATTAATCGTCGCTGGCTTGTTGGCATAGACCATCATAGACTTGACGTAGCCCCACAGGAAATAGTCTAACGGCGCGGACGCGGCGTCAAATCGCACTACCGAGGCGGCCAAGCGACTGGACCATTTCGTGACATTACACGTTCTCCAAACTTGGTTTCCAATATATTTATTGTGACGTTCGCTGTGTTCCAGTTGGAACCACATGTCCTCTAAGTTCATATCATCCAATTGGGGCCAAAAATATTCGGTTATCATTGAACGGTAGCGATCCCCATTCACAGTAACGTGCCGGTCTTGATCATCACGGAAGAAGTACGGGCCAGTGACGAGGCCGCCGGCGGATAAACCACACCAAACCGTAATTTTTTCGGGATGCAATGATGACTCATGGATTCCACGGGGATTGCTGCCTGATCAATGCCGCATATTTTGTTTATTGACGAAGCCATTCAGCCAGAAATCAGCCTCTTCGCTGAAGATGATTTTTCGATGAAAACTACGGGCATTTCTTTGTCTCTCTGGGAATGGGAATATTTTGTACTGTGCCTGATGTGGATTCAAATTCTTTCACTAGACGCTCAATTGTTGATCTGTTAGGACGATTATGACGAGCATAAATTGAACGTAGCGCTCTTAACGTTGAGGCCACTGACTCTAAATTTCGGTAGTAAATTTTAATAATTTCGACTCGTATATCTTTCCATCATGAAATGGCAAACTTTACTTAAGAGAAATTTTAAAAGAGCGGCAAGAAATATGGCGTCGTTTGCTGTCCCTGTCGCTCTACTTTTGTAGCGTCCCTGTTGAAAAACTCGATATTTCGATATTTTAATTGGAAGAAACATCATCTCTTTGGAGTTAAAACTTCTTGTAATTGATTTTTTAGCTGGTTTGGTTTTGGCAACACTGGTTTTGACAGCTGACGTGTGTTTAGTACCTTGTGTCACTGTCAAACAGCTTCAGTTTGGTTTGCAATTTAACCATGGATCGTCTTACAAATGAACAACGCTTGCAAATTATTGAATTTTACTATCAAAATTCGTGCTCGGTTCGAAATGTTCATCGCGCGCTGCTTCCATTTTATGGTCGGCATTCTCGACCTTCTGAGCAGTCTATTCGGAAGATTGTGACCAAATTTCGCACCAAATTTACTTTGTTGGACATTAAACCACCAACACGTTTACGTACTGTGCGTAGTGAAGAAAATATTGCGGCCGTATCAGCTAGTGTGACAGAAGACCGCGAAAAGTCGATTCGGCGCCGTTACCAGCAGTTAGGCCTTTGTTACAGCACTACGTGGAAAATTTTGCGGAAGGATTTGGGCGTAAGGCCTTTTAAGATACAGCTGGTGCAAGAACTAAAGCCAGCCGACCTACCACAACGCCGAATTTTTGGTGAATGGGCTCTTGGAAAGCTGGTCGAGGATCCGCTTTTTTATCGAAAAATTGTGTTCAGCGATGAGGCTCATTTTTGGTTGAATGGGTACGTAAATAAGCAAAATTGCCGCATTCGGATTGAAGATCAGTCAGAAGCATTGCAACAGCTACCAATGCATCCCGAAAAAGCCACTGTCTGGTGCGGTTTATGGGCCGGCGGCATTATTGGGCCATATTTCTTCAAAGATGATGCGAATCGCAGCGTTACTATCAATGGTGAACGCTACCGAGCGTTCCGAAATGGAAGTTCTTGACTTGCATGATATGTGGTTTCAACAAGACGGTGCCATGCCATGCCACACAGCACGCGAAACAATGGCGCAATTGCGAGGCGAGTTTGGTGAACAGTTAATTTCACGTTTCGGGCCGGTCAATTGGCCGCCTAGATCGTGCGATTTGACACCATTAGACTACGCACTGGAAGCCAACATCCATGCATTCATTCGTGAGATACCGGCCGATATGTGTGAAAGAGTATGACAAAATTGGACTCAGCGGATGGGCTACCTGAGACGCAGCCGCGGTCAACATATTTCATTCATTTTTTCGAATTTTTTGTGTTTTTTTTTTTTAAGTTCTAAACCTCTTAAAAAATCACCCATTTTTGATAAGCATTTTCTTTTCATATATAGACATTTTCGAAACATTTAAAATAATTCTTATTAAACTTCATTTATTTATAAAATGACAAAACAGAATTCAACCCTTTACCTACGAGCATATCTCATATTTTGATAATTTATAGTTTAAATCTACCGCACCAAGAATTTTCTCCACCATGTAGTCAATTATTTCCAGGAATTTGTTTTTTGACACATAGTTAAAATCCTTCATTTGGTGCGGAATAACTTTCATCCTTTCTTCATTCTACGACGATGACGACGACGCACGCATACCGACCGACATAGAAAGTCCTTAAAAAGTGAAAGTGAAAGTCATACTCGCCACCTAACATTGATGGTGTCATAACTTTTGCTCCTAATGCAGACGCCTTATTATTTTTTTCCACTTTGACTTTGATGTGCACAATACGATGTTAGGGTTTCGGTTTTTGAAGCAAGGTTTATTTTCTCACCAAAATTAATCTACTGAAAATGATTGTTTTGGAAACAAGCCATCCTCGTGACATTTTCATAGTTATTCGGATTACAATTGTGGAAGAATAGAAGCAGCAAACAGCCCGGAAGATCAGTTACTAGGTATGCAGGAATATGACTTTGGCCATCAAGATATAAAATTGGGTGTAATTTTTTTTATTATTATGGTACTTTACAAAACATAAAAAAAAACAGCTAATTAAAACTTTCCCACATTTTTTTGGATTGAAACTCATCGGACCTTCTACGGATATTAATTTAGGGTCAAAATACAGAACTGCCCTGTAATTATCATTTTTTTATGTTTTGGTGTTCCTTGATGTTTCTTAAAGAAAGAGGATTTGTATGCTTATTTTAAAAGTTACCTAGCTAGGCCTTCCAAAAGCTACAAGAGGTTTGGTTTCCTTTTTTTTTTTATTTAAGCAAACGTTTTCGTGACCTAGAGATAAATCTTTCCAATGAAAGAAACGAGTAAATATAAGAACCAATTTCGTTTTGTGACCGCAATTTGAAAAGTTAAAGGATGGCCGGGATTTGGATTAGGGAGCTAATCCTATTTTATACTTCCAAGAGAAACGAAGTTCAAAAATTTCCCTCCATTTGGGAAATTGTTTTTGGTCAAACATCGAAACTGACATATGTCAAATGACACTGACACTTTTTTAATTATTTTAATAGTGCACATTTTATTGATGTTTCATCTTGTTAATGATTTCACTTTACTTGATAACAAAAACTAGATTATATTAAAAAACATTCATAAGATTGATTAAGGCTTTAAATAAGGCAATAGAATACCAACCGTTTTAACGGAAGTTTTGGTGAACTTGCAATAGTTTTTCGCAATTTTGTTGCTCTTTAATGGCGAAAATGGCCTTTTGGCATGAATTATCTCGCAAAAATGATTTGATGGCAATTTTTTATTCTGAACAAAGTTTTGCTTTGCAAAATGGTTATCTCAAAAGGGTAATGATTTGAAGATAATAAAAAAAGAATATCAAGTGCGTCAATGGCATGTTTAAGTAAAGCTCACATCAAATTTCAAGGTATCGGGTGATTCATTGTGAGGTTTGATTTTCAATAGGCTTTTTTTGACAGATTATACGCGTGACTCCTATCAAACTGCTTTGTTATTTTTGTTCGGTACCGTTTTGGCAAGTCATCTTGGAAGGACTCACACCACAACAACGCCGTCTCCAAATTGTTCATCTGTATTACGAAAATCAGCGTTCTGTGAAAAATATTTTCCGTGCTATTCGAGGAACTTACGGAGTGTATAGATAATCGAACTACTGAACATTCGCAAATTTGAGTCCCAGTTTACATTAGTGGAGGTCTGGAGGATACTATGACCGTTTTGACCACATCCAGCAGCGTATAGTAAACAAATTATAGAAGCTTTAACGAGAGTGTGCGATGATTGTGACGAATCGATTCGTTTTCGTCGTCATTTTGAGCTTGTCCTTATCGGCAACTTGGAGTGAAATAAAGACAGGCGACTTTGATTTCGTCATATTTTCAGGGCTCTGGAAAAACTCGATCAAAATCCTGAGTTTTATCGTGAAAGTTTGTTCTGTTTTTAAAACCATTTGTGCCTTAATGGATACTTAATGAACAAAATTGCCGTATATGGGCTCGAAGACTACTATTTTTTTTAAATAAAGCAAATTAGAATGTTAAAGTCAATAGTAACCGTTACGGTTTGTTTATGTGCTTCCTGAAATTCAAGCCCATGTCCAGTCCATACAGCTTGTGAAACAATAAAGGA
This sequence comes from Scaeva pyrastri, assembly GCA_905146935.1. Classification (NCBI taxonomy): domain Eukaryota; kingdom Metazoa; phylum Arthropoda; class Insecta; order Diptera; family Syrphidae; genus Scaeva; species Scaeva pyrastri. Next base: position 136,799,919 of record LR989927.1, read on the forward strand.
CTTGTTGTGAAATCATTTTGGTGAGCCCTTATTTTCAAGTTTTGCTAAGCTAAATTAACCGCCTAGCTATTTCGGTTTTCATAGGAATAAACCAGCTATAGAATTGACACTTTGAAAACCAACATAACTTGCGTTATTCTCAAGGTACCAGTAACTATGCTTTAACGACCAGCGTAAAATTGAACCTTCCGACGCGATGACCGACATAGTCGTGTCCAACATTTTCATGATATCATTTTCAAAAAGGAAATGCAATAATTTTTTTTTTATTTAATAAAAAAAATTCCAAGTTCAAATACGAATTTGTGTTTTATTTTGCATTGTAAATAAAACCTCACGATGAATCACCCTTTCTGTTTTTTTTTTAAACTATCATTTAATTACATTATTTCCTTTATTAGTCATATTTAAATTACCGATTTTCATTTCAGCTTTCACATTTGTTCTTAGAGTAAAGCCATTTTAAATATAGGTACAACATTTCATTACAATTCAGGCAGTGACTTTTCGCTCGACTGTAAATACAACTTCATACAATATGCCAGTGAAGAATGAGTTGTCGAAAATAATTTGCCACAATTGTGATTGAAAACACTTCACAATATATATTCTCTTAAAACAACACTTAACATGAATTTTATTTTCACATCAATCAATTAAAACGTTAATCCATTCAACATTTTGGCTATAAATGTAGGACAGGTGGCTTTAAAATCATGTTGACACCTTCCACGGTGGCGTATTGTAACTGTGCCAGAGTTTATTCTTTACTTCATTTTTATTTTAAATGAAAAAAGGACACTTTGATTTAATGTCCTTATATAATGTACATACATTTTTTGGTTGATTTACAAGCATGGTTACCATTTTGATTGTTTAGTTCATAAATATTTAATTTCAATTTCATTGTTTTTTTTTTATAGATTATTTAAACAGTGCATAAGTTAACTTAAAATGGTATCAAACAGACAGGCGAAAAAGTAATATATCATAATAACCTGACTTTAAAAAAAAAAAAACAAGGGGGATGTTTTGTGTAAAATGTAAAAAAAGAAAGTCACACATGCTCCACCCTATAATAAAAAATTAATTTAAAAATGTAAACTAATAAAACGAACTGTTTGAATAACACAAATTGAAAGCTTTATAGTTGATTCAATGATTTTCATTTATTTTCTAGAAAAGTATGATGGAACAAGACGGTTTTTGATTGTCCGATGTCCGTATTTCGTGAAGAATTTTTATTAAAAAAAAGATTTTAAGAGTTTTTTTTACCGTAAGGATAGAAACAGTGGTATTATCAGTTGTGGATCCAAATATACAATGTTCAATATCTCTTTGATCAAAGTTAAGGTTTTAGATTTTCCTATAACCTTTATATTTATTAAGGACAATATTTGGCTTTGACTATCATCAATGATATCTTTTCTATACAGCAACATACATAACCAACACCTTCGCCATAACTTCCTGGCCCTCAAAAAGAAGAAGAAGGTCTGGAGCGGAAGCAATGTACCTTATTCAAGTTATAAATATATGGACTTGCTCCTCCACGTAGCAATCTGCCTACATTTACCTCCAACAATTTTCACTCGACACTCATCAAGTCAAGGATATTTAAGGCCACATGGAAATCATCAAAGTATGATTAAAATATGATTAATTAAAGTGGCTCTTCTGATTAATGCAATTTTGTATATTTAAAAGTCCGTTTCTTTATCTAGAGTTAAATGCCTTTTTTAAATGGTTTCTTCTGACAAACATATCTACATATCCTTACTAACACTTTTTAAATGTTACTGCTAACCTGTAGTTCTAGAAAACAAGTAATAAAATTCAAGTATTGAATATTTCAATCGATTACAAATACTTTCAATACCTCATCCAACTAATCTAATCTAACTTAAAGGCTCTTTAATCAGCAATTTTTGAAGACTTTCAATAGCATACAATTTTGTGTACTAATTTTCTTCGTGGATATTTTTACCTGATTTCGAAAAAAAAACTTAGAAAGTAATTAATAAAAGTCAAATTAACAACATAGAACTTCATTTTATAAATTAATTGCTATCATTTTAGTATTGAAAGAATTTTATAATTCCTTACCTTAATTTGCGATGCCGCATAACAGACACTATCACCAGCATATTTCCGAAAACCGCAGCTAAAATTATGAAACCTATGACGAAGCATTTGAAGATAATAATTGGTAGATGTGTTTCGAACATTATAGGAACTGTTGATTGGGCAAGCCTGTCGGCATCGCCACTGTCACCGCTGCCATTTAGATCAACTTGCTGGCTATCTGGGGGCTCGAGCAGGATCACATTTCTACCTGGAGTTATAACAGTTGTGGTTGTTGTAAAGAGAGTCGTAGTTGTAATCGGTGTCATAACAATGAAACCGAAAAATTGTATATTTTCTTCAGTCCTTTATGTTTCTAAGAATGAATTACAATAATAATGGAAGTCATAATAGTCCAATGCCTGAAAAGAAAAAGAAATATAAAAAGAATTTTCTCATCAGTCATCACTGTCATAGTTTAAAATAATCTACAGCTAGACTTGGATTCATAGTAAATATCCAATAATATATAAATAATATGTGAATGTATGTATAGACCTAATGAAGCTATTTCTAAAGTTCTACATACAAAAATAAAGAAAAACTTAATCAATATAAATATACTTGTAGATACATAATGTGGGCAGCTTTTCAGCCAAAGGACATTGTTAGCTGTTTTTATTTGAATGACAAAACAAACTAACAAATAACTTATATTGATGATGACGACTTTGAATGTCCTATTTTAAAAGAAACCACATGGCACAGACATGGTAATGTGAAAGAACCATCTGGTGAACTCAAGGATTCTGACATAGTAATGATGCTCCATAACGTCAGAAGATTTATATGTACCATGTGAGTTTGTGCCTACACATACAATGTACATTGTACATATCAGCAGACTGATTCGAGTGTAAATTGTCATATCTTTCGGGTTCTGGGTTCTTTTTATGTGAAATGCTCATTTTCGTTTCCATTTCCATTTCCTTTCTACCCAATAATTCAACCCTTTGTGGATAACATCATTTCTGGTACTGATACTGATACCGCTTGCAGCTTGTTAGATTCACAAAATAAATGTTAATTTATGTAACGATCCAATAGCAGTCCTTCAGAATTGAACATGCCTGGAGCTGGGATTTGTGTCTTATACCTACATACATTTGTATGGATTTTAAAAATTGGAGTTTGCCAAAGCCGTCTAAAAGAAAAATTCCAACAGGGCTAATTTGGGTAACACTTTGAAGCGACAAGAGTTAGGCAGGTTTGAATGAGAATATGGTAAGTGCACAGTACTTTACTTAAATATTTAATTGACAAACAATAAAGATCATTGAATGCTAAGAGCATTCGTTTTCTTTGAACGGGATGAAGGTGGGACCAACTGGGATTAATAATTAAGCTCACAGTTTTTATGCTACAATCCTACTAACACGATGTCTATCTAACATCCCGATTCTGCCGTTGTGAGGAGTCACAAGTCACATGCTCTTGTGACTCGATTTCTTGTGGGGGTACTTGGGACTCGATAACATTAATGGAATTCTTGGATAGTCCTCACAACGAAATTCACCACAGCGTGGTGAGACTTCTAGTGTCATTAATTGATCAGCTGATTGACCGTAAACATTTCTTGCAAATTTCAAAAGGCAAGATAACAAAAAACATTTACTTAGAAAAATTAATTTAAAAAAATAAGCTCCAAACTATGAATAACTTTCCAGCTCAAAGTTTTTGGAGATCACAATACGAATACGAAAAAGTCACAAAATCAATTTCACCTCTTCTTGTGACCTGTGGGATATCAATGAGGTTGGGCAGAATCGGGCTGTTAGTGAGATAACGTTCAAAATTTGCGATGCCTTAAAAATAAATAAATAAGTTAAAATTCATCGATTAAAAAAAAACTAAAGCAAGACATTTTTCTTTATAAATTTTGACATAGTGAGGGGCAAAGCAATCGCAGTCCTATCCGTTTTAATTAAATGCAACCCCAAGTTACTAAGCAACTGAAATACGGCAGACAGTTTTCAATTAATTGTTCCATTTGTGTTACTTAAGTTTTGTTTTTAAATTTTTGATCAATTTTTTGGCTTTAGAAATCCATTATTTCAGTCGGATGACATTACTTTGAGATAAAAAAATTCAGGTTAAAGTATAAATAAATCAATTTTTAAATAACTTCTCTAAAAGAATAGTCGATATTTTAGTTTTGCATAACAGTCCAACTACCTTAGAACAATTGACAGGAATTTGATCATCACGTCTTCTAAGCAAAAGGATTTTCCCTTATCACCAATATATATGCAAGTTTTCAGGGGTTAGACTATAAAAACTCTTTATTGAGTGAGGTTCCTCAAAGCAGACAATTTAGACCACTTCTTTTAAGCTCTTCTTATCATGGTAAAAAGCTTATCCAAAACTAATCATACAAAGTTTTTTTTATTTCTGACAGAAAAATTGAAAATACAATTCAGTTTTTTCAAGACAGATATGATGCGGGAAGGAGTGTGGTCGGATTGTAGAATGAAACAATTAAGTAGGTATGTGTATCATTAGCTAAAACAATCTCCAAAGCACAAAATCACCATCAAATTTAAAATCAACGTAGGTACGTGCAAAGTATACAAAGTCCAATTCGAACGAATAAAGTAAGGTTGGTCATTCTCTTATAATGAATTAACTTTTTTCACTTTTAAAACTTAATTTGTCTTAAGTCTAAAATTAAGCAATTATCCTCTTATTTAAAACTTTTACTTAAACGTTTTGAAATGTTTGGCAGAGTAGTGATAAAATAAAAAATTGCACTCATTTTAACCAAGGTCAAGCTAAGAATTCTGATTTTGGGTGTGAGAGTTTTCGAATTCAACCGACTCTCGCCAACGGGAATTCTAATTTACCACGGATATTGATAGGGAGTTTGATAAATCCAAGAACCCTTCATGCCAACTAGTTTTAGTGGATGGAGTGGAAGGTCGAGTTAAAATGGCAGACAATGGGATAATACCGATAGCTTGTACCCATGTCGAAAGCAAAATAAAATGAAATAAGAGTTAAAAACACCTAAAGAATTTTAATAAGGTGAAGCAGCAACATTTTATAAGAACTTCTATTGTGTATCTCTGTATATTGTATAATATGTATATTATATAGGCTCCCCAAATCCCTACTGCCCCTTTTTTCGTCCGCCAATGTACTGACGGTACAGTTGTTTTTATATACTTCGCTTGATATTCTTACCGCCTACTATGCCAGTATGGATACGGATTGTTGTTGGTAGTCAGAATTGTAATCTTTCAAGTTTCCACAAAAAATTTACGGTGGTGATGATAGGAACTTTACATTCTTTATTCATTTATCAGTGTTCTTTTAGTCCCCATACTCTGAACATGTTGTATCCATGAAAAGTGGTTATTGTGGTGTGTTACGCCAACGACGCGACGACGACGACCGACGCGACGGCGACGCACGGTGAACGATGTAGGTAAGGTACCCACAGGATTTCAATTCAGATGTGGAGCACTATGGTTCGGATGGAAAAGGTCGTAGGAATGTCAACTATACTTTATTGTTGTATGCTAAAATAAAATATAACATTCGCAATTGCCTTCAAGCCTTGAAGACAAAAAAGATGATAAAATTACGCCCCTTGGGAGTATAATGTATAAAGGTAGGTAAGGTTATGATAATAAATTCAAATATTAAAGTGCATTCCAAAATAAAACTCTGAAATTGTCTACAAGTATACAAATTCCTAAATTAAAATTTACATGTGAAGCAGCTTGGAAAGTGTAATAAATTCAATAAGACATTATCATAATCATAATTAATTGAAAGCCAGCTAAATGCTGCAGTAAGTTTTAAATTAAATTATCATTATGATATGAAGGCAACCGTTTATTGACAGATGTCTTAAGAAAGGTGGTAAAAACTGCTATAACTTATAAAATAAAAAATTGTTTCCCGCATGTATGTAGTTCTTTCATCTTACAATTCATTTAAATTCCTTTTTTTAGTGTTCAATTCCAAAATCACATAATCATATATTTATTTATTTATTTATTAAATCAATTAGAGCTTACAATCTCAAATAGACAATTATTTTAAATTAAAAAAAAAAGTTACATATATACAAATTATTTATAATTTATAATTAACAAAAATTAATTTATTAAAAAGTACAAACTTAACATATTTTTGAAATAGTTCCTACTCAAATGAAAATTAAAATCAATATTATTTGACAAATTATTAATCTCTCTAACACTGCGAGTTATGGGTTCATTAAATGCATAATTTACTCTATGAGCATTTACTCGGAATAGGATTCGATTTCTTAGTTCTCGAGAAGGAGCGTTAAGATCTATAAGAGATAACAGATATGGACAATCAATATGATATGATAAAATATCTCTAATAAAATTTATAGCAAACATTTTACGGCGGTTTTCTAAGGTCTAAATGCCAATAAGCTGGCATCTTACATTATAAGAAGGCGTTTCAATGTTCCATCCTAGTTTGGCTACTACAAATCTTGTAATTTTTTTTTGAACATTTTCAATCCTTGTTATATGAACATTGTATTGAGGATTCCATACTATGCAGCAATATTCAAGGATCGATCTTACATATGCAACATAAAGTGCTTTTAGAGTATAAGGATCACTTAAACCAAAAGAATTACGTGAAATAAAACCGAGCATGGAATTACCTTTATTTACCATAAATTCTATATGCTGCACAAAACTCAGCTTAGTATCGAACATTACTCCAAGATCTTTTTTAACAGAAACTTTACCAAGAATGTGATTTTGAATCTTATAATCATAAACGATAGGTTCAAAACGACGGGAAAACGAAAAGCATTCACATTTAGATATGTTTAAGGCTAGTTGGTTATTATTGCACCAATTGATAAGAATGTTTATATCACTTTGGAGACACTCGCAGTCTGTAAAATTTTGCACACGTCTAAAAAATTTCAAATCATCTGCAAACATAAGACATATCGAGTTTTGAAGAATATCTGGTAGGTCATTTATAAAAATGAGAAAAAGCAATGGACCTAAATGGCTACCCTGTGGAACGCCGGAGGTTACTGAAAATGAATGGGATTTAATAGAGTCAATAGAAACTTGTTGGCTTCGTCATGTCAGATAAGCAGTCAACCATTTATACATGTTTGAATGGAAGCCTATGTTCTTCAATTTTTCTAATAAAATTTTATGATGTACCCTATCAAACGCTTTTGCGAAATCTGTATAGATAACATCTGCTTGGTAACCCTTTTCTAAAGAATTAAGAATATAATTTGTAAAAATGGTGAGGTTAGTGGAAGTTGATCTACCTGATACAAAACCGTGTTGATAAGGGGATATAGTTTCTTTTAATAAGAATTTTAATTTACTGCAAATAATTTTTTCAAATACCTTAGATATTGAGGATAGTTTGCTGATGGGACGGTAGTTTGTTATTTCAAGTTTTGATACACATTTATAAATAGGCGTAACAAAAGACGTTTTCCATTCTGGTAAAAATTCTCCATATGTTAAGGAACTGTTAAAGACAAAACACAAAACTACAGAAAAAACCTTAGAACATTTTTTTAATAAGATGGGTGGAATTTCATCTGGACCAGAATTATTGTCTTCGGTTAGACCTGAAAGCGCCCTTTCCACTTGTGAAACGGTGATACTTAAGTGACCTTTGTTTAAATTATTTATGGTTTGCGTAAAAGAAGTGTTAACAACATTATTGGAATCAATATAGTTTGATTTAAAAAAATTTGCAAAAGTATCACAGATAGTTGGAAGACTAGTTAAAAAATATTGCATACTTTTAGGGAATCCATTGGACTTTTTACTTTTAATTAAACTCCAAAAACATTTACAATTCTTATTTATAAATCATCGTCGATTAAAGCGTGATGCGCCTTGAAAAAGTATGACAGCATAAAACTTATAAGTCCAACTGTCGTACCTGGGCATTGGGCTAAAAGTCGCAAAATAACAAGTGCTTATTTAGTATCTTATGTCAACAAAATTAAAAATAAATAATTCGCTTTCTCAGAACTTGAGAATAGAAGAGTCAAAGGTAATCAATTGACCCAATTATTTTAAATAATGCCCATTATTGATAAACATATTCTCCCTGAGGCCAGTACCCGGTAGTCGATAAAACTGATTCACCTGAGGTTGGACTCTGTGAGAAAAATAAAATCCGCTAACTTTTGTTCGCTATAGTAAGCTTTGATGGATTCAATCTTGCTAAGCCAAGTTGTCAATCCATCTTAGCCATCAATTAAAAAAAATTGTATCAATCTATTCTGGATAAAGATATAAATTTAAAATCCCAAATGAAGCTTTCAAAAATAATTGATCTTTAAATAAGTTCTTATCGAAACTAGGACACAACTTTGTCAAGTTGCTGTGACCGAAAGATTTGGCAGAGGAACAATTATTTAAGCCTTTATTCACTGTATGCAAAAGCACTTCTCTTAATTCATAAAAACTTTGAATCATTCTGTTTTTTTTTTGGTCCCCAAGTTGTGTTCAATTTTTTACTGTAGAATAAAAATAAAAAAACATTTTTATATTTAATTCTTTTAGTGAAAAAAATAATAATGTAAGTTTTGAATAATATTGTTTTTAAACTAAATAAAAGACTTAAATATAAACATTATTTTATTTCTACAGTAAACAAAACAAAATAATTACATTTTTTTACATCTTATAAAAAAAAAAACAAATTTTAATAATCCTGCCTGCAGAAATTTTGAGTCACTAGATTTATTATTACACTTAAACTTTTTTGCTTTTGTGTAAATTATAAAAACAACCAGAAAAATTTTAAGTGCCAGAAGCATTTTTCTACACGTTAATTAAATTCATAAAAAATACAATATAAGTCAAAATAATTACACTCTTCGTAGAAGTTATGAAAAGTTGAATTAAAAGAAAGCATTAAAAACAGTCGCGATGCAAATTGCTTTAGGGTATATTTACGTACCCTCACGCTCACCAAACTAAGTTGCGATTGGGGATTATTTTCAGTGATATTAATTACCAGAACAAGAAGCCGCAAAGTTAAAATTATGTAAGTTTAAATATATTTATTAGATAATTCATTGTTTAATCAAAAATTTACTGAATAATTTAATCGATATTAAATGAAAAATTATAATAGTTTTACATATTAATTATTGCACTTTTCAAAACAAAACTTAATTAAGATGAAACGCAATAAATATTTATGTGGGTATAGGTATAAAAGTAAAATAATTATAAATAACTAAATAAATGTTAATTTTGTGAAGTGTTGACAAGTTTAACTACATAATTATTAAAAGAAGGACGAATTTAGAATCCAAATCAAGCTTCAAATCATCAAGGTGCTCAATTAAGTCTCAGAGTGCCAGAATTCTATCGATCTACTATATAATCGAAATAACCATTGAATCTTTTGGTCTTTCAAAATGAAGTTTCTTAATAACTATTTAGAATGATGACGATTAAATGAATTAGGTATTATTAACTGTAACATTTAGGAAATATTAATTGTTCTTCTTTTCTTTCAACAATTTTGTTTATGTCCTTAGCTTACGCCAGACCTTACAAGTCTCTCGTGGCCAACCATTGTTTAACTTTAGTTTTAAACAATATTTAACTTGAGTGTTGAGTAATTACTCTTCAAACTTGATCATGCAATTTATATGTATATAATAACATCAAAATCAAAAATCATAATTGGCCGTTATTAAGTTATAATATTTCCAAACTTTCGGGAAGTTCTTTTAAACTATCCACAAGTACCTACCAACTAAAACAAAAAGATCCATGACCTTTCGTTTTATCAAGTCTACAATTTTTGGGCTCCTTTTGAAAGTTCCCTTGAAAAAAAAAAAAACAAAAAAAACAAAAATTATAAGGTGAAGACAAACTTTTATAATTAAAATATGGATATTATACGTTGTTTCCTAATTTTTGTATGGTTTCGTTTGCCATGGTTGGTTGAACTTTAATTTTAGAAGGTAATTTATCCTGTTTTGAAAATAGGAAATCCATTGCCAAGGACTACAATTTGTCTTGAATAGGCTTTTTTTAATAATTAATCATTGTGATAGAAAGAATATATACTAATTAAGTAGCTTAGATAATTTATTTTGCTCGTGTGATAAACTAGGATAAATAGATAGGTTATGATTATACGACGCGTCGTGTGTACTTAGGGGCTGTGAAAAAATTAAATTAATGTCTGTGAGAATACTGGTGTTGAATATACTCTCACATATTATGTATGTTATTTAAAATTAAGGTTAAGGTGAATTATTATCAATCCAACACACTCAGGTAGGTATTATTTTTTTGAGATGAATTTCAATTTTAACAGTTTATTTATAAAGTAATTAAGCCTATGTAAATATTAGAGCCAACTAAGAAAAATTTCCAAATATTTTCGTTTAACAGTTAATGTCGATATGAGATTCTTAAAAAGTTTTACATTAGATTTTAAAAAAAAAATATGTCTTCTAACATTATTATTTTTGTACTTTATTGTGTTTATAAATGCAAAAGATCACTATATAATTTTAGAACAATCAAAGTCGAGATAATGTCACATGGACTTCATTTCGATATCCCAAAAGAAAGCCTTGTTTTATTGGTAATTAAAAATACTAGCTAGTAAAATTTTACATGGAAAACAACAACACCTCAAAAGTGAACAAAAATAAGCTAGTGTTAATCCATAGTAATTTAGTGAAGATAGAGTTTCATCTAGTTAAATGTAGGGGCAGTCAAGAAGTGCAAAAAATATGCAAATGTTAGCAACATGAGAGTGTGTTCGGTAACAAATACACTTCGCCTGCATTGAAAAGTGCAAGCGACCCACAAATTTAAAACCAAACATTTATATGGGTTGAAATTATAAAAATGCAATTATTTCGTTAAAAATTTATTAAAATCAATACTTTACAAAATTTTTACAATTTTTAGGAACAATTCATAAGAGATACAAAATAATTACAGTGCACATAATGGAATGGTCATTGTTTGTATACAGGTTTGATACAAATACAACTAATCTTATGTATGTAGGTTGATCATTAGACCTCTATAAATATTAAAAAGCAATAAATTCTTTTGGATTAAAAAAAGAAATAAAAAATAATTGAACGACTGGGCCGTTGAAATGTAATTGCCTTTCTTTTTGCTCTCAGCTCTGGTCTTTAAAGTTGCCAGAAACTTAGTTCCATATTTTTCGTTCTTCCATATAAACCAATAGAATTGAACAGGGAGTTGATAAAATGGTGAACTTTAATCTGTGAGTGATAAATATAACAATAAAATCAATATATTTTCAAAGTTTTACTACAAATATAAGTAAAAAAACATTCGAAACCAACTCGGTGTGCATTTCCATGCAAACTTCAACTCAACAACCGTTTTCATGCATTTTTCAACTCGACCCAATAATTTACACAATTGTACATTCTTCGAACGCGCCCAATGTAGAACAGCTGTTGTTTATTTTCATTTAAAACTCAAATTGGATTTTTAACTAAAATGTAAAGATGTTAGCCAGAAATTTCTTTAACAAGTGAGTTTGTATATTTACAACTTTTGTTTGCAATATTCATTAAATTTTTTCTATTTTCAAGTGCACATTTGCCTTTTATATTTTGTGTGTGACAGAAGATTTTGAAATTTTGACATCAATGATTTGACAAATAATGTAGGGACACCAACTTTAAGAAGAAAAATTAAAAGTGAATATAGCGTTTTATTGGTACTCGAATACTATGTTAGGGATAGATTACCAATAAAACGCGGCTGAAGTAAATCAAATTACAATATTTGTTTTATTTCTTGCTTGAATACAAAATTATTAAAATTTAAATTATTGGACATTGTTTTAAGTCAGAAACCTTATGCACCTTACATCAGAGTTTTTAAACCTCTCAAGAGGTGAGGTCCTAAATGATTTTTAATATATTTTTTTTTTATGAGGAATTATTGTGACTCTGTGGTCAGACACGGCTAAGGATCATATTTTAATTAAATAAAATTTATTTCTGATTGCTTAGGAACTTTTAAGACATAGTCAGATATCATGTTACAAACTCAGACGTTTCTTTGAAATTTCTGAACCAACCTAGTAAAACTTCAACTTCTGTGTTTTGATAAATGTTTGAAAATCATTCATAAAAAAGTTAGAAAAGTTAAAACTAAAAAATATATAAATGGACCCCATGAGGAGGGTTAATCAAAAGATAAGAGGGCGATTTGTGTCCATATGCTGTGGAAAAATATATAAATCAGTGTGTTAACACTGTGTATGCACTTCGAAGCACAAAGTTGTCGTCTTATATCATTAATTATAGTAAAAACGAAACCATTCAAAATGTTTTAAAAAAAAATGTAAATGGTATTTCCTTATACTTATACTTATGTTATACTTATGTATATATACAATACACAGACACACGTCAAACAAAACTACATATATCTTTGAACTTTTATTATTGAAACATAAATCTTCAACATTGGCGCCATTTTCGCAATAAAATATTTTGTCCTTTTTATTGCTTAACCACAGCTTTTATATTGTATCAAATTAGCACAACTTGAAATTAATTTTTTCGCACGCTCCTAAGGCCTCCATGTATCATCGTACATAGTTATCAAGTTGAATAAAGTTCGCGTGTCAGGGTGCACTTATTCTACCTCATTCAATAAACCATTTCTCAACACTTTCAGCGTTTTTATTAGTATTCAATCTCTCGTAAATTTTACCCATCTATCTATTTTTTTAAACATATACTCGTTCATACTATTCTCTACATACATGTATGTATGTATGTATGTATATAAGGACAACACACAAACTTACATAAATCAAATGAAAAGCACCTTAACTTAATAATATTAAGGATACTATCATGAGCAGAACCAGAAATCATATAACAGTAGAGAAGCAATTGAAAGACAATGATTGTGTGATTGATATTACTGCTCCTTACCAACACTTCAGAAGTTCAGATTCTATACACTTAAATAATCTCAAGATGTGTTCTGGTATTATCCTTCCATTCAAATAAAATTATTTTCTATAGAAAATATTATTTCATTCAATTTGTGGTCGCTTATATAGTAAATAAGAACAGGGTGAACTAAGTTGAACTTTAGAAGCTTCTGGAAACCATTGGAGTGAGATTGAAGGCGGAATAGGATACTTTTCTATTTTCTAATAACTCATATGACGGTAGTCTTTTATGAGGTTCTATTCTGTCTGAACTTTAATAAGAAAAGACAATTATAGCAAAACTTTTCTTTGTCATCAGAAAACATCTTTTATACTTCTGATTTTTTCTTATACTTGTGTGCTTGTTTAAACAGCCCATATAAGTATTTATATATTCAAGCCAAAAGCAAGTGGCGGATATCGGATCGGGAATTCGTCGGCAATGCATACTTAGTCGGAGGTTCAAGTTGCTTTAGACTTTCGAGGTACCTTATTTGAAAGATACTTCAACTGAATTCAAGTCAAAGAAAAATTCCGAATCGTACAAAATCAGAGAATCAGAGAAACATAAAACAGACAGACAAAAGGCGCGTTTTATTGCTAAACTAAGGTTAGCTTAGTAATCGGAATCGCAATAAAACGCTATTCTTAGTTTTAAACTGACTTTCCCCTTGAGCCAAATATCAACATTTTTCAGAGAAATAAACAAAATATCGGTTTGAAATAAAAATAATAAAATGTGTCAAATAGTCGAAAATATGTTTTTAGTAAATTAATGAGCTCGATTACTAACTTGTTTCTCCTTAGTTTTCGTTTGTTGTTGTTTGCTATGTAAAATTTTACTAACCTGAGGACAAAATGAACAACAAAACGCGGCTAAAATAACCTACTAAAAAAAACCTTAAGCCATTTGAGCAAGTGTATGCGATGTCTTTACTAACTTTATATTAACCAAGTAATGTCTTTCATCGAGGAGTAAATATTATAAAGCACATAATTCATTTAACATAGTCCTGAAACAAGAGTGTAATTAAGGACACCGAACACAAGTCGTTATGAAATAAAACAATTTTTATAAGTCCCCAGGTGTCTAACCTTTCGAATTTTTCGTAAGCCGGAAGCGGAACCACCCTATTTTTTATGATGGGGAGAGATGGGAATATGAAATAAAACTAAAAGCGAATGTACGAGTACAAATATGAAGAAACAAATAATACAAATTGAAGAAAGAAGATAATATGATGTAGTATTAAATCGCATCTGGATCTGGGGTTTGTCTCCTGGAGTAGGCCAGGCAAGCAGGCATTGTTCACCCACCACAGCCACAGCCGAGCCGCCCAACCGATCGACCTAGCTGATGGAATCAAAAGGTAAAGACCTTTGGTAAAGTACATATTCATAAGAAATATCAAAGTTTCTTTTAGCTGTAAATTTAATTTGAAAGCCATTATTATTTTTCTCAACAATTCTGATAGCCATTGTGGTTAGTTGAAATGGGAAGTAGGAAGCCCATAAATGTATAAATGTTATACCTGCAATATACGAATTACCTTTAAAGGTCGAAAGTCTTCAACAATGTGTGTGAGTATATCATTCGTATTAATGTTTACAAAACGCATTAATATGAATTTATTTGCAGAAATATACCCACATCCTTCCGACAGAGTGGGAAGCTAACGCAGACGTACATTTATTTGAAATGATAAATCTTTGATAACTTAATAGCAACTGAAGACTACTTACAGAGCCCAACGACAAATGTGGGATAAAAATTTTGTAATTTGACTTTTGCAATTATCGCTAAATTATTATCTGTTTGAATTGTAACATATTCGAATGCATCCATATGCAGACTGTTCAATCTAAATGACAAATGTATGACATGTATGTATGTCAACATGTTAGAGCGATGTCGACGTTAACTCAGGAAGTGTTTTTAATTAATTTTTAACTTTCTGTTAAAAGTTATTGTGACTTGTGGAATTAAAAATGTTGACATATTTCGATGTTTCAAAATTCTTTAGATAGAGATGTGTGTGTAGTGTGCACAGTGCATAGTTTTTTCCTTCACAATACTTAAGAAGGAGTAAGGGTAGCAACTTTAAATAATAATAAACAGGTTAAAACTTCAAAAGATGCAAAGATGACTTTCGAAAATTTGTTTACTACGGCAATTCAAAAGAAAAGGAAAAATCATAGTTGGTCGCAAATATCTCAGAAAAAAATTAATTAATTAATTAATAAAATTAATTTAATTTATAACGTTTGAAAGATTTTGTATGAATTTAAAAAAAAAAAAAATTGCATGATTCAAATATATTTTGAACGAAAAATGGTATCAATTTTAGTAGAATTCTATGCTACGTTAAATAACGTTCTGAGTATCTTATGAAATTTTCAAAAAATTAATTATATCTTTATGACGGGCAATGATATTTAATTTTAAACGGTAAACATTTAAGAAAAATGTCAAATTGACAGTTTAAGTCAGAAAATAATAGGTAAAAGAACTACTCGTACAAACAATTCGACTAAAAATTGGTAAAGAGAAAATTTCGACTTGAATTTCTTATGCGACTAACAATGATATTAATTTTTTAAAACACAAGAAGTTCAATAAATGACAAGTTTGTTTTAATATTGGCTTTTTCAAATAAAAAAGCTGTGAAAAATTTTCATAAGCAACCAGCAGTGTTTAAATAAATGATTACAGATATCATTTTATCTTAAAAGGGCGTTTTAAAATAGAGACGAGTTGATTTTGACAGCTGGTGGCAGCCATAGGTACTGTTTCTTTTACTTTCTTTATTTTTAAAATATCGTTTTTTAATCAGTCACTATAAAGACAAATCATCATGGCAAGTTAAAGCGTTGAGCAACATAAACTTTGGTGTTTTGGAGCAATTGAAAGTTGATCCATATAGTTTGGTCAAAAAATCATCTTAGAAATTAGGAATTTGGCTTGGAAAAATAAATTTTTTCCAGAAAGCCTATGGATGTCAAATTATGGTATAATTGTCCATATTTAAAATTTCTTCTGTTAAATTTCATTTAAAAATAATATTTAATGTATCATTTGTAATTCAATAAAAGAAATTTTAACCTTCAAGGCAATATTCGTATAGCAACAAAATATTTGAAATTTACATACATATATGTACATATGTATGCATATACGTAAGAATATATACATAACATACATATATGTATTTATGTGCTTTTGAAAACTAAAGATTTTAAATTAATCATTTCACAAAAACAAACACGAGACAGAGAAGGAGACTCAGTTATAGGAAACGGACATAGGATCGTACCGAAACGACACTGACATTTTTCAATTTTTACAATATCGAGGCAATACTAGCAAAAGCCTTGTCTGTTTTCGTCCCGGGAGCCGGGAGTCGTCATCGTCGGTAGCAGTAGGCAACCCTATTATGAAAAAAACTTAAGAGCAATAATAAAATTGTAAGCTACATACATTTATAAACGGAAAAAGATGATTTATAGGAAATAAGTTTTATACCCACCAGTCTCTCACCTTATTAGCTTATTCCCAAAATTAAAATCATATACATAGATACCCACAAAATCTTATAGCAGGATAAAATTTAACACCAAATGATTTTTGCCAATTCTCTTCTTGATTGCTCTTGCCATTATTTATCCTGTCTGTCAAATTTCCAACGTTGCCATTTGGAAGTCTAAAATTACATATCCTATACTTTTATCCTGATTTTTGTTTTGATGTTTCTCGGGATGTATTGTACAGTATACACATTTATGTATGCATGTTTGTATGTATATACATATGTGCAATGTAGATACATTCATAGAAAGATTACCTATACAAGAACCTTGCATGTGGACTATATAATTTCATATGTACATATTATGTTTCATAGTCTTTAAAGTGCCTCATAAAAATGCCTTCGTTATGTTTTTGGCACACGGGACCTTGATTGTAATTTTTAAAATTAGATAATGAAAAAAAATATATTTAAAATGGTCTTATACGAGTTAAAAAAAAAACATAAAACCTTATTTTCTTAACGTCAATCTCTTTTCCTGTACGGTTGTTTTCTGAACCCCAAGTTACAATTGATTGATAACAACAACAATTGCGTTCAATCGTGAATATATTTTTGATTGATGACTTATAGATGAATTGCAAAGATTTATCGGACTGTCAGTATATTTTTATTTTCATCATCTAAAGCTTAACAAAATAAAACAATGGACACAAAGTATCCCACAGTCAAACATTAAATATTTAAAAGTCTGTAAAAATCAAAGAATCATCCCTACTCTGTATTTTTCTGAGACAATGGTAAGAGAATGGTAATGTTCACTTTTTCTGTCAAATATATGACTTAGATGCAATGGCGGATCCAGAGGGGGGGTCATGGGGGTCATGACCCCCCCCTGGAGGAATTTTTTTTAAATGTCCGTAAGAATGCTGTTGATATCAGAAATAATCCTATTGCCAAATAGTTATGACCCACCTGGTATTTCTAAAATTAAAAAGAGAATTGAGAGCCCTATCAATGACATTATGTGTGAAATCTGAAATATAACATGGCGCACATTCGAAAGGTCCAGTTTTCGAGGACTTTGTCTTTGAAGGCCGCTGTGTTTTGCGGTCTATTCGCATATACCTTCGCAAGAAGTGATCAGCTACCTATAGCGATCGTCGTTGACAGTGATGGCCTCACCAGCATCATTTTCGAAGTACGGACCGATGACCCATTCTGCCCAAAATTCTCACCAAACAGTAACTTTATTTGGATACATTTGCACCTCGTGAATCTCGCGTGAATCGTTGTCGGGTCAAAGTGGGCCTCATCGATAAAGATGATTTTTCGACCAAAATTGGGATCAACTTCCAACTGCTCCAAAACCCAAATATTTATCAGTTGAGCGTATTGACCGATACAGTTAATTGATGATGATTTGTCTTAAGTGACTGATTAAAAAACCATATTTGAATAGAAAGTAAAAACAACAATATGGCCACCACGAGCTGTCAAAATCAACCAGTGTCTATTGAAAAATTATTTATAAAAGAAATCTCATACAAATATCTCAATTCTGGTGTCGTTTGACAGAAAACAGAATTTTTATGATTGAATATCTCAAAAAAAAATTACTCAGCCGTACAATTTATAAAAATTCAAAGCGAATTTGAATGAAGAACGAATAGCAGGTTTATAGTTAATAACCTCGTTTTATATTCATAAAGAAATAAAGGGTTGTACTAAAAACGGTTTTCAAGCATAAATCGGCCGATACTGCTGTAATTTTAAGTTTAATATTCGTACGAAGTTCATCAATCGTCGCTGGCTTATTGGCATAGACCAGACTTGACGTAGATAACACGTTCTCCAAACTTGATTTCCATTAAATAAATTGATTGTGACATTCGCTGTGTGGCTTGTGGCACCGTCCTGTTGAAACCACATGTCGTCCAAGTCCAAATCATCCAATTGGGGCCAAAAATATTCGGTTATCATTGAACCGTAGGTTATTCCCATTCACAGTAACGTGCCCAATGACGTAGCCGCCCCATAAACCACACCAAACTGTAATTTTTTCGGGATGCAATGATGACTCATGGAGTACGTGTGGATTGCTTCCTGACCAATACCGCATATTTTGTTTATTGACGAAGCCATTCAGCCAGAAATGAGCCTCATCGCTGAAGATGATTTTTTGATAAAGATCCGAATCATTTTCAAGTTGTTCTCAGCCCAATTCACGAACATACAACGAGGCTTCTGGTGGTCAAGCAGCTTCAGTTCTTGCGTCAATTTAATCTTGCAAGGATGTAGGCCAAGATCTTTTCGGCAAATTCTCCACAACGACGTCACAGAGATGCCCAACGCTTGAGAACGACGTGTGAGATACAATTTTGTAATATTCTCAACACTACGGGCACTTTTTTGTCTCACGGGAATATTTTGTACTGTGCCTGTGGATTCAAATTTGTCCACTAGACATTTAATTGTTGATCTGCTAGGACGATTATAACGACCATAAATTCGACGTAGTGCTCTTAACGTTGAGGTCACTGACTCCGAATTTCAGCAGTAAATTTTATTAATTTCGACTCGTTGGCTCGTATATCTTTCCATCATGAAATGGCAAACCTTACTGTAGAGAAATGCGAAAAGAGCGGCAAGAAATATGGCGTCATTTTCTTTTTCTGTCGCTCTAGTTTTGTAGCGTCCCTGTTGAAAAACCCGATATATTAAAATACGAAAAATAAACATAGACAACGTTTTAAAGCCAAATAAATCTTATGTTCTTGGTGATCCTTATATACTCGTGTAACTAAATTTTTAATACTTCCAAAAGTCAACATCTCTATAAGCTTCTAAATTTTTTAAAAATTGATTTATATTAAAAAAAAAGGCTAGGTATTGTCAATCAAACGAAAGATTAAGATACGTGACTTTCAATCTCAAAACAAAACTAAATTTGGTAATTGGTGGGATTTTTTGTTGATAAGACTTTGTAACGAATTTATTTTACTTTGTGTAAAAAACTGTCAATTCGTCAAAAACTTACCATTTGTTGATAATTGGAAATCTTATATTGAAAATTAAATTTGCCCGCTTTCTAGAAGTCAAAAAACAATTTTTAACACTTTTGTTAGATTTTTTAGTTTTACATTTGACAAAATATAGTTTTTACTTACAATGTAGGAAATAAAATAATTTAAAGCTTATATCATTAGCACTAACTTGTAGAGATATTTCAGCCAAAATACATTTTTTACTAATTTTTGATACAATTTGAGTATTTTTTTTTTTTAAATTATAAAGATGTTAAAATCGTCAGTTCACATATTGAAAACAATTTATTGAAATTGATATCTATTACATATATTTAGTCAAAAAAAATTCTTAAAAGTTTTTCTATTTAAAAAAGCCAGGGTATGGTTGATTGTTTCCTTATTTATATTACATCATACATTTTATTTGAAGTCAAAAGTCTTTTTTGTTAAGGAGATATTTCCGACCAAACAAAATTTTCGCTTTTTTAAATTGCCATAGTGAAAAAAGGTATCTATAATTTACGGATGACCGACGACGTCTAAAATGTTCATATTTGTCAAAAATTTCAATTTGACAACCGATAACAATGTATTCCTGTGAAAAGTTAACAATTAGTTTTATTTTGTATTAAACTAGAATTTTTTGTGACCCCCCCCTGATCGAAAAGCTGGATCCGCCCTTGCTTAGATGACATCTCAGTGACTACATTTTCATTTTGATTTCTTTAACCGGTTTCTGTGTTTTCCTGAATTAATTTCAATTAGATTTTCTCCCTTATTTCTAGTTAAAATGAAAAAAAAAATGAAATTGAAACAGTTTAAAAAAGAAACTGGTTTATGTAAAATTTAAATTTTCATCTTTCTGTATTCATATTAAAATATAAAAATTCAATGTCCGTGTGTATGTCTTGAATGAACTCAAAAACAACTCAACTGATATTCATGAAAGTTGGAATATACCTATATGTAATTTGGTCCAACTTAGATGATAGGATAGTTATTATTTAAATTAACGGTCCCAATAATAATAATAAACTGATCAACAACGTTGATTGTTGTTATTGATCATAGTTTCCATAAGTCTAGAACAGATGGCGCCTTAAGCGAATTTCTTTACAGAGTAGCTTACATCTCAATTTATTATTTGACAGTCACAATTATCTGTTAGCTCCAAATGATTTTAAAAGATGGCGATATGTAATGGATTGAGTAAGTATTGAATAGATGGCGCTATGATACGTTTCATGTAAGCTACAATATAATAGCACAGCTAAAGTACAAGTTAAATTTATTTTGAAGTAAGCTAAATACCCACTCACACAAGAAGGAAGAAGAGTTGATGGTAGACCAAGAAGCACATGGAGGAGAACAGTTGAGGAGGAATCTGCGAGATTGGGAAAGAGCTGGAGGTAGCTAAAATACATCGCTGGAAACCGCACACGATGGAGAGTATGAGTAGTTGAGGCCCTATGTCCCGCTAGGGAACACCAACGGACTTCGTAGGTGTGAGGACCTAAATAGTATCTAAGTAAATACAGTGAAATTCAATTGTTCGTACTTTTTCAATTTTTGGTGCTGGTAGACAATTTGCATTGAGCCACGCACGTCTGTCAATTTTTGTCAATAAATATTTTTAAACGGGGTACTGTTCCCTTTAAATAGTTTACTACAATACAATTTAACAAAAATCTTAGCCACAGCAACGCGTGGGCGGGTCTGCTAGTAAAAATATACATATATATATATATATATGTATAAATATGCTATATTTAAAGTCGTGGATTTTCAGTATTGCAATTTTATAGTCAAAGTGATATTTAGCAATAAAACTAGCATTAGGACATTTATTAAAAACGACTTTTTTTTATCTTATGAGACTTTAACTAAGTTGCTGGAGCTTTTTCACTTCTAAACGATAAAGAATTAAGAAGAAATCGTCAGGAAAAAACCAAGAGCTGACAGGAAACACTCATATATACGATTTTTAGAGGAAATATCGCCCATCTTTTGAAGTGTTTCACTTAAAGTAGGAAGTAATTCCATTTCTTAAACCGTTTTTATTTATAATATGTTTTATTTTTGTTTTAAAGGCTGAGAAATTATTTCGCTTTTATACAGAGTTATGTGTGTATGTATCTGATGTTGGTGTTACTTCTACTTGTTCTCGGTGTGTTTTACAGGGACTATTAAATTTTCAATTACTACTTTTTGTACTACATTGGCAACACAGTACAGCTTTTTTTTCTGTAGTGGAATACTTGGAATACTCATTTATATAGTTAGTTACTTAATAAACTTTGTTTGAATGTGTTCCAAGTTGTTTTTTCAGATTTATCAATTTTATAATTCACAGCATGTGTGTCTTGTCCAACTGCTCGATTTTCAAAGTATTTTATATACTTTACATAACATTTGTATGCATTCATATAATAAGCAAAGCACTCTTGCGCATATGTATGTAGTTTTTTTGACGAATATTAAACCACTTTCATAAATTTATTTGTGTTGCAATAAATCGTGCTTATAATCAAAATAAATACTGGTGTGTGCACAGTAAACACTCCCACTTAATTTAGACTTTTTCTTACAGAATTCATTTCAAATCACATAGTAGAAGACATTGAATCTCTCACATGTAATACGGCTTAATCTTTAATCATCAGTGCATAAAAAAATTGTACATCACACAAGTAACTTTTGCCCACAGACAAATTACAATTTGGGCAATTTTCCGTGACATTACTTTTTATGTCCTTTTAAGTGCTTCATTTAGGTTTCTGTGTCTGTGTTGTGTAGATGTTAAAAATTGCTGAACCAAAGTGGTTACACAGATTCGCAGAACTTAAGGTACGCACCTGAGAAGTGTACAAAACCACACAAGGATATAGATTCTTTTTTTTTTCAGAATCAAAGGTAAGGCAATACAAATTTTGGAGAAAAATATACTCCCATTCCATTTGAAGGTACCTTTATAAAAAAAAAAATAGTCAGACATAAGCTAGGATAAGACTTTCTGGTCAACGAATTTTCAATCTGGCCGCAACTCAAATATAAAATATAAGGAGAAAAGGGATTTTTCAAAAATTTTGCAGAGTGTTTAAAATCAATTTACCGAAGTAAGATTCAACAACGAATAACTCCCCTAGGATGGGTTGAATGATTGTTTTCTATACGTAGTGAGAACTTTGAGATTCCCAACGGGGTTCCCATCTTGATTATCCCAGCCATTTATAATGTAAGAGTTCCAAAATACTTCGGATAAAGTCATTACGAAAGGATGGATAAATCTCATTGAAAAACTCTCGCCACTTGCCACTTGCCACCACCACCACATGATCGTCATTGCCCTAATCCTGTAATTCGCTTAACTTGTCACGTCGATATTTTCATCCCAATACTATAATGTTAATGTAGTAGTAATAGTGGGGTTATACGACCTGCCTACACATTCGAATCACTCACTAAGCGGCTAAGTGAATATTTGTGAGTTTTTCAACATCAAAACGACATTAACTGGAATCCATTTCCAAAATAGTTTAATTCGAGTAACGCAAAGATTATTCTATAAATAATAAATTGCTAAATGTTCCTTTGGCAAATTTTTGTAAGTCTGAATTCTTTGAAAGAGGAAATTGACAGTGGAATATGTAGGTCATGCCATATAAATATAAATTTTAGGAGTGTGTGTAGATGTATCCGTCCATATGCAATATGCATGGTCCATGGTGCGAATGGATGTCCTGAGATGGTTAGGTAGTTTTAAATCCAATTTAAGGACAATTTCACACTTATTGCGGTTATGTAGGGAGGCATTTAGTGCGGTTAAATTGGGTTAGAACATTTTGGTTTATTCTTTTTTGGTAATCTCAAATTGAATCTTGTTGTAATCAATAAAATTCGGTTTATAAAAAATTTTAAATCAGAAGTAAGAGAAGGGCACGTGTCGGCCTTCCAGTCTACTACAGGTAGCTTACCAATTACAAAAAAAAACCTATATTTTTTTTATTGCATAGTTTGTCTCATTTTTTAACAAATGTTTAAATTTAATTTATTTATATTCCGCTATGTCAATTAATAAATAAATACATCCTCTTTGCTCGATGGAAGGTTGCAAATATCAAACAAAAAAGGTGGGTCCATTTAATTTTATATATCACACTTATTTAGTACCTACTGATTAATTGAAAAAAAAATGAAAGGCAGAAAAAACGTCGAGAGCACTAGTTGGTATAGGCGAAGTGTACTTTTATTAAACTTTCGCAATGATTAACCGTTTTTAAAATCTCGAGATTTTGTATGGCAGACATTTGGACAGAACTTGACTCTTTCCAAAAAAGCAACTGCAAAATACATCCATTAAGAAATATTATAATTAGATTTTACACATACACACAAACGTTAAATAACCCTCTTTTCTTATAAAATTGTTAAATTAAATTGTTATTTGTTTGACATAAAGTTGAGACTTTGACAGTTAGTGCACTCATTTATTTTTAAATGTCAATGAAACTTTGTCGAGCTGTACTCCTTTAGATCCATGTCTTACGCCTTAGTGACTGTATATTATAATAAACCATGGCTATAGTTATGCCAGGAATTAGAGAATCCTAGAATTGTATTAAATGAATTTGAGAGCACTTTTTGACAAGAAGGAATTTATCTTTGAAGATTTTTGTACTTCTGCTACAGTGTTGGTAGAGGTTCACCATTATAAGAAGGCTATGTACCAGTTAGTGTTCACTTAATATAACCACACTTGGATTAAAGCAAATTAAAATCATATAAAATACACACATACACCCACCAAAATTCTTTTCAATCCTATTATGAAGAATTTAATAAATTTTGTCATTTAAATAAATTTGGACGTTTTAAATGTATCTTACTTTGGCATTAAAAATAATAATTTATTGTCAGTACCAAAAGTGACGAGTTTAATTTCTAGTAGGTACTAGCAATTAGAAGAAATCTTCACCTCCCGCATTTTCGTTAGAACCTAGTTTCTAGAATATAACTCGAGTGTAAAAATGAACTTATTCAAATAAGATTATCTTTAATCCACGATAATCTTATTCGTTACCAAATGCGCTCGTTAACCAAAATTTGTATTTAAAGATTCAAGAAATCCATAGACACAAAGCTAACCAGCCGATTTCGGTTGACTAGCACCATTTAACTAGGGCCATTGAAAATTACCATAGTACACAGATTTTATTCTCTTTGAACAAACTGGCCCTAATCCAAGTAATAAAGCCTTAAAGAACCTTAGAATAGGTTGACATGTACATCTTCATGTCAAACCCGCTTGAGGAAAGAAAAAAACATCTGCAAAATACCTACAGTCCTATATCCCTACCTTTGGAAATTCGATATTACATATTTTTTTATATTTGAAAACAAAAATTCACATTACTGTATTCTGTAAGTAAGTAAGCTGGTATATCGATTCCATTTTGATGCTAATTCCATAGAAACTCGCATTCTATTTTTAACTCCTTAATCACATTAAAGTAACTAGGGCTGATTTTCGTATCGTTATCCAGCTCATAACAAACTTTTATGAGATTTGAAAAAAAAAAATCAAAAAAACAAAAATAAATAAATAAATCGATTAATCACTGACCTATTTTTAATGCATATTATTTTAGTTTTATTAGCGCATTTATGCGATGATAAGATACTTTTGCTATGTTACAGCGTCAAAATAGATTCTATATCTATTGTTGGAGTTCAAGTATTTTTGATTTTCACTTAATAATGAATAGAGTTTTAGTAATTTTGAAAAATAATCTACTCGTACTATGTGAACACATGTGTCGGATTTGATTTTATTATACATATCTGCCATAGGAACGATTGATTAAAGTAAAGTGATTACACTTCTAACATGAGCATTGAGCAATGATGTTTTAAGAATAATTCTCTTGAAATATAAAACCATAAGCTGTGATGGTAAGGCAGTCCAATTTAAAGATAACACAATGACAAGACAGATTTATTGGGGAATCAAATGAAAACAACGACACCAATGATTGATATGAGGATTGTGGGCAGCAGATATAGTATTTTGATAGAAATTGAAATTACATATAAGGTATTACATACTTTCTCAGAGTTATATGAGATTGAAAAACAATTTCTGTACGGTTTAAAATGGCTGAAACGTGAAACATCCGATCTTGCACCGCTTGCAAGGCCATGTTTGTGTTTATGTAACCTCATTCCTTAAATATTGTATATGGGTACAAAAATATTATGAATTAAAGAATAGGAAACCATGTTCAAAAACGTTCTGCAATTGAAGATGTCAAAGGGTTGCGTTCAACGACTTCTTGAGGATAAGGCACAACTGGAAGATCTTAAAGTTGCAACAATCAAACGAAATAGACGAAAAAAGGCGTGTATCACAACTTTTTAGATTTCCTCCTTTCAAATTCACGTGACAGTCCGTTATTCATTATATTTTCAATTTATTGTCAGGAAATCCGGTGTTACATCAATATTAATTTATTACAAAGGCAACGCAACAAAACTCTTGTTTTTATATGTTTATGTATTTGAAAAGAAAAAGTTCCCAACACAAGGTTCTATTGATTTCAAATTCCATGGCAAGCAATAACTTTATGACTTAAATCAAGATTTTTAAAATTGCCCATAAAATTGTTCATTAAATGTTCGAAATCCCCCTCACATTTTTTGTCCTGTAATATTTTTCTTATTTTTTTTTCTTTATGTTTGCCGAGTGTCCTTTGTACTTTGCTTCAACCTTTCACTTATATACCTTAAGCAAGTTCTGTTTATTTTTTAAGACTTGATATAGATACTTTAAGGTTATAAAAAACAACTACGAAGTAAAAAAAAAAAAATGTTCATTAATTTCATTTTACTCAGAAACCATAAACATACAGTACAGTTATGCGTAATATAAAAATTCTGCACCACACTTTCATTACTTAACTATAATTTCATCAAATATCCTTGCCATCCTTGTCAAAAGTTTAAACTGCATGTGTTCAATTCGACATCAAAGTAATCTCTTTTCTAATTGAAAATTCTTTGAGACGGTAGGAGTAACAATCCTCTTTGCCTCTTCCTTCCTGCTATACATACATACATACATATTGTATCAGGACTTTGTGGTTGAAGTGCGTGGATTGTAATTTATTTGAAGGAAATCTATAATCTTCAGAGGGAATGTACTGTACATGTGTACATGTAATATACTATAGACAAACATACACATGCATATGTATGTATATATATACATACATATGTATGTACATATGTAATGTATACACAAAATATATACATATATTTGTACATAATTAATTTTGGAAGCTTTAAATTAAAATACTACATCACTATACATACATATGTATGTAGGTATACACCATAAAGTGTGTTACATACATACATAATTTAATATGTACTTAACACATTATGATGACTTCTTTAAATCAGAAATGATCAACGAACGGTAAAAAAATCGATCCTGTGATAAATTTGCATTACGTAATGAGATACCTACCTATACTTTTCGAAAATTCTTAAATCTTACACAATTAAATTAAAAACTGTGTTTTTTATAAAAAAAAATCTAGCCGTTTTAATTGTAATCTTTAGCTAGTACGGCAAAAGAAGTTCCAAAAAAAGCGTTGTTGACTTTATAACTTACTTTGGAATCAACTATCAAAGTTAATACAATGTATTTATTTCTTAGGTTGAGTTCAGAAATGGAGGTTATAGGTGTTCATGCAAATACAGATCTAGTTGATAAGATTTTCTGAAAATTTGAAATAAGATTTTGCTATAGCACTCAATATTACTAACCTTAGGAACTCTCAGTACAATTTTATTGGCTAAGGGAATTTTTCTTCTTAGCAATGGAAACTTTACAAAATAGTATAATTAAAAAATTGTTTTTTGGGCGAAAGTAATGCCATTGTCCAATTATTTTTTATTGCAGTAGAAGTATTAAAAAATATCTATCAATGAACACAGTCTCAAGTCTGCCAACCTTTATTTTACACTTCGCATTACGGAACTTTATCTTCACTTAAGTATTTTACTGACTACTGACTTATTTGTGCCCGCTAAATTTTCGTTGTTTTGCGATTCGATGCACTTACTCAAAAAACTAGGCTGATATTGAAATGATGCAGTGCCGAAAGAGCTATAAATAATAAGGGTCTGATGCGATGTCACTTATTTTTCTTAACAATTAAGTAGATTAAAAAATATAATGTTCATAATGAACATTGGGGCGAACACTCATTTTTTAATTTATTGAATTTTTAACAATATTTTGCCCAATTTTATTTTGAAGCAAGATTGATAAATTCAAAACGTAATTGACATCAATCATTTTTACTTGCTGCAAATTTTCCATTTATTTAATTTCATCTTATTTTAATAAACACCCAATGGTCCACATTCATTATATTTTACATATCTTATTAACATTCATGAATATATACATAGAATAATATTTTTGAAGATTTGAATACAAAATTGCCATTCACCCACAATTTGTATCCCCAGTCGTCATTCGTCAGCACCTTCATCCCCCTCAAAAACATCCTTATGTACATATTTACATATATTTTTTCTACCACCTGCAATAACAAATGAGACAATATGAAGATTTAAGGATAAAGTTCTATTCCTGTGACACTGATTTTTTTTTGGAGGTATATTTTAGATGTTGTTGATATTTTGGTTCAGTTAAATAAATGAATGCCATTTCCAAATCAGAGTATAAACATTTTAAAAATACTAAAGCCTATATTTATTACGCACGATATGAAATCAAGGATATCAGGTATTTTAATCAAAATGTCACGCAAGCATCTAGATTCGCAGACAAACATTCGAGATTAAACTTTTATCAAGGGAAACGGCTCGCTGTGTTACGTTTGTTTCCACCGGATGCTGGATCCTAACTCATCCATTTTGATCTTAGCGGAGTACCTATGGTAGGTTAGGGACGTATTACTTATTTATGCCGGAGGGGACTCCCATGATATATCATTCGAAAAACTTAGACACTTACATAGGTATGTCTATGTCTAATACTCTAATTGTGTGATTACACTAAGGGGTGTGTATTGGTTTGTTTGTAGAAGATTTTTATAGTGTCTAAATTAATTAACGATTATACAAAAGCCAGAGCAATGTTGAAATTTAAATGTATACATATGCCCAAACCACTTGGGAAATGGTTTTTGGAGGAAGGTAGTAAACTACAACATTTAAAGTGGTTAGTAAAATGACTTTAACATTTCACTTTTAGTAACATAGTAGAACTATACTCAATTATAAATTAAAAGTGTTGATATTAATGAAACATTAAAGGCGTACTCTCAAAGGTTAATGTTGAAAAATTGAGCTTATTTTAATATAAAGGACATCTTGCATCTTTACATCTTTAATGGTACTCTTTTTATTTACCATGAGATTTAATAGCTTATCCATGCGACTTTGATACACTTTGGCATAGCCCAACACTTTGAATTTATAATTAAAAAGCATGCCAATAGTTAGTCTGAGTAGTCCTCTTCCTCTTCTGAGGTATAGGAATATAAAATTGCGCAATCAGCCACTTTTTAAAGGTTCTTATAAATACTCGTACAACAAACAAACAATCCCTTGAGTACTGAAAAGGGTCGTGGTCAAAGTTAGTAGAAATAACGGTTGTGAGAAAATTCTCACAAGGTTTCTTAGGTTTAAATTAATGATTAAGAAGGTAATTATAATTAATGATAATTGTCTTGGTTTAAATTATTTTCTACCGTTCCTTATTTTGGTTAAATCTATTTCTGTTCTTTTGATACCAGTTAATACTATTTAAATAGAAAAGTTTTCCTACATATGTACATATTATGTATATCTATTCACACAGTTTTGTAATAATAAAACAACTGAACTTTAACAAAAAATTTAAAAATACATTAGAAGTCGTTGAAATGTAGGGTTTACGTAAATAATTATCATTGAAAAAGTTTGAAAAGCTGCAAAATATTATATGTACCTAAATCAGAAATGAAAATAACGAACAAATTTTTCACTGAACGATTTTTTTTGTTGAAAATGACCAGAAAGTTCTTTCTAAAACAATTTATTTTATCTATTTATCAATAACATACATAACAATTTAAAACTTTCCTTATCATTGTTCCTAAGTCATTTTGTTATAATAGACCAACATGTAGTATATGTACCTATACATATTATATTATGTGTTTGACTTTTTTTGCTAGTTTTCAATTTGCTTTCAATTTTCAAATCTGTCAAAATTTCTGAGTTTTTGAAAATATTACAAAATAGACTTAAGGTAATTGCAAGTGCTCTATACTAATAAGGTTTCAGTTGGCATAAGAAATATACAAAATTTCTTGCATTATGTATTTTTTATAGCTATCATCACAGAAAACATATGAAAAGGCGAGAGACGAGACGAAGGTTTTCAATATGAACCAAATAAAATTCACTCATAGAACTGATGAACCATCATTTATGTATGTATGTATATTAAAAAAAAGGACTTAAAGTACATATTACAAATTTTTACAATTTATGAGTTCTGAACTCAGTATTCAAATTTACTGCATAAGCCTGAGTTGCCTTCGTCTTTGCAGCTTTTTGTATTTCTTTTGTTTTTAAATAAAGATTTTTGCACAAATATCAAATGCACTCTTGATCAAAAAGAAGATTAACTATAACACGCTTTTTTAGTGAAACTCAAAGGATTTTAAAATAATATCTACCAAACACAAAAATAGCCACTTTATATTTGAAAATATGCAAAGTACAATACAAACATACACAATAATTATGCACATACATATTTTCGAATTTATTTTAACCCAGTCAATCTGCAAATAAAAACACTTAACACCACATCTTCAGAACTAATCTCTTTTCACAAAACCCATAAGTAGTAAGTATACTGGATTCCTTTATTTACTTTTTGAATAAGAAATTTCGGTTGAGAGCATTCCTCAACTAATTGATATGCATGACGGCGTACTGAAAGGATTTTCTTTTCGCAATTTCACCTCTTCTGAAATAAGAGTATTCACAATACTGATAGTCCTTCATCAACAAAAACATTCACTTAACGGCTTTCAAAGTGTTTATTTTGCTACCAATTTGGAACAATGAGTAAGAAAAAAAGTGTTAAGGATTCTTTTTTTGCCAAACGAAGGTGTTGGGCCCCTTGAAATGTGTGTAGGTGAGGTTGAAAATGCTTTCCAGTTTTTTTGTATACTTAAACAAAAAAACATCAACGTAAATTTCAATTCGATAAATAAAAATAAAACCCCAACAAGCACCCGTTTCCCAGCGAAGAAAATAGGGACTCCATTAGATGGCATGCAACCAGGAAATCTATTATGTATAATTTCATCCCTGAAACTCTTAAAGATAAAAAAAAACAAACAGTGATAATAGCAGCACCTGAGAGAAAGCGAAACAAGCCTGAACTTAAAAAAGAAAGTCCTGGAATTCTTTCAACTTCCACTTCCAACTTCCAAGCTCCATCTCCCTCGATAGCAAATCAAATTTATTCAACGTTATCGTCATAGTAGTCGTAGTCTTCGTCGTCGTCGACCTCATTGCTCGTCATTTCGTGTAGTCGTTGTCCTATCCATTGTGTTGGGTATTCGATATTGTCTTCCTTTAGAAAGGAGAGGAGCTCTATCTATATCGATTATCGTATAATAAATTATAATTTCACCTGTGTACCTACACGGTAAAATGTCAAATATGTTATTTACCTGTATTACCACCACAGAGGATAATAAACTCGCTCTCGTGTTCCTTTTGGTTATTTTGTTTTTTTTATATAAGATACGGGATAGCAGGAGCACCGAGCCATATCCAACTTCGAAGTTGTAAAGTAGGGCCTGAAGGGACCCTTCAGAGGGAAACATTAAGAGACAAGGCCGAAAGTCGGTCGGTCGGTTGAGTAGAGCCCTTATACTTAAACTATACAGCTACACCATTATACATAATAACATATACATTTTAACACGCCATCCATAAACGAGCTTCATAAATACCTTTTTCTTCTGTTGAGAAGATAATTTCCGTTTCTGCAAGGCTTTCACTATCTTTTTTGTATTCGGAAAATTAGAAATTTATTATTTTTTCTATCACTATTTTTGATAACACAACAAAATGGTTTTAAAAACGGATATGTTTAAATATAAGACCCTCTTCACTTTAATAAACACCACTTCAACGGCAATCGATATTTAAAATTTGAATAAGTATAGATTTGTGAGACAAGAAACAATAATTATTATATTTTTTTCCCAACCTAGATAACAAGTGAGAACCCACTTTGACACATGATTATAAATTATAATACCACACCGCGAAGGAAACATTAACGGCCAAGAAGAAGAAGAAGAAAGCAGACACAACTTTCCTTTCTGATAAGAAACATTGACTTTCCGACAAGTGCGTTCTCGCTGTGTCGTCACACCTGAGTCCTAGAAACGAATTGAATGCCTGGCGTTGTACCCGCAAGGATATCAGGCTTCCTATACGGCTGTACAATGGAACGAAACTTACAAAGGACCTATAATCGTGAACGTGTATCTGCAAACATCTCAAGAGTTAAAAGTTTCCATCCGTTTCGCTTTTGTTCGCTCTCACAATGTTTGGAGAGAATATAGCACTCTTATCGATAGTGAATCGAGCTTTTAAGGACGATGTATGTGACAGGATTGCCATCAAACTTTTAATTTTAATTATAATTTTAGTTTCAAGAATTGTTTTTGAAACTTATTGAATCAAAAATAAAAATAATAATTATAATAAACTTGCCATCAGCTCTTGAATAAATAAAACAGTATTTGTTGCATAATGCATAATTACCTCTTGGGTAAAACTACTCTTACTGTATATACAAAATATATTGAAATATGTATGTATGAGTTTTTAGAAAGTTCCTGTTAGGTATTTGTTTCAGGTTTTGAATTTATGGCTTACTAATCGTTTAAAGGATACAAATTAATGTTGACGAAGACTCAATATTTTGTTCTGATTTGTTGTTGTTGTTTCTGTCTAATCCATTATTTAACTAAAATACACGATCTCCCACAATCTTCCATAGTCATCCACGAAAAAAACCAAGTGTGTGCGAATTTATTAAATTTAATCCGAAAAACTACGGTTTTCAATTTTTGCACTTGTTTCCTTAACCACAATACAGGTTTAAAAATTAGAAAATCTATACATATTTCGAACAAAAACGCGAAAGTCATAAATTCATAGGTTCTTTAGAAAATGAAATCTAATTTGGATCTAAAATTCATAACATTGCCAAAGGCCAATACACATTGTGCCAATACTCCCTAAAATAACGAAAAGCTTCTCGAACTAAAACCAGAATGACAGGTGAACACAATTCGAGCTCGAGCAAATGTTTACTGATAAAGATTATTATGGCAACCTTTAAAATATTAATTACTTAGAAGAAAAAAACAGAAACAATGCTTCGAGAAAAGTATTTAAAAATACAAATTCCACAGGCTACAACCATAAAATAGCTCAGAGAAAGAAACCCAAAACCAACCCACGAGGACCTGCGCTCTTAAGGAACCTCACAACGTTTCTGCTTTGTAATCTTTCAATGGGAATACATGAATGGCAGTTGGCAGTCGGTACACTTCCACCCACTTCAGCAGGTGCAACTTGTGAAGAGCACATCGCACCCGGAGAGCTTTTTACATAGCAGAGTGTGAACACAGCTGTTTGTTGAGGATTTTATTTTGTCGCGCTGGTATATCTCCTTCCAGCTTAATTGGTTGATTGCCCTCAAAGGCTTTGTTGAACATCCCGAGAAACCACAAATCGGCTGCATAGTTGATGAACTCGACGTGTCGTTTGCGAGATGCGTTGAACCGTGTGAGGTTACCGCATACAAGGAGTGTGGCGCGACGACATTCGACAACGACAACCACGACGGCAATGTGGCGGATCGGATTCGGATGTACCTACTCGTCCTTTGACAACAAGAGGGTGTTAAGTTAAGGCAACGTGAATATGAGTTTTCGAAAGCTCTCGGATGTTCATTTAATGGGGTTTTTCGAACCTGTATTGAATATTGCTGAGGCGGCTAAAAAAGATTACCAGCATGACAATGCTTCTGAATGCATTGATGGTTTTCAGGCAGTAATTTGTCAGGTTAATGGTGACATTGAATCGTTTGGGTTTTTGCAATAAAGAAAAAGTTCTAATAAAAGTCTGAAGTTTTGATGGACTATGGGGGTTTGGTTGGGATATTCCATTGCGTGTTGAATGCCTTTATAGAACTTGCTTACTTGTTGGGTCATCAATTATTTGAAAAACAAGAAGCTATGCTAATAACGGCACGTGCATGTTACTATCGTGTTTTGTTCGATTTCCTTATAAATGTACATTATATGCATATGCATACATACATACATACATACATATGTATGTTTATTTTAAAGTCTGATTGATGACATTGATTAGTAAAAACTATTTTTTTATTTGTTTCATTTTTCATCCTCAAGTCATCTTTTTTTGTGCGCTTTGTAAGCCAATATTTTGGAAAAGTAGCAAATGAAGTAATTTTGATGAATGGGCTTTAGTACTTATTAACATTATTTTATACCGAATTGAAAGTTGCCAATTTGAAATACTTTTAAACAAAGACCAAAACACCAAAGTAAAAAAGGTCAACGCAACGGTTTGAATTCTATAATTATCGGCTAGTAAAAATTTAAATCTTTAGATTCTCTTCAATAAATCAACATTCATAGTACAACACCCATACCTAAAAACCTTAATTCACTTGATTTATATCTTTAAACATACATATGTACATAACACACATTATGCATGTACACACTTATCGAAAAATAATTTTTAAAAAATTACATACATAATATGTATCTAGAATCTAGATGTATATTTTTGAAAGATTGAACATGAAAAACACATTTCTTTAATTTCCAATCAAGTCTTTGTCTACTTGATTGAATAAAATTTCATTCGATCGAGAAATAAGTGAAAATTGTACACCTATGCAATCATCCCAAGAGTATTTTCTAGTTTGTAACCCTAGATTCATAAACTATATTCATTGTTACATATGAACATACATAGATCTAAAACATAAGTCTGTGAGACCCCTTACCATCAAAGTTATCACTTTTTCTATCTATAAATATTTGTGCAAAAAAAAAAAAAAAAAAACAGGCTACTTTAAAGTGTACAATGAAGAATAACTTTAGCTTAAATTGCCTTTGACACTAATTTGTTTCCGGTTTCTCTAATTTACTTGTGAATAAGCCTACAAATGAAATTATAGAATATTTGTGTGTTCCGCTTGGTAGGATCTTTTCAAAGAATACATAAGACATGATTATATTGAACGAATAATACAATTGACATTTTCCGAAGACCTTCGTAATAAAAATTACAACTGAAATTGTTAAAATTTGAACTCATCTAAACACATTTTAAGTTAATCCTAATCAGCAATTGAGTTTCCCAGATTTCATATACATATGTATAAACCTTTCAAAATCTTCAATTTGTGTTCAAAGACTAACAATTTGAAAAATAAACAATTTATTCTTTAACGAAATTATGCAATTGTAAGTTTCTAACATTTAACACTTTTTTAGGAAAATATCTAAATAGTAAGTGTAACAGATTCCATATTTTTAAGTGCATCCTTGTAATTGCTCAACACGGGTTCTACCTCTTCAGTCACAAACTCTGTTACCTGATCACTGGCTCTGCCAGTGAATGTCTTTGCATCCAGGATTGTATCCAGTTGATCGATGATTGGAGCGAAGTAGGCATCGCTGCGGACGCGTTCAACTAAATCGTTGTCTTTGCCGAACTGCTTAACCTGGGCACCGGCCTCATGCGAGAGTACACGAATTTTCTCATGACAAACTTGGCGATCGCCGCCAGCTTTGACCATGGCCATGATGATGTTCTCTGTAGACATGAACGGAAGTTCTTGGGCGATGTGGCGTTCGATAACTTTCGGGTACACAACAAGTCCCTGGGAGATATTAAGGAGAGTCAACAGGGCTGCATCAGCTGACAGGAAAGATTCGGACAAACTCAACCGACGGTTAGCAGAATCATCGAGAGTTCTCTCCAACCATTGAGTGGCATGTGTGTTAGCAGCGTCGGAGTAGACTGTAATCATATGCCTGGCCAAGGCACAGCAACGCTCTGAACGCATAGGGTTTCTTTTGTAGGGCATAGCAGATGAGCCAATTTGGGTTGACTCAAAAGGCTCTTCGATTTCCTTGCGTGAAGCGAGAATCCTTAAATCGGAGCACATTTTGTGGATGGATGTTCCCAAACTGGATAGTGCTCCGAGGATTTCAACGTCGACCTTACGCGAATAGGTCTGCCCAGTGACAGCGTAGGGCTTCTCGAATCCAGCCAACTTTGTGACAAGGAAATCAAGAGCTCTTACCTTCTCTCCATCGCTATTGAAAAGCTGCATAAAAGAGGCCTGTGTTCCAGTGGTCCCCTTCACACCACGGAATCGCAGGTCATCACGGCACCTACGCAAAGCTCTTTCATCCATGAGCAAATCGTGAATCCAGAGGCAAGCTCGTTTGCCTACAGTTGTCAGCTGTGCTGGCTGGAGGTGAGTAAATCCGAGAGTAGGAAGCGACTTGTGTGATTCTGCGAAGTTCTTTAGACAGAAGATAACCGAAGCGACCCGAGGAAGCAAAAGGTCGAGCGAGTTTCTCAGAACAATCAAATCAGTATTGTCGCCCACATAGCACGAGGTGGCTCCCAGATGTATGATGGGTGCAGCCAAGGGACACTGTTTGGCAAAAACATGAACATGTGCCATTACGTCATGTCGCGTGAGACGTTCTTCGGCCGCAGCAGCTGCGAAATCGATGTTCTCTACGTTCTTCTTCATTTCTTCAATCTGGGCATCTGATATTTCCAAGCCAAGTTGCTAAAAGAAACCTCTTAGTTCCCTGAAATGTTTTCAAAGACATGCCACTTACCTTTTCGGCTTCGGCTAACCAAATCCATAATTTCCTCCAGGTGGAGAATTTATTTTGGTCACTGAACTGGAATTGCATCTCTTTGCTGGCATAGCGCGAGGATAGTGGCGATTTGTAACCTTCGTAGTTTGTTGCCATTTTAAGGATGATGGTAATTGAATATGTTTTTACTTGGAATGATGCTTAAGGAAGACTAAATGTGGAAATTTTATTATTATTTTGTTTTCTTCAATTATTTCTTATCTTATCGGCAACGGCCACTAACGTGGGGGTATAAATGATTGGTAATGACGTTTGTGATGTCAAGTTCATAGAGGTTATCGTTTGTGTTCGTATGCGTGAAACGTCAGATCTGATTTAACTAAACAACTACATGAGCTAAAAATATGATGCTTATAACATGAGAGAAAAGAAAATGTATGCCACTAAACACTGGCCGCATTCAAGTAACAAACAAAACTTAAAATAGCATATAAATAGTAGTGTATTTGATGAATAAATAATAATATAGAAGTAAAATTACAAATTGAGACAAATCACAGTACGTGTATTTTATTAAATAGTGAGAAAAGCGCACAAGATAAGTTCGATTCTTTTAAAATAAAATAAAAACTTGATTGTAGTTTGGCAAAAATTGAAGCTGTTCTATAAAAATACAAAAACCGTTTTATGCCAAAACAATAAAACTATTTTATTGTATTTACATATTATTGTAGTAGATTCAAGGAAAATGTTTAATTTCTCAGAACGAAAAAATTATTATTTAAGGTTTGCATTGAAAGTCGTAAATGTGAAATTAATGCAGGCTGTCTTGAAAGTTGCACAACTTTTATTAATATCTTTTTGACGTTTAGAGATCTTAAAGCTTCTATGCACCGCTTACAAATAAATTTGTTGGTGTTAAATATTAATTAACAAAAAGTCACATGCATTTTTAAGACAGAATCTCATTTCATACAATTTGAAATAAGATAAAATCAGAACTTCCATATCATACAAAATTTTAACTAAAAATTCATAAAAATAATAAATATATGTAGTATAAAAGTTGCTACGCATTTCACCAAATTCCATAGTTCTAACTAACCTAATGAAAAAGGTACAAAATTGAAGGAACACAAGATGACTTTCACATGCTTGCATTGGGGACTTATTTTGATGATTAATTTTTATTCCTTAACTCAAAAAAAAAATAGTAGGATTGACGTAAAACGATGAAACGTCAAAGTAAACATTCACCAAGAAAAATAGATAAATAAAAGCAAAATGTAAAAGTCTAGAAATAAATTTTCCTTTAAGAATGCAATTCTATAGTCATTAAAAAGAAATACTTTCGAAATTATATTAAGTTACTTACCTACCTAAATACACTTGTTGTCCGTCACACAAAAAAAAATCATGTACAAAATTCCATTCTTATGATATTCAATATAACTAAATACACTGTTAAAAACAAATCCTGTCTCGATTGACGACACATAGCATAGCACCGCCACCACTCAATACAAAGACAAAAAGTTAAATGTAAAGTGTAAAATGGTGAAGAAGAACTATGTAGCTATTTCCGGCGAGAGGACTAAGAAGTACAAACTACGACGATAAATGAAAGACGGAATTGTTTCGTTGATTGAATTGTCAAGTAGATGGCATTGCGTTGAAGTTCTGTTCGTTTATTCGGAGAAACTTAAACCGTTAAAACCATAAGTTTTTTGTTCCAGTTTTAGCATCATCGTGCTTTTTGCACTCAAATCATATCATAAAATAGCTATTTCGATTTTTAAGTGGCAGCACTGATCAAATGTTTCGAGTACAACCAAAGCCGCCGATTAAAATACTAATAATAAATCAAAAAATTTCAATGTATTTAATAGCCATCAAACCTTTTTATTTATAATGTCTCATCCTGATAATAAAGTAAAAATGCATAGTTTGTAGATACTACTAAGACCGTGAAATATAAACATGATAGTTCACCACAGTCCGGTTAACCCGATTAAGCTTCTGTTGGAAAAAGTACAGTGTTTTAAATAATAGATTGGTTATCTTTATTCTGGTTAAACATAATATATAAAAATCTTTTGCGTCAAATTTATTTGTAGACTAAAAATAAACTTAAAAAAATCGTCAAATCATTCTTATAAATGAATACATATATGTATGTACATAATTTCTTACTTGCTCTTAGTCACCTCAAAATACTTTTATCTTTCTAAAATTGAACCTTGCTTCGTGTGGTATTACCGGTGTCACAACACTTTGCAAATCTTATCCGCAGAAATGGTATCACCTCACCCACAGGTTATCAGTCGCGGACTTAGAGAGCCCCAGTAAGTATAATATGAAATGACATATATTTTGTATAGCTGCGCATGCATATGGACATTGTCCTGTACTAAGTGTGTCGCTTTAAATTTAGCTTTTTTTCAAGTGTCAAAACAAACAGTCTAGCCGATAAATAAGCTTTAATTTCTGGCCCTTGACTTTGTAATCGAATAGCGAACGAGATCCGGCAAATTATATTCATTAATTACTTGACACTCAAAGCAGTTACTAGTTTCTTGTGATCGTTCCAACAAACATACATAAATATCTAAAATGCAGTATATTTTACGATTATTGGCTTTAATTTTGTACTGGATCGGTTCCAAGCTACAATTTATTATAAAAATGTTCAGTGATATTAAACGGGAACCTATTCCAGAATTTAACAGTGACATTTTGGCTCTTTCAGCTGTAAAAATAGTTCAAAAGCTGAAAGCGTGTGAAGTGCGTACTCTTAAGCTTTAACTTATGCATATGTACACTAAAAAGAAAAATAATTATATTCTTTAATAGCTTTCTTGCGAAGAACTTTTAAGAGAGTACATCAAACGGATCAAAGCAGTTAATCCTATTTTGAATGCCGTGGTCGAAGATCGTTTTTCGAGTGCTATTGAAGATGCTAAAAAAGCTGACCAGGTTTTAAAGCTGACTGTTGATAAAGAAGAGCTCTTCAAAAAGTATCCGCTCTTTGGTGTCCCTTTTTCTGTGAAAGAGTCATGTGCTGTTGAAGGTTGGTATTGGTAGTTTAATTTAAGAACACCAATAATTAGAGTCTGTACTTTTTGCAGGCTTATCACACGTCGTAGGCAGTCACTATCGTCGTGGTATAAAGTCCTTAGAAGATGGTGCATCAATTTCTCTCCTAAGGAAAGCCGGAGCAATACCTCTGCTTGTGTCAGCAAATCCTGAGCTTTGTGTTAGCTGGGAAACTTTGTCAATGACTCATGGCAGATGTAATAATCCTTACAACTCAGAGTACACACCTGGTGGATCTTCCGGAGGAGAAGGCGCACTTAATGGAGCTGGAGCCTCTGTTTTTGGAATTGGGTCTGATTTTTGTGGATCAATTAGAATTCCGGCAATGTTCAATGGTATTTACGGACACAAACCAAGTGGTGACTTGGTTTCACCAAGAGGACATTTTCCGCATACTGAACAAGTTGGAATGGATAAAGTACTACAAATGGGTCCAATGACTCGTTTTGTAGAGGATCTACCACTTATAATGGATGTCA
Organism: Scaeva pyrastri; assembly: GCA_905146935.1. Taxonomy (NCBI): domain Eukaryota; kingdom Metazoa; phylum Arthropoda; class Insecta; order Diptera; family Syrphidae; genus Scaeva; species Scaeva pyrastri. The sequence continues at coordinate 136,840,157 of LR989927.1, forward strand.
TTGCCGGTGAAAATGCGTCCAAACTACTCGGTGCAGAAGATATTACAAAAATAAAGGTAGGAAAATTATATTTGTGTACTTAGTTGACATTTCATAATTTTTGTTATAATTTTTTTCTTCATCGTTTCAAAAATCTCATTCTTAAAATGTATAACATTACACTTTCGTAGAGATGAAACTTAGCATATTTTTAGATCTCAATACTTTTCATATGTTTTTTTCAACTGTTTTTATGCATAAGAAATTTTGGCTCTATATTTACTTTTATGTTCCTGGTGGAATGTTATTCCTTGCTACGTAATTGCAAATCTTAATCTGTCAATTTTTCAAAAAGTATGCACCTCAACTTCAACACATTATTTCATCACTTTACTAGAATTAAAAGATCGTGTATACCTACCACGACAAAATCGGCTGCAAGATCTTGTGTGCCAAATTTTAACATTCTACGAATTAGGAAGTGCTTTATAACTTTGATGATCGTGAGTGAGTGTTTCGGTCAGTTTCGGTTTCTTAACTTTTACTATGTATTGTGCTTCAGAGCTGACACTTAGTCATTTCATTATATTTAATTAAGATTTATCATATTCTTACAGGTTTTTTATGTTGATCTAACAAAGCGAATCACAGTTCTGCCAGTGTGCAATTCTATAAAAAAATCAATTAAGGATGCATGCAATCACTTTTCATCCCGAGGTAACGAAGTTGAAAAGGTAAGTTTAAACAAAAAATTTTGAACCTTTTCTGAACATTTTCTTACATTAAAATTGTTATGACATATATATAAATTTTTAGCTTGAAATTGAAGAGCTTGAAGACATTATGGAAATCGTTGCTGCCAGAATGTCGTTATTTGTACCACCGAGCATACACACAAATTTAACAAATCCCGAAGTAAGATATTATCTTTAAAAAAATGAAAATTTAAAAAAACCTTATCTTCATAGGAGAAAACAACAACTCTTATAGAGTTGGGAAAGCATTTCCAGGGAAAACCCCTGCACACCGTTTCGGCCCTATACTTTCAAGCTCTCTACGACTTCAGTGATACGATTCCAATAATGTTTCGCAAAGATCACTATATGAAGAGGCGGGATGATCTCGAATCAAAATTAAAGGTATTTTTTATAAAGAAAGTATTAAAAAATAATTTTGATTATGTATACTTTTTTTTAATTTTTCAGGAGAAATTAGGCAATGATGGTATACTTATATTCCCTACCTTCCATCGGTCTGCATTTTTGCACAATACTTCAATTATTCATTCTCCAGCTGTTGTGCTGACTGGAATCTTCAATGTTTTAGGTTTGCCTGCCTTACAAGTGCCCATGGGCTTAAATAAAAAGGGATTACCCATTGGATTGCAAATTGTGGCTGGTCCTTATGCAGATAAGAATTGTTTTAAGGTTGCTGCAGAACTTGAAAAAGTTTTCGGTGGATGGGTTCCTCCATCACAGTCAATATAAGACAAAAATATTTCCTTCTTATTTATTTAAATTAACCGTTAAATAAGTTTATAATTTAATAAAACAAAATGAAGAATGTTTCTAGTACAAAGAAAGTTAAAATTTGTGTTTGTTTTAAGTGTGAAATAATGATGCAAACGAAAATGTTTATGTTAATATTCTTATTCCATCATTATTAAAATTTTATACAAACGGTGTCCCTCAGCGAAGTCATCTCGGACCACTGTTGTTCATCAAATTTTTAAATCAGTTCGTAATAAAAATTTGTGTACCCATATTAAAAGTTTTTTGTAGTCTCGTTCTTATGAATGCTGCTTATTTGAAAATATTATTAAGAGTTAACAGTATACAATAAAAGGTATAACATTATAATATTCAAACGAAGCAATTTAACTTATAATAATGAACTAAGTCGCAACTGAATTATTTATTTCTCGTTTTAACTGATTACTTACTTGTACCTACATAGGTTGCTTTACTATTTGAAATCATAAGAAAATACATAATGTAGATCTACATGTGTTTTCAATTATGTATGCTAACTGTAAAAGCCTTAAAATTCATTTGAATTTGTACATTATGTACATTTTGTATCGCATACATTTAATTTCTATACCAAAAACAAGTTAACCCACTAATATGGGTGCTTCTTAGGCAATTCAACTTTTACAAATGCTAACACTTTTATAACCCATGTTATCTACTTCCAAAAGCGACGAATCTTAACCAATTGTAGACGCCAACATTGAAATTAAAAAAAAAAAAAAAAAAACATCCCGCTAAGAACATTAAACTGAAACACTTCCATTGTTTGTATTCATTCGGAATTCCACAAAAAGTCAAGTACCCGACTGCTGCACTTTACAACCAGTTGTTGCATAAAATTGTATGCTTACATTTTTCACGTATGTATGTATTTTGTGGGGCTCAAGCGTTCCAGCAACCAAACCTGTCTGTCTGCAAAATAGTAGAAGTAAGCTATCATTATAATTTACCGGTGTCTGGTTAAGGTAACACAGAACTCAAAACAAAACTAACGAATGCAGTATGGCCAACATTTGTCTGCATCACATTCGAGCAAAAATTTATAGAAATTAACTTATAGAAAAATGGACACTCATAATACATACATACATATGTACATACTTAAGATTTCGAACGAAAACTAATGGCGTTTTCAATTGGCAATCTGAAAGCAGAAAAAAACATTCTGAAAGCGTTCAATTGGGAAAAAGTGACATTTCTGATTCTGAAAAGAAGAGATTTCTCTTATGGATTTGAAATCAGAAGCAAAAACAGATTTTAAATGTCGTTTAGATTTAAATGTCGACTGAAATCTGTGAGATTAAAATACATCATAGAAAACATAAACAATATAACGCCCACTCAATTCACAAAGTCCTGGCCGCTAAAGGTCGGTTTACAAAATGGTTTTACTTCTTTAAAACCAAAAATATTTCTTATAGAAATTTAGATTTTTTTAACAGCCTTACATAGCTTTCAAAAAACAATTGATACCTTTCAACAAAATCAATGCATCGGTATTATAAATTTTAATCTATTAAAATCCTTCAGAAAGTGTACATTTAAATGATAAACAGAAAGGTGAAACAATTTTGACAATACTGAAAGAACGAACAGAAAAACTTTTCAAGAAAAGAGGAAATTATCAATAAATTCTCCTAACATTTGTTAATTAAAAACCAAAAAATTATAAATCGATAACCAGGCATTGTAAAAAAAAAACACGTTATACTCATTAATCGATAATATAAATTAAGTATATCTTTATTGTAGCTGATTTTATAAAAGATTGTACAATTTACAGAGAAATTGTATGTTCTACATTACTACTGAAAAACTTATAACATTTATACAATAACATTATCACAGATTCAAAGTATTTTAGAAGAAAAAGCTACATAATAAATAAAAAAAATTATAAAGTTTCAAAGGGAAAAGGAAAATAAATTAATTTTAGAAATGTTTTTCAATACTTGTTTCCACTCTTGAGATAAAATATGTCAAATGTTAAATCGAATTTTTAAATTTCATCTTTTATATCAACGTAACTTTTCTTTCAATTCACACTGTCATTGTCTACGCAATGTTCTGCATCTACATGTTGTTTTCTTTTCAATAGTTCTCTTTTACAAACGAATCAGTTGTATTCGTATCCATATCCAATCCATTTGGTTCTGCAATAAAAGCTTTCTTGAATGACCTTCTTAGGTCGTTGCTGGCTCTCTTCCTGAGGCCGGTCGGTCGGTCGGTCGGACGCCTGACGCTTGATGCCCGAGCCAGTTATCCTGTAGCTTGAGATCTGAGACTCTTGTCAATCCGGTTGCCTTGGGTGTATACCATTTTAGTGGCGTGTAGTTATTTCGATTGCTTGTTTTGGAGCTGCGGCTGGCGGCGCGGCGAGTCAACAAAAATAATTCAATTTTATGAGCGATTATAAATCAATGTTTTTTGATATTTTTTTTTGTGGTTAATCGTATCTTTGAAATAGACGTAGAAGAATATATTGTATGTAAAGGTAACATGAATCTACCTGTTTGGTCGCAAGCTGGTAGAAATTAATGTATCAGTTAAAGGTATTTATTTCCCTTCTATGTACATGCATACATACATATGTCTAAAGAGTAAAGTTTTGTCAGGTAATGAAACCTAAAGGTTTTTCAGAAAATTGTAAAAATAAAGCTCTATTAAGGCAAGAATCAAGTTTCAAGATTTGTCTCTAAATACCTACAAAAGGCATATTTTTACAACTATTGAAAAGTTGATAAATATAAATAAGGCAGTGTTCAACTATACATCATGTACATACAATCATACAAAATCAAAATAAATAAAATAAAACAAAACATATAGATACATATTTGGCCGAAAGGCATTAAGTTATAAGTTATTGAATTTCTTAGAGCGCCCGTGTAGGGCCAGTAAGTTATTTTTATGATAATAATGAAGTCTAGATGTATTTGCTAGTATTAAGTTAGATATAAGATAAAGGAATTAATAAAAATACAAAAAAAAAACATAAGAAAACAATCATACATATTTACACAATGATTTCTTGATTTTTTTTTTTTTTAGCTTTAATAATATATGTAGGTAGTTGTATTTTATGTACTATACAGTGATGGCCAAAACTAATTTTTTCTTACTTGAAAAATATTGTTCTATATTTTACAACCTTAAATTTGATTTTAAATCTTAACATATGTATTTAAGAAAAATTGAAAAAGTTAAAAACTCTTCAAAAACTTCCCCAAACAATAATGTTTAACCCATCATGTTTCACAGTTGCCTTTCGGCCTTCGTACCGTGCGAAATCCGTCCGATCTTTTTCAATTAAATTTTGATTTATCCGAGAAAAGGACCGTCTTCCACTTTTCACTCGTCCAGTTAAGGTGTTTTTATTGTTTAAGCAAATTCGAGTCTTGCACGTCTATTCTTTAGGGAAAAAATTGCTTTTTTGCGGCACGACAAGCTTTCCAGCCGCTAATGACCACTCTCTGCCGGATCGTTCTTGACGACATTTTAAAGTCTAATTCTTTTTTTAATTTTTTTTTGGAGGAAATATACGGGTCATTTTGTATTAGGCTCATTAATCGTTTGTCACAACGCGACTTGGTTTTTTGAGGTTTACCGCCATTGTGCAATATTCGTACAGTACCTCGAGTACGAAATCAAGTTATTATTCGAGAAACGACTGTATGGCTGATAACATATTTTTCGCCAATAAATGTTATCGATTCATTGTTTTAAAAGCTAATTACAATTTTTACTTTAAGTTCATTTGAATATTTATTCCACGCCATTTTACCATTTTTTATTAAAATTTTAAATTGTGACCGTTAGCACCATCAAAGATGTACCATAAACTTCTTAGCATTTAAAAAGTAATTTGTAAAACTTGATAACTGTAGACAGTAATAGAGTGCATGTGCTCTAGTTTTGTCCAGCTACTTTTTGATGAGTTTTTAACTTTTTTAATTTTTCTTAAATATGTTAAGATTTAAAATCAAATTCAAAGTTGTTAAATATAGGACAATATTTTGCAAATAAGAAAAAAATAAATTATAAAAATACTAGCAAGCCCGGTGAACTCCGTTTCGCCACCAGATGGCTTCGTTTTATGTAACATTTCGTTTGGTGATTAAAAGATGAAGAAAATTTTTTTTTTTTGTTTTATATTTGAAAAGGAAAAATTTATTTCATTTCACAACAGTAATTAATTCATTTCGATTAGAAAAATGAAGTGTTATTTAGTTGAACTTCTCTAAGTAAATGAAAGTGAATCCAAAGTAAATACTGAATCGAAGCGTTATACGTGTCCGCAAATTATCCGTTTCATTGAAGTGCTCCTTGGTTAAACACATTTTTTGTTCTGACGTTAACACAAACAAAGCGGATGGTTTCCCAACTCGTGAACACGCAACGTATAACTGCCCATGTGAAAAACAATGATTTTCTAAATTTATCCCGCAAACACTAAGCGATTGGCCTTGCGACTTGTTAATTGTCAAGGCGAACTGGAAATTGCAATCGTTCGAAGTCAAACGGAAGATCAGTCGGAATCATTAGTATTCGAGAAATACATACATTTTCACTAGCGTACTTTCCGTTAATAATGGTTGCCTTAATCAAATTCGGCATAAGTCTTTTTACCGAAAGTCGAATACCGTTGCAAAGTCGCGGTGTATTCAAATTACGCAATATCATAATAACTGTACCAACTTTGAGTTGCAAGTTATGTGGTGGAAATCCTGGTAACTCCAGAGAGTTCAAAAACTCCGTTGGATAATTTATTACATCATCGAGATTTGTTATGGAATCAACGGATTTGTACGTCACTAAATCGCCAGCAATTTCTGATTGAATGGTGAAATTCAGTGCGTGTACAATGTACATCATTATTCTTTGCGGCAAGAATTGCTCGTTGACTTAACCAAGCATAATTCTGATAATTCTCACTAATGTTTTGGAAAACATTTTCAATAAGAGCTAATTGAGAGTCTACAAATCTGCAGAAGTCGTTGGTAAGAGTAATTAATTCAGATGTCGCATCAACTAGCTAACATGTTCGCACGTCGTCGTCCTCTAGGCATTTTGGACTATGGACAGAGTGGTGAATTTAACCTCAAATGCACGATCCACATAATTTACACAGTTCAACTTACCACCTTAAAGACAAATGCCTGCTGTTGAAATTGAATAAAAATTTGCACAATACACAATGGTTTCCATTTGAAATGTTAGGAAACGAATAACTTTTTTTTTTTACTTTTTTCACAATTTCACAGTGAACACAATACCGGTTCGTCAAATGAAATTAACTGAGCAGAGAAAAATGAGTAGCTGTCAAACAATGTATCACGCACCGGCGCCATCTACTTAAAATATTGGTTTGTGGTACATGATATGTATCAGAGATGACGCTGTATTTGAAAAAAAGATTTTCCCGCTTTTCTGTTGAAATTTTTCTTGAATTTTCTTTGCTATAAGCCTCACACGGAGCCCGAGACCTTTCCAACGAATGAAAAACCGTGGAAATCGTTTCGTGTGTTCTGGAGTTATAGCGTTAGGAAGGAAAACCCGATTTATTTTTATATAGTAGATAATTTGTGTTTTCACTTTTTATTCGGATGTTTATAAAATATAAAGTGATAATTTTTCGTGCTTTAGTTTTGGCCATCACTGTCCATATTTCAAATTAGAATTAAAAAAAAGTAGGTCCCTTTTTTCCAACTTCCAGAAATTCAAATGCGATCAGTATTTAAAAATCTGAGGGGTTATCTAAATAAAGCTTTTACATCTTTGTCATAATTATGCAACTTATTGAGCATATTAGTCACTAAAGTCAGATTCGATTTTGTTTTTGTTGTTTGATTTTTGAGGTTCAATGACACCTCAAGATTACCTACAAAAGTGAAGACTATAAATATTAAAAAAAAAACCTGAGGTAGGTAAGTTATAAAGACGTCAGTAAACATTGATTGGTATGTTTTGCTTAATATTAAACAACTAAAAAATTTTTTAACTTCGAACTTCATTGTCATGAAAGATCAAGTGCTTTAGGCTAAAGGAACACTTTATACATATAAACATATGTATGTACATATACATAGGTGTAGTGTATGCAGGTATTTATTCTTTAAATAAAGATAAAAAAAAAACTATATAGTGACCTTAACATTCATATAAAATTATATGTTATTTAGCAATGATATATTGATAGCTACGTTGGAAATGAAAGAATTGCATAGTTTTAATTTGACATCAGAATCATTGTGTAATTATCAGTTTCAATGACAATGACAATTTTAATTGATTCTTAAGGAAATAAATGAATAAGAATTGAGACTTAAATGTGTAAAGAAAGAAACCAGTGAATATTATAGTGTCAAATATGTATGCATTATTTAGATAATTTGTGTTTCAAATCACCATAAGAAAACCGTTAATTATCATTAGTGAGATGGTTTATCGTTGATTTAAACTTGGTATTGCTTAACAAAAATGACGCTAGTTTAGTTTGTTTGTTAAGTGACAGATTTTGCGTTTTTCATCAATATCCGAACATTTTTTTCATCTGGCTAAACATTTTTAAAGTCACTTAATTGGAGCCAATACCTCCAACCGTTCCGCAGATATGGCCGATGAAAAAAGATATCTTGGACGCAAGAAAGTATGTATGTATAAAATCGAAATCTCTCGAAAAACAATTTGCCAAAATGATGGATTTAGATTCTAGAAACCTTAAAACATCGAAATTTGTCAAGATTTTCAATTCGACAAAGCGGATAGATTACAATAAATTAATTTAGAAATGTCATGTTTTTGAATTGTGTCTAGCAATATAAAAAAAACTCCCATACATATATATGTACATATGTACATAGTTCATTTTCATAATTACTGAAATTAAAGTTTCAAACGTTGCTGCGTGTCGATATTAAGGAATGTCAAACTTTTCTAAAAATTTTAAAATTCAAGAACTCGAAGAATTAAAAAATAAAACTTTCAATTGGATTTTTATAAATTGCCACCCAATAAAACATATGTACATATATACATCATAGTACTCGCAAAAGCAAGGATTAAATCAATTTGCCTTTAATTTTTTTTTTTTCATGTCTTGGAACTTTAAAGCTTCGCCGCTTAATATTTAATTTAATTAAAACTTACATATTTTTTAATAGTTTCCTAAGATAACATATACCTAAATTCAATTTAAAAATAAGATCGAAAAGTTTTCATTTTTATAAGTTTTATTTATAAAAAAAAAAACACTCATACAGCAACATCAAATGAGTAGCAAGTCGTAAAATTATTACCTATAAAATGTTAAGCAATAAAATTTGTTGACAATATTCGAACGTAATAGATCTTTGTACATATTTATTAATAAAAACAAATCAAATGTTCCAAATTCGGCCAATCGCATGGTTAAATTAATTGAAATTTATTGTACTATCAAGAAATGATATCTACGCCAAACTATTTGCGTATACAAATTAAAAATTGTTTACAAATAGTAATCGGTCAATTTCAAAAGAAAAGCTTTTATGTGGAAATGTTAAAACGGTAAGTATCTAGTAATAATGATAAGTAGTTTAAGCTCAACCCCACTGCGATAGAAGAAAAAGAACACTTCAAATAACTCAACCCAATTCCATTAATATCCATTTAGAATTTCGAAATATCGTAGCCGTTTCAGTGCAAAACTTGTTTCTGTAAAAAGCCAAACTACCTCCTATAATAAGCGGCTAGCTTAAGGTGCATTCTACATTTTTACTGAGAGCTTTGAAGACAATCTTGGCATCACCTGCGAAAGAACATTGCAAGAAAAAACAAAAAACCTATTCGCTGTAGACACAAATCGGAATCAGACTCACCTAACGATACCAGTGCCGGATCGGACAATTCTTCAAAAAGCTAAAAACATTAAACAAAAAAAATATTTTATCAACTAAATTGCTTCAAAAGTAAAGATAAATTGATAAGACAAGTTTCTGTAGAAAAAATTGTTTGCCAATTTCAGGTATTTTAATTTTTGAATGGACTTTAAGCAACTAACTGTATATAGTCGTAGTTTGTACTTAGGAACGAAAGCTTTCAAGACCGATAACGTCTTACAGCTACGTATACGTACATATATCTATGTATGGTTAATAAATTATTATAATTTATAAAAATTAATCAAGATATATGAGTACACTTGTACATAAATCCAAAAGCGATTAAATTATTGAAATTTTTAAGCCTTATGCGTACTTATTTCTTCAAATTTGCTAACGCCAATGGGGAAGCAATAAAATGCAAAACCAGCCTGTTTATAATTTCTGAATTTTTATAGCAATACCGTGTTAAACCTCGTCAATGTTACATTCATGTCTTTTGTCAAATTGATCTAAAGAGTTAGTCACTCTATACCAAAAACTGACCTCGATCGGCATCAGAAATTGTCCAATCTTCTTAATGCATAATTAATTATACTTCTTCTTTCCAATCGCCAATTTGTTTAACACTAAGTCAACTCGTTTCGCCAATACAAAACATGTGTAGCTTCTATTCTATATATTCTCCTAAGCCAAAGCAAATAAGTTACCCTGTCTTGAAAAAAAAAAAAAAAAAAAAATTAATAAATAAAACACCAGCCTCCGCATTGGAATCTGAAGATTCTAATGCAAAATAGCTTCACAAGGCCGAACTAAGTTTGATAAAAAAAAATATAATTATAACACAAACGCGAGGTTCTTAACTGTTTTACCTACAGCTTTTATCGATACCTTTGATCAATCTTGAGCTTAGGGTCGCACCTTCACCCTCAAAGTATATTTATGATTAACTACTGGGAGCTATGTGTCTACGAGTATATGTATCTAAGCGTTTTAAATGTTTCCGCGTGCCGCATTGGCGGGCCATAGGGTCTTGAGTCTTAACTTTTAAGTCTTGACAGTAGACAAGTGAACGCGACTATCTACGAGTATTCGAATGCGTTTTCAGTATCTCGCTGCCTGATTAAATGGCAACTTTTTATAACCGCCAATGATGATGATAATGATGATGATGATAATGATGATGATGAGGTTGTATAAACAAATTAACAAACACTGAAACTGAAAGCTTTTTCAAGTTGACATTCTATATGCTTCGACGCTTCCGTTGAGTTAGCTGGGCGATTATTATCGTCGAACGATTATAAGCGCCGGTCGCGTCGTACTTGTTGTTTATTTTTGTGTGGGGCTTGTAATCTTCACCGTTAAATTGCACAGGCTGAGGGTTATTTTGTTATTGTTGTATAGTATGTGTTTTGAAAGTTCAGTTATCAATCAGTTTCCAGTTGAAGTTTGTAATTTAAACCGCATGTGCGACTTGTTGTTTAAATTGCATCCGTATTTTTGTATTAAAATTTATTTAATCGACACGTGCTGTAGTTTAAGTTATTAAGTGTTTATTAAAAGTGAAGGTTAGTATTTAAGCTAAGAAAGAAGTTTTGTGTAAACTAATGTGGTTTTTTAATTTTATTCATAAGATACTTTGTTCTTATTTAATATCAAAAGTTAGCAATTTTTTTAGATGAAATAATATTAACGAGGTTACAGATTCTTCAAATTTCAATAAAATAAAAAAAGTGTAACAGTTGATTTACCACGAAATAAGAATTAATTATATTAAAGAAATTAATTCATTCAATAATTTTAAAGAATAAGTATCCGTTTTAATTTTAATCAGTGATTTTGAACTGTTTTAATAATTTTTTGGGCATCAGCTAAAGAAAAAGGATGAGATTTGAATTCGTAAAAAACGAAGCTAGTGACATTTTGTTTGTATGTATGTATGTTTTGATTTCAAAATACAGATGTGAACTTTACTTCGACTGTATGTCGGTATGAATACAATTCGGAACAAAATTCAACAATGCCGTCTTAGTGGTGCCCGAAAAGAATTGTCAATATTAAATGTTTGATTTAAACAGCTACTACACATTAACTATATTTTTTATTTTAATTTATGGAAACATGGTAGATACATATTTAAAGAAATCACCAATTCCGGATGATTGTCTCATTTGAGGTTCTTTTACGGAATATAATAAGATTAAGAATTTTGATTTTTTAATGTTATGTTCATTTATGGGCAGATGTTATTTACAATTAATACTTTTCATATTTTGAAAATTTCAAACATTACCAAATTAACTTTTAAATGACTTAGAAGAGTTCTTGATACATATGTAGGTAAATGATTGTTTGAATTGTTAGTGGTTTTTTCGTATGCGTCGAGGCGTCGAGAATGTCAAGTTTTTTGTCCATATTTTTCACTTAATATTAACCTTGGACTTAACTTAGAGTTGAGCCTACAAGTTTGGTGAGTTAAGTAAGGATTAAACGAACGAAGATTTTTGACATAAGTTTGGAAGGATAATGTCCCAAAAAACTGTTGTACAATAAGATTAATCTTACGCTGAGAAACTACTTCATCCTGGATTCAGGACACTAACTTTTATTTAACTTTCAGTGTAAGTCAGCACTGGAAAACTAGTCATAAAATATACCTGTGTCGATTTATAAAGACCAATATAGGTTATTTCAGAAGTAAGTACATTTTGTTAATTTTTTTTTTATTGAAATAGTTCAATAAATTATTTTGATATTGTATTATATGATAACTTTACAGCACCCACCATAAAGGCAGCAAGGAATACATAAGCAAAAAATTCAAACAATTATTGTCAAAAGTGCACCTTGACAAAAAGACATTTTGACCTTGTTAATCGGTAAAAAAAAAAAACAAACAGATGGCGCAACAACTGTTGTGGGCCAAAGTTAAATGCTAGTTCATGACAGAAATATAAATTATTGCAATGTAATTTGTTTGATTGCTAGAATAGTACAAACAATGAATACTAAATAAAAATTAGATGCCTTTACAAAACATTCAATGAATTTTGCAGATTTATTGGTTTTTGATATTTTCGCCGTCGAAAATAGAAACAAATTGATTAGACATGGTTATAAAATAAAATGATGAACACTGAGGAGCGTGGGAGCTTTTTTTTAATCAAAAGTTATTTATTTGAAGAAGCGGTAGAAAACGTTGAATTGAAAGCTCTTTTTGTTTTGTGGACAAGTTAATGTACATATACCTATAGGTAATTGTCATAACCGTTTTAAGAGAAACGTTATACTTACATACATACATAGGTACATACATATTATTTATATCGAATAAGAAATCAATTTAGTGTTTCATTTATTCTTGTTTACTTTTTTTACAAGCGACGAATAATGCCTAAGATCATAAATTTAGTAATTCTGTTTAAACAAAATCTCCCAGTTTATAAGTACTTATAGATTATTATTTAATAAGAGCACCTTCTTGTTGATAATATACATATGTAAATAAAAAAAGTAAAATAATTTAAATCTACATTATGTATGTAGGTATATAAAATATGAAATGATTGAAAATATTGGTACAGAACTAGGAAAACGTATTATTTCACATAAATAATTTGAACTTCGATAAGACTTTAATGAACATAATAGGTATCTATTAAATACTTTCTTTCGAATAAAGTTGTAAGTTTTTGTGACAGATCTATTTATCTATAGACATACCATAGAGGTATTCTTAAACTAAAACTATACGAGTATATATTCATATGTATTTCCAGATTTTTTTGAAAATACATTAATCTGTAATTCATCAACATTTGAAAACCTTAAATGTGACAACCTTTGGCCATTTAATTTTTTTCACACTTGACTGCTATAAATTTTATATCTAATTAACTTATAAAAAATGAAAACTGATCCTGATCCTGAGTATCATCTTAAGTTCTAAAAAATGTGTTAGTCCTTGGTCAATCCCACTTGTTGTTTTTTTTTATACTTTTTCTGCCGCCAACCTTTTAAAAGGGGGAAGGTGAAATTTTATATGGGACTTTTCGGTCGGTACACATCAGAACAAACCAATAATAAAATAACTTAATTAAAACAAATTTAATAAAACATTATTAAAATCAATCAGCTTTTGAGATAAATATCAAAATTTATAATATAAACAAGCGTTATTCATAGATTCCGACAGATGGCGCTGTTGTTGCTTGATGTTTTTATAAATCGCTAACGTTGTGTGCTCTCTATCATGTACTCAAAGGATAAACAATAAAGGTGGATGGAGTGAACTTAGAAATGGACAATTTATTGTATGTAGCATGTTCGCGTGTTTTCAATGCTTAGAATCTTTTCATCTATCCCCAAATGGAAAGACATAATATAATATCGTCTAGAGTAGCGTTTATCAAAAAAAATATTCTGTTCCGAGTTATCTTCTGTGTTCTAATCGCGAGCGAAGCCGCTGGCAAAAGCTAGTAGGTATTTTATTATTTATAATGTTTGTCAAAAATGTAGATGTCTCAGAAATCTCCGGTAAAAACTAAGTACATATTTTCAGCGAAATTCTTGCATAATCAAGTTTATTTCTGTTCTAAAAATGTCATCCTCAAATTTACAAGATATGTACGTTTTCACAGCACATAAAGGTGGCACAAAATAAAATGTCCAATTTTTTATTAAGTTACTGTAATGTGACTCACATTGGGTTTCTGTCATTGGTGCGCTCTAAATTAGGATTTTTACCAATGTTCTTATGTAATTGCTTATTCAAAGCAATATTCAAAACGAAGAAGTGATTTTTTATAAAATTAGTGATAGTTATTTAAAAATGTTGTTTAAGAATTTAGCAGCTAAATATATACAATAAAGTGTTGAATAAATTAAATCGAATCACCACAAGGATATTGGAGTCATGTTTTTTTTAAAACATAATAATTGTTACCTCATTGATTTTTTTTATTTTAGTTATTGTTAAAAAAGTCGCTTTACATTATAGAAAGATATACATACTCGTACTATATTTATTGTAGAAGGTGTTCCTACTAAAACTTCCTTTTTAAATTTTTTTTTTGTATTTTCTTGTAAGGAAACGGTCAATTGAATTAATTTGAATATTTTTTTGTATTTTTATTTAAAAAATGAACTTATAATTTTTGTTACAAACTCATACCAATTCCTCATTACGCCATTCTGTGCACACACTTAATTTTAATGTAAGTTGATATGTAGTATTATTTGTATACAATTTTCCAAACTGATAGTTTAAAAACCGCATCTTAATGTTGTTATCTATATACAAAAAAAATCTGTATTAATTCTCGTAATTTGCAATGTCACTGATTTGAGTGTTCTGGTGATAAGGTTGACGAAAGAAGGTTCAAAAGTACAAACAAACACTCGCGCACCTATGTATGTATATCTCCTAAAAACGATTTATTTAAATTCGATGAACCTTGAAGATTTTATTTTTTTATACATTTTTCAATTCGACAAATCGCACCGATTACAATAACTTTAAATGAGAAGATAACAAGCCCAAAAATATTTATAAACAACTTAGATGAATTGCTTAGCGTTCTTATCTCATAATTGATTAAAAAGTTTGTGTATCTGCATTTTTTCAGATCTCAGAAAACCAGTGAGCGGTGTGCCTTCCTTCCGAAACTATATCAATATAAACAGCCTTATTTAATCAATATACAATCTTGCTGTTTAAAAACACATCAAATTATATGTAAATTACCCACAAATGTTCACAAAATAAAAAAAAAAACGTACTTGAAACCGGGCAATCGTGGCTGTACCTTCGATCAACATTTTAATTAAAAGCTATTAAAATCGTTCACATACACACAAACAATACGGAATTGCAGCTTTACCATCACTGAAAATGAAACTTTAACTGCTCGTACAACAAAACAGATTAATTCCTAGTCTGGAAATGAATTGATTAAGAACTAGGCAGTGCGTCGTCGTCGTCGAGTTGAGGAACTTTTTGATTGCTGCTTTATACATACATACATATGTATGTATGAATGTACTCATTTAAGTAAAAAAAAGGGTACGAATTAAACTTGTAATCATTCGTTAGCAGTTTGCGGTGTCTGGCGCGCGTAAGTGCTCTTTCCGACTTATTCCATTTATTTTCTAAACACACTAGAATATCTATAGTATCTAGAAAGTTTACTTGAAACTAAGTTCGTTGTGAATATGGAATTACTTTTGAGATTCGTTGCTTCATTTCTTCATATTGTTGGAATCATTTTGAGCCCCATCATCGCGTACTTCACTGGAGGCAAACGCTCTCAGATACCACCACCAAGCCAACCAGACTTGACAAATGTTCCTATTGTAGATTTAGTCGTTAAAATAAGACAGCAAGAGGTAATAATTAAGTTTAAAATTTTAAAATATTCACAAAATACTTTTATTTTTCGTCCTAGCTTAAATCTGAGGATTTGGTTCGGGCATATGTGGAGCGCATCAGGGTGGTTAATCCGATTTTAAACGCAATTGTAGAAGATCGATGTGCAGGAGCCATCAAAGACGCTAAGCAAGTTGATCAATTGATTAAGACAACACCTCCTGAACAGTTAAAAGCTCTTTTTGGACGACATCCCCTTCTTGGAATTCCCTTTACGGTAAAGGAATCATGTGGTTTAAAGGGTGAGTGCTTATAATTACCTTACCTAGAAGTAAAGTCACTTTAAGCTTAATTGATTTCGCAAAACTCAAATACATAAATAAACAATGTTTTTCTACTGGTCCTGTTACATAATACCAACACAATAATTGCAAGTTAGTCTTTACTAATAAGTACGAAACGCACAATAAATTTATAAGGAAGAAAGAATATTGCAACTTAGTAAAACAAATTCGAGAAGTTCAAAATACAATTTAATTCGGATTTCAATATTCCATGTGAAGATACGAATACTTCCCTTAACTTCAATACTACATACTCAATACGAATAATATATGCAGAGGAAAAATATGAATTTAAAAATACTTCTCTTAAAAATTGATTAAAAAGGATAAAAATAAATAATTACGTAACCAAACCACAATCCGTGACATGCAAAAAACACTGCTTTATATTTTGATTTAAATTCAGTGTCACGAGGAATTAACCTTTCAACCTAAGTTTATATATAAAGCTATTTAATTAATATTAATATTACTCGCATTAACGTACGCAAGCAATATAAATGCAAAACAGTGTATACAAAATGGAATCGCATTAAAACGGGTGGTTGTTTTAATAGGTTCTGGTTTATTTCCATTAGTTTGTATGTTCCGTTTGAATGAATTGTTCAATTGAAATTAAATAAAAAAAACAATGATGATACTTTTAGTATTGTAACATAATTATTATATACAACAATGTGTTTGTGTATGCATGTTTATGTTGCGGACAGTACATAGGACATGTCCTTTTGTGTCGAAGTTTATTTTTCTGGATATTTCAATAGTATCCGTGTTTTATTGGTAATTGAAAATACTAGCTAGTAAAATTTTACATGGAAAACAACAACACCTCGTTAGTGAACAAAATAAGCTAGTATTTATCCAAAGTAATTTAGTGAAGATAGAGTTTCATCTAGTTAAATGTAGGTGGCAGTCAAGAAGTGCAAGAAATATACAAATGTTGGCAAACATGAGGGTGTGTTTGATAATAGATACACTCCTTTTACACTTCGCCTGCATTGCAAAGTGTAAGCGTTCCACAAATTTCAAACCAAACATTTATTTGAGTTGAAATTATCAAAACACAATTATTTCGTAAGTAAATTTACTAAAATCAATTCTCCCTAAAATTGGAATAATAATGGGTAATTTTTTAAGAGGTTTAGAACTTAAAAAAAAAAAAAAAACACACAAAAAATTCGAAAAAATTAATGAAATATTTATTTGAATCGATAGTTTGAACCTTGCAATTTAATGTTTAAAGATAATTTCATGCAAATGTTGACCGCGGCTGCGTCTCAGGTAGCCCATCCGCTGAGTCCAATTTTGGCATACTCTTTCACACATATCGGCCGGTACCTCACGAATGAATGCATGGATGCTGGCTTCCAGTGCGTCAATCGAAGCGGGCTTGTCCCTATAGACATTAGCCTTGACATACCCCCACAAAAAATAGTCTAATGGTGTCAAATCGCACGATCTAGGCGGCCAATTGACCGGCCCGAAACGTGAAATTAACTGTTCACCAAACTCGCCTCGCAATTGCGCCATTGTTTCGCGTGCTGTGTGGCGTGTGGCACCGTCTTGTTGAAACCACATATCATGCAAGTCAAGAACTTCCATTTCGGAACGCTCGGTAGCGTTCACCATTGACAGTAACGCTGCGATTCGCATCATCTTTGAAGAAATATGGCCCAATAATGCCGCCGGCCCATAAACCGCACCAAACAGTGGCTGTTTCGGGATGCATTGGTAGCTGTTGCAATGCTTCTGGCTGATCTTCACTCCAAATGCGGCAATTTTGCTTATTTACGTACCCATTCAACCAAAAATGAGCCTCAAAAGGCCTAACTGCTGGGAACGGCGCCGAATCGACATTTCGCGGTCTTCTGTCACACTAGCTGATACGGCCGCAATATTTTCTTCACTACGCACAGTACGTAAACGTGTTGGTGGTTTAATGTCCAACAAAGTAAATTTGGTGCGAAATTTAGTCACAATCTTCCGAATAGACTGCTCAGAAGGTCGAGAATGCCGACCATAAAATGGAAGCAGCGTGCGATGAACATTTCGAACCGAGCACGATTTCGATAGTAAAATTCAATAATTTGCAAGCGTTGTTCATTTGTAAGACGTTCCATGGTTAAATTGCAAACCAAACTGAAGCTGTTTGACAGTGACACAAGTTACTAAACACACGTCAGCTGTCAAAACCAGTGTTGCCAAAACCAAAACATTTAAAAAATCACCCGTTACTTTTAGGATCAATTCCTATAAGATAACATAATTTTCTTTGGGATTAGTGTATTTAACCATAACATATCATGGAAAATTATTAAAATATGCTTGTTCTCATTACAAAGCTTCCATAAATGCATATAGTTGCGATAGTCTGACGAATTCATATCTTTCATAAATGCAAATGTCAAATGTCCGATTTTCATAAAAGCAAAACTCAAATATTTGTAGCGCAAATGTAAAACTATAAAAACTGACATGCAAAAATATTTTCTTTGACTTTAATATGATCGCAATTGATCGCATGTAAACAAAGCATGCATTTATGAAAACACCCAAAGTAATATGAATATGGTATTGAGTAGAATAAGTTGTTAATTATGACTCTGTAGGCAACTTAAAGTAACTTCTTAAAATTTGTATTCGGTATTTCTTTATAATTATATTTTGAATTTTGTCTTCTAATATCTTATTTATTGAATAAAAAGAATAAAGGAATGTTTACTATCCTAATAAATGGTGTGTATGTTAAATTAGATAATAATTTAAAGAAAATAGTGAACCACGATTATTCAACTGGTCCTTAAAGTTGCCGGAAACTTAATTCCATAGTTTTCGCTCTTCCATATAAGCCAATGAAATTGAACAGGGATTTGCTAAGGTGGTCAACTTTAAGCTGTTTACGGATAATCTAACAACAAATTCAATATATTTTAAAAGTTTTACTAGAAATATAAGTAACTAACATTCTAAACGAACTCGGTGTGCATTTTCATGCAAACTTCAACTCAACTAGCATTTTCATGCTTTTTCCAAAACGACCCAAAAGTTTACATAATTACACATTCTTCGAACACACCCCATGTAGAACAGCTGTTTCCAATTTTTTGAAAAAAGGTTAAAATTGCAAAAAAAATGTATTCTGTAATTGGTTAAATTGTCTCCATTTAACAAAAACGACTACTTTACAATGTAAATGAGTAATTTTTATCTAATGAGTATATTCTCAAAAACGATTAATCCAAAAAACGGACACATAAAATGCAAAAAAGGAAAAGAATAATTGTCAAAATCCATAAAATAAATTTTTAAGTACTTTCTGGTCTTGAGCTTGAGCACAATGGCATTTATTTTCCAAGTAATGACGACTTAAATTTTTGTTGTTCTTAAATCTTATCGCTCAACTAGCCTCAGAAAGCCAAAAATAAAAAAAAATCAAGTGGACTAACCGAGGTTAAAAGTTCTGTTTTTGAATTACTATCTATTTTTTATTTAAAAATCAATTGCTGTTTGCTTATTTCGCTAAAACTCGATAACGGCTGGGCCGATTTGACTGATTTTGCTTTTGAAATAATTATTGTAGCCCAAGAAAGGTTTGAATGGCCTTAAAGACGGTAATAAAAAAAAAACAATTTCCTGCAAAAACAAATATTTTTTTTAGTCAGTTGGTTGTCGAATTCTTATATTTCAGTCAATTGTCGAACGTTAAGATCAAAGTTAAAAAGTTGCCTGCCATTCTGTCCGAAATAAACTTCAACTCAATACAATTCAAACTATTTTAGTATAGGTAAACTTTTATTGTCAGTTTCGAAAGTAATGAGCATTTTAATCAGTTTCCAACGTTTCCAACCAATCTAAAAGCGAAGGAAAACCAGGCGTGCTGTTAGAACTAGGCTCTGATGCGTGTTGTTAGGTCTCGGTGATTCCGATACGTCTCAGAATCTGTTCTTCTTCTAACTCTTCTATGGTTATATTTAAATGTGGAAACCTTTTTTCATCCCAGTTTAATGGTTTTAATGAAGTGACAAATTTTTTGGGTTAATGTTAATTTGTGCTTCAATGGATTTTTCTTAAGTTAAGCCCTATACATTCTTTTTGATGGGCTTGAGTTTTATTATTGTTTAACAACGTAACAGTTAATTACAGCAACAGCTTGATCCACTTTTTCCAATGTATAGCTTTTTTGAATTTCGTCAGTTTACCGATGAAAATTCGTTTGGGAATCTTTTTGCAAATTATAAGTAAAATATTAAAAAGAAACAAAAACAATTTTTGAGTTCCGATCGGAATTCACTTTCGCTAAATTATTTTCTATTTTAATTAAAATAGCAACATTTATATTTTACGTTCAATTGCGGCAGGTCGAAGTTAGCCGGGTCCTATTGTTATCTTTTATGAATTTAGGTTATCTTACATAAAATCAATGCAAAACTCAAAACATTTCTAATTTTTTAGGTATGTCTCAGGTCGTTGGAAATGTACATCGATATCTGCTGCATAGCGAAAATGATGGTGAAGCTGTTGAACTCTTACGAGACGCAGGATGTATTCCTTTGCTAGTATCTGCAAATCCTGAATTTTGCCAGAGTTGGGAAACGACAACTACAACACACGGAAGATGTAACAATCCTTTTGATACCACTAAAACTTCAGGAGGTTCATCAGGAGGAGAAGTAATAAAAATTTAAGAAAAGTATTATACAAAAATATTCTTAAAAGCCGTTATCCTAGTGAAAGATGGTGAACTTGAAAACGGTTTAACAACATTTTTTACCGCGTTAATATTTTTGTTTATTACACATTAATAGTTATTGTTTATAGATTCATAATATAGTATGCTTTTAACAATCTTATTTAGGGCGCATTGATTGGATGCGGAGCTTCTCCTTTCGGAGTGGGATCAGACATTGCTGGATCGATAAGATTGCCTGCACTTTTTAATGGAATTTTCGGACACAAGCCTACAGGTGGATTGGTTTCGGTCACCGGACACTATCCAATGTCTGAAGACAAGTTATTCCGAAAATACCTTCAAGTTGGACCGATGACGCGTTACGCCAGAGATCTTCCCCTTCTGTTACAAATTATGAGCGGATCCAATGCTGACAAATTGGATTTTGCTAAACCAATTCACACCAAGGATATCAAGGTAGGAACAAATAAAATTTTTTAACGTTCTTACATTGGAAACGAAATCAAACCATATCTGTTATTCCAATTTGCATTTTTAGGTTAACTATATGATAGAGGATGAGCTCACGTTTACTCGATCATCAGTTGACAGTGATTTTAAAGTTGCTATCCTGAGGGCTGTGAAGCACTTCGAAAACAATGGAATGCAACCTAAGGAGGTACTTTCAATTCGTTCTCTTCTTTATTCAGACATTTTGTTATTTTATTATTTTTTTATCAAAGGTTAAAATTAACGACATATCGAAGTCATTGGAGATTGCGTTGGCATCGATATTCGATATAGAAACTCCAAGTATTTTGATCAATCCCGAGAAGCCAAACGTAAGTGAAATACATATTTACTCGTTTTTTTTTTTATTTATTCATACAAAATGTCTACCAATAACTCGTAAAACAGCATCCCGATAATGTTTACGTCGAGCTGGGAAAGTCTCTTATCGGAGATTCAAGGTATTCCTTCAATGGATTGTTCTTGGAATTGTTAAGAAACGTGAATGGCTTGATTTCTAAGGACAAAGTTAAACATTGGCACAAGGAAAGTGATGCTTTAAAAACTGAACTCACAGTAAGTTAAGGCGTTTGTCCTTATGTGTTATTTTGTTCACCTTTTATACTGTTAATTTATTTTCTGTTTAACAGAATCTGCTTGGAACCGATGGAGTGCTCCTTATTCCCACCTTTCATCGAACAGCTATGCCTCATAACACATCCGTTTTCAATCTTGGTGGAGTTCCACTTCTTGCAATTTTCAATATCCTAGGATTTCCAGCCACGCATATTCCAATGGGACTTAATTCAAGTGGATTGCCTATTGGATTCCAAGTTGTAGCCGCTCCGTACAAAGACAAATTATGCATTCAAATAGCAGCAGAATTAGAGGCTGCTTTTGGTGGCTGGGTACATCCGCAATGAATTAATTCTTCTTCGTAGTGCCAATTTTATAAAAAAAAAAAAACAAAATTATTTATTATGTAAGGTGTTTGAAAATGTTGTGATTTAGGTTAGAATAATAAAATGTATGTACGAATTTTAAGGAAATATTAAGAAGTACCTAACTGGCTGAAAAGGATTCTTTTCAAGTCCTATTTATATAAAACACCGCCAATTACAATTGAAATGACGACTGAACTGACAACTGAACTGAAACGTATTTACTTATCAGTTTAACTGATAACTGAACTGGCAACTGATGGGAATTCCATCAGTTTTAGTTAAAGGAAAATCAGGAAAACCTCAAAGTTCCCGAATACTCTTATATATTTATTATAAAAAAATATAAGGTCTTTTAGCTGTCTTATTTAAGTTAGGAAGGGTTTTATGATTGTTCGTATATTAACGCGACAAAAAACAGTATATTTCATATAAAAAGCTTTCTCGGCATTGTGTCACTATATATTGGTGCGCTTTTGTGTTGAATTTGTGTTTTAAAATCTCATAAATCAATCGCTTAAGGTGTAAATCCATAACTTATCAAAGTCTGCGAACAGACCCCTTGACTTTTATTTTCATATTTGCCAGAAAAAACAACACACAAAAAACTTCTCATTCTGAGATCTTAGGAATTATAAAATGAAAAAAAACTTTTTTGATGTTTCTTACCATATCTTCTTTTATTTTCAATTAAATATTTGACAACTAGTCAGTAGTACCAACTTTAAAGTTAAAAAATCGCACCAATGCGGATACGTTTTTTTGGGAGATTCCACTTCACTACAGATGGCTTTACCAAAAAAGCACACCTAATGGCAATTTTTCGGAAAAGCTTCCTGAACGTGATATTAAACGAATATCAAATTGGCCATCTAGATCTTGTGAATTAACACCTTAACACTTTTAACGTGAAAGTTGAGGTGCCAATATAACTTACTAGCCACTAACGTTCTTAGATTTTATCAAAAAAAATGTATTTGAAATCTGAGAATAAAAATGTATATGTATACATACGAGTACGAGTAGTAAAGCCACTTAAGTTTGCACATAAATCAATTGAAACTACATCTTTCGAATTTACGTGATTCTAGTTCACCTTTATTGTTCTAAGTGTAAGCCTGATGAAAATGTCTTGTGTGTAGGTATAACCTTACTTTGAAATTCCATTTTTAACCCACATATGTATATGTATGTAGATAGGACATTCTATGCATATACAGGAACGATGTTTCATAGAAGTGATATTTACGTAAATTAACTGATTTTCTTTGCTCAACTTTTGATCTTTCTTCTCTTGTTGTTAGAATGCAAACTTAAGGACTACATTTTTTAAAATCCCTATATAACTTATTCTGAATGTGTATCTTCACATTACATACATAGAAACATATGTATATACATACAGTTTGAGGCAGAAGTCAGGGATATAAAACGCTGCGATCATAAACCAAAAAGAATTGAAGATCAGTGGAAAAAATTAAGTCAGGTATTTAGTTATGGAGGGCATGAATCACTCATGGTTTATATATGAATCATTCCTTAACGTTTTTATCATCAAAAAAGTTCTAGGCATGTCCAAACAAAATTTAAATTGTATTGATGACAAAACCTTGAGTCATTTTACTAAACAACAAAGTTCAGGACTTATAGTGAACATGAAAAATTTTGAAGGTTCTTTTTAAGTGCAGTACAAATGTGTCATTTTAATATAAATAAACAAACATTATGTAGGTACATTGCTACGTCATCGGTATCAATATTATGTAATTATGTATCATCTTACAGATAATGCATTTAAAATACATTTGAGACATTATAAAAAATCCGATAATTAATATCCGCTTGCAAGATATTTATAGTTTAAGAAATGTTAAATTTACGCTTGGTCACAGTTATTATTGGTATGTACTTTTTTGCGATGTTCGGCTCTGTAAACAACATTCAGTTAACTTAAAGATTCCCGGAAAAATTGTTACCTAATTGTCGTATCAGCGAAATAGGAGCCAGTAGAGCAGTAGGCTCCTCTATCTTACCGATAGAAATGACTTTGGTAATTTTAAAAAACCATGACATGACAATAACAAACACAAAAATAAGAAAAATAAAATGATGTAATGGGTTCCCGTATATTTTTACGATTCAATATATATGTACCTACATCGTACAGTAAGAAATTGACAAAAAAAAAAACCATTCACAGTTTGTATCCAAAGTTTGGTTTTTATGTTCAATTGAACATCTGTCAACTAGCAAATTGAAAAAAAAAATGGAAAATTTTGAACAGAACTAATTTTAAATTTAAAAAATATAGTTTGAAAAAACTAAAAAACACGCTTTTAAAACCCATCATACTAAAAAAGCGGAAAATAATTTTTAATATAAGCTGAAAACAATAATGAACTAAAAATACAAGTGTTATTGTGAAAAATCGTTGGGCGCATTGGCCATTTTTTTTTCATGTATCGAGCGCCCCACGCTTATTCACAATAACACTTGTATTTTTAGTTATTATTGTTTTCAGCTTATATTAAAAATTATTTTCCGCTTTTTTAGTATGATGGGTTTTAAAAGCGTGTTTTTTAGTTTTTTCAAACTATATTTATTTTTAACTTTTTAGTTTAACGTGCTTTAAAAGCGTGTTTTTTGGTTTTTTCAAACTATATTTATTTTTAACTTTTTAGTTTAACGTGCTTTAAAAGCGTGTTTTTTAGGTTTTTTTTTAAACTGTATTTATTTTGTGATTTAAGAAAACATTGAAACATTTCATTGACCCATTTAGTTGATTGAAATTGTAAATGAAATTGGAATTATTTATTTATTATTTAAAATTTCGTAATTTTAATTAAAAAAAAAAAAGGCACCCATAGCTAGGATTTGATCCCACGACCCTTGACGCTCTTACTGAAACGTGACCGCGCTTTAACCAACTGAGCCACCACAGCACTTAAAATGAGGGAGTCTATTAATATTTATAAGCGCATAATAAAATCAGGAAAAAGCAGGAGCTGTGGGATTAAAATATTTAATCCTGGTAATCCTGATAAGGATATTGAGATAAACTTATGAAATTATTGTTTTGCCACCGGTTCTTGATATGTGTACAAAATTTTATTAAAATCGGTTCGTGTAAAGTGGGTCAAAATCGAGTATAAAGGTGTCGGTTACATACATACATACATACATACATACATACATACATACATACATACATACATACAAGTGAAGCTAATATAAGCGTGTTAAAAATAGACAATTTTATGCAAAATGTCATGTTATTTTGTCTCTTTTCAGTTCTGTTTTTCATTTTGAGAATTTGAATATAAATTAAATAAGAAATTGAATAAAGAAAGGGGGCTCGTTCGCAGATTATGGTCTGAGTACGATCGATGGTTTCTAGATCTTCTCGTGTAATACATGGGGCAATTGGTGATATGTTTTGTAGGACTAATTGAAATCTAAAACACAAATAGTATACAAAAAAGATAAGAGAAAAGTTAATTTGTAAGTTCATTGGAAAAATAAACAATTAATAAAATAAGCAAAAAATAGTTGAAATTAGGTGAAAAGAAATTCTTTTAAAATATCAGAGTTCATCTTGAATTTTTAAATGACGTCAAGGTGTATTATATATTGGGCATTACTGTACTCTTACGGACTCGCGAAAGTATCAAATGTACCAAAGTCTATACACTGAGAATTTCGAATAATCGAATAAAAGTCGAATCTCTATCCACAACAGGATTTCATTGCGTTCTCTAGAAAGTCTCCTTATAACACTCATTATAGAAACAAATTTGCTTCGCTTTTAGAATTAATTTGTTGGATAAACGATCTTCAATCTTCAAAGTTATAAATACAGTAAGGAAAGTAAATAAAATGACAGAATCAAGATTCAAGTTATGTATGAAATTTTCTGTTACAAACTACAACTATTTATGTACATACGCATACTATATACAACTGAAGTAAATATAGCCATTATAGAAGTTCATACATATTTTAAACAGTTAATTTAAGACCGAAAGAAAATATTGCAATCAAATTATAAGTAAGCGCAGGTTCTATTATTTTAAGCTTTAAGGAGCAAAATATAATAAATATGTACTACATACATATGTATGTATTTATATTTATGTACATATATACAAACCATGTCTGAGTTTGATAATGATTATAGATCGTCGTTATCAAAACGGTACACTGGGCGTATACGCACTTTTTATTATATTTATTTTATATCTAATTTCCATCCATACTAGTATTATACATATATACGAAAGTGTGTTTGTTTGCCCGTCTTTCACGGGAAAACGGAGCTACCAATTGACATGTATTTTAAGTGGAGATAATTGAATTGGTGAAAGGTTGAAAATATAATGATCACATACGCATCCCAATAATTCTCACAGATGTATCGTTCCAGTTTAAAAGGCTACAATTTCCTTTTAAGCTTAGTTTCTCTATAACCATTAGCAAAGCGAAAGGATAAACAATAAAGGCGGAGGGGGTAAACTAAGAAATGGTCAATTTATTGTATGTAGCATGTGTTCGCGTGCATCCAATGCTCAGAATCTTTTCATTCTATCCCCAAATGGAAAGATATATAATATCGTCTACACTACAGTAGTGTATTAAAGTAATATTCTGTTCCACGTTCTCTTCTGTGTTTTAAATCAGGAAAGGGGAACCGTGTTACCACGAATTTAACGCGAGCGAAGCCGTGGCCAAAAGGTAATCTATCAACATACATACATATGTACATATGTCTTCAGAGACAATTCTTAAATCTAATAACGCTTTAGTTTAAGAAAAACAGTTTTAAATGTAGATACATAATAAAATAACATTGTAGGATTAAAAATTTTATAAATTACTTCACTATAGTCTACAACCAAAAAATTATCCTTTTTACAAAAATTTGTATTACCTAAACTATAAATAATATGCATGTAGGTATAATTATGTAAATAGATAAATAATTTATATACACATAGTAAACATATTTACATACATATGTATATGTATGTATCTACCTATTAATAACCTTTTTCTTAGCTTATAGTCAATACCTACGAACGTATGATTCATGAAGGTATAGTGAGATGCCTTCTGTTGTTAGGTGTATAGGTAATACATTCAATATAAGCGCCATCGTCATCTTCTCAAGGCTGCTTTAAAAGAATCTCATAAACCTCATAAATATTGAATTACCTTGATCAATTAATCGAATAAAGCATACATACATACATATGTTCATATGTATCTTCCGGAGACTTACCTATCTATCGACACTAGCTAACACAAATTATCGTCATTCTGACCAACTTTAAATAGACAAGCAAATGCAATTCATATTGTTAAATTTTATTTTTGTTATAGATTTTCTCATTAGCATGCAAGTGAAGAAAACAAAAACAACAACAAAAACAAAAACAAAAACCACTCCGTCTGTAGCTGTGCAGAAGACATTCCAATCAGAAACACTGCCTGGCAGCCCTAAAAAAGTGGTTCACCTCAAAAGTTCCTGCACACTTCACCGATACCAAATACTCTTGTTTATGTCTCCTTTTCTTTCTCTTCCGTGGAATCCAACAACAAACACAACAACAACAACAAAAACAGCAAAACATGCAGAAGTACAAACTACAAACTCATTTATCGATAAGTCGATTTTCTTCTGGCAGTGCCGTCGAATCGCAAACAGCCAAAAAAACATTCTAGTGTAATTTTTTACTAAAGCCAGCAGAGTCAGACGAAGCCCATGACAAGACGATGGCGATGGATGTGGATGAATGACTCACTTCACCCCTAACAACCCTCTTCCAAAAAAATAAACAGAAACACCAAACACCAAACACACTGCGCAGCAAAAGATACAAAATACAAATATACAAATACGAAGTACGATGTACGAACCACACGCAAATACAAAAGAGAGAGTGAGAACTGAGAAACTGAGAACGAGAAGTCCAAGTCGTCAAGATCTGAATTTGATGGGCGAAGCGAAGTAAGTAGAAGCAGCGAAGTAGCGATGATGATGACTCAACCTGTGAAAAATACCAGATACAGATAATACGAGAAAAAACTCAATATCTTCCTCCATCCGGCAACACGGGCAAAACTCTACAGTGGCAAAATGGCTAAGCAATTCAAACAAAAAAAAAAAAACATGTTTACATATTATGAATATAAAATAATTTCTGAAATAAATTTTGTGTTGCATAGATGCTATTAAAATAATACAAATATTTGCAGTAAAAAAGTATTTTGTATAGTATTTAGTTTACATAATGTACATTCGTAAGGATTTTATTTATAAAGCGCGGAAAATAGAGCGTATATATACAACATGTTAGACCTTTTATTATATATCATTCGTGGAAATATTTATTTTGATAAGTATAATAATACTTCAATGCTAATATTACAATTAATAAGCAAACCTATGTTAAATGATACCATTTCGATTTATTTTGACGTCTGAAATCATTACCCACTTTTTTCCACCACACTAACTTTTTGAGTTTTAAAATGTACTTAAATGTAATGTATAATCAATGGAATAACTTTTATGGTAAGTTCAAACACAAATCAATGAGCCGTGAGCTACCGCATAACATAATCCTAAACCGTGAACATGAAGCCGAATATTTTGATAATTCTGTTTCGTACAGAATACAGATTTTGTCTTTTCATAAAATTCAAATACGCATCTGTCAACGAAATTTTTTGCTGTCAAAACCATAAGAATAAAATAATTTGTATTCCATTTTTCTCAGCTACTGTTTTCTAAATGGAAAAGAAAAGTTATATTTTGGATTAGGAACTAGTTCCCTTGTCTTGTAAATCTGACTTGGAAAATTCCAAATTTTATACATACGTATAAAAACTTTAATCTGGCTTAATGTCAATTTAATGTTACTGTTACCTTTCATATAATATGTATTTACTTTTTTAATGTCTCCTTTCATATTTATCTATATTAGAGCAGTTTTAATTTCATGTTATTAAAAGAAACAATCCTGCAACACCTAATCTATTGAGTTTTAATTCCCATAATCAAATCAAAACGTCCCACTGTGCAACGCACACACCCACCGCACAGCACTCACACACCTTCTGGCAAGAACCAGAATCTACGCGAGGGCGACGCGCGGTGGTATGCTGTTTTCGTCGTGACGTGCAAAACGGCGAAACTCGAACTCGAAGTCTCGAACTAGTCTCGGCCGCTTCGTTTTTCGTGTACTGCAAGAGCAGCACTTGTGTGTCGACCGTAATCGAGTGAACAAGTTTCTACGGAGTGTCGCCTCTATTTCCACTCCGTCTCCGTCGTTCGTGTGTGAAATTTGTGTATGTTGTCCGTTGTGTTCGACTTGGCAACACTTATTCACGACGACGTAACTACAGAAGAAATAAAATTAAAAAATTGTAAATTACAACTCTCCACCACTTTTGATTAAATGTTATTCATGTTCAATACTCTGCATTGAACTCGATAGTTGTACAAAAGTTTTAAAACGAATTTCGTTATTACGACTGTAACATTTATTGAAATAAAAAAGAAAATCTAACATATTTTACGTGGCCCGAGGCCCCTCTCCTTCGCGCAACCAGAAAAAAGAAAAAAAAAGAAAATACCCAAAACAAAACCAGAAGTGCCTGCATATTTTGCCTTGCAACGATTTCACCTCTTTTAACAAATTCAAAAACTAGCCCGCCCGCCGTACCGAGACCATTTTTAGTGAATTTTCTCGCAAGAATTTATACTCAACAAATATTTGATTTTAAATTTTAATATCAATCATCGTTAATCGTAAATCGAGTCAAACCACCAACACAAATGCCATTCGACTCGTACAAGTGCCAGTGAGTGTGGTAGTGCATAACTAAAGTTTTTTTTTAGTTAAAATTAAAAAAAAAAAATAACACCAACATAAAACATAAATTTAAGGAACACAATCACTGCTGCTGCTGTTCCGCTGTGACTCATAAAAGTGAAATGAAAATGAGGATAAAACGAGAATCGCCTTGCCTAGTTCTCAGGTTTAGGCCTGTCAGTATAATTCGTAAGTACCTACCTATCTTAATTAGTTAAAATTAAAATAGAGGAAAATTAATCAAAAGATACAAAATTTCTGATTAGAAACACCAACTACATAACCAAAGATATTTTTTGTTATTTGTTGCTATTTTGTTTCGTGTGTTTTATTTTTATTTTTTTACTCCACTTCTTGATGATTACTCATCACTTCGCTGTTGTCGTCAACAACACACAACACAGTTGAACGAGCGCAATTTCGCTGCTATTCGAATTAAACGAATACACTACACCGTGACAGGATCGCATAGGAGAATAGTAATGGTGTGGAGGGAGATAGGTAGATTGTCGTTCGTCGATATGGAGACGAGAGATTACATACTGCAAACAAAATGTTGTTAAATAAAAAAATGCTTGAATAGATCGCTCTTTTCCATTTAACAGAAAACAGAATGTGTGCGGAGGAGCAAAGAGGTAGTTAAAGTGTGTGTACAAATAGTTAGCAAAGGGTTACCAAACAGCTGCTTTGGCAAGAGTTTATTCATCCAATAATGATTATTTTTTGGGCCATTGTTTATAAAAAATTATTATCAATGTACAAAATTATTTTACTTTTGTTGCATGTTGGGCGCCACTTTTTAATGTAATAATAATCAAATAATAAAATACCCATATCGCTAGTATAAAATATAAAAATATTACAAAATATCTAAATAAGCCTTCAAAGGCTAAGCCAATACTCAATCAAACACTCATGTTACAGAAGTCTTAAACAACAAAATGGGCTAACAATGAAGATTATAAGGAATAGTGATGACTAAGCGGCGAGATAATACCTAGTACTCTAGGGAAAATATGTTTAAAAGGCTTAAATCAATAAGTACCCACATTAATCTAATCCAATACCTACATACTTATACAATATACATCCATCCATGTTGTTTTTAAAAATGTCACAAAAATAGTCAACATCTATGATATTAATCATTGCATAATATTTTTGTATACAAAACAAACACAATAATATCGTACTTAATTTAAGTAATTAACCTACATATGTATATGTATGTATCTTCCCAACTATGTATTATAAAACAATTTATACACATTTAGTATCTATCATATAAATAAATACATAACAATGCAATTTATATTCGGTCCTTTGGGTGCTAAAATTCTGTTTATCTATCCATCACACATCAATTTGGAAATGTGTTTTATCTATTTTCATTAAATATTTGATTTCTTTATCAATTTAAAAGAGAAAAACTCATAAAATTCTTTGTGATGAGATATCTCGTGTGTACTTTTAGATCTTTTATCAATTGGTGAGATACTGAGAGATATTTCTCATGCACCTTTATACAAGTTTTGCGCACGTTTTGAGTGACGTGACTTCTTATTTGTTATTATTTCTTTTTTCATTCAATAGTAAAAAAATGCAATGAATCAGCTGGCAGATGGTGATATAGATTAGATTTTTTTTATAGGTACGAAATATTTTTTGTGATAATTTTTAAAATACCAGCAACTACAAAGTACGTGCTCTATTCTTTTAATGAAACTATTATAATCAACTTACATATATTCTGTAACAAGTCAGATGCAGATACATTTATGATAGTTGATAATAATCAATACCTACTGTACGTGATTTTAATTATCAACTGTTATTTTGAGATGTTTGCTAAACATTATTTTAACAAAATTAATGCCATAAATGATAAAACAGATGAATAAATCCTTATCCATTATTATTAGACTCAATATTATGATTTCTAAATATAAAAAAAGTTGTGTGGCATTTGTCTTAATTTCTTACGGAACTAAACTTTAATATAAATAAATTAAATATTTATAAAACAAAATTTCAAAAATGGCTCAAAGTTTCCATTTTGTTGTTGCTTCATTATGATACTCGCATAGACTTTAGAAAATTGTTTATCAATTAAACACAAGTGTTATTGCTCACCTTCATGACATAACTAAATCCAAGACATGCGGAAGAAGTAAATTTATTCAATATAAATATAATACCTGATACTGTCACTGCATTTTATGTATTTCCAAAATTATTCCTGAAATCAAAGAAGTTAATTCGTAGTCTAATTAAACGCATTTCTATTGATTAGTTAGACATCAAAAGACATTTATGCTTGTTTTACACATAAATTCATCAATTAAATACATGTCTTTGTAGTCGCGTCCGTTCGTCGCAACGCCAACGTTAAGAAATGTAAGGAAATTTTTCAATGGCCGTTCATCATTCAATTGGCCATGTTATGTCCACTAGAGGAATAAAAAAAAGTAAATTTAATTGATAAACAATATACATATACATATGTACATACATACTTGAAATAACTATAGAATTTAAGTTTTCTCTTAGGTACACTTACTAAACAAAGTCTTTATATTGATATTTTAATTGAATACTTAAGACCTTGTCTATAAGTTCTTGTGATTAGGTAGGTACATACATAAACATAACATATCAATGTATGTAGCTTGAACTTGTTTACCTAATGATTTGTGACATTCTATTTAATAGGAAAGTTGCAATAACATCCTACAATAAAACATACCTACCCTATACCTAGCTGAATTTACTTTGTTTTATAACAGACAATAACTCATAAAAAATTAAACTGCAAAACAAATGAGTCAGGTTTATTTTATTATATATCTTAATTAATACATATTTTGTCCACCATTTTTAAAAACTAAAAGATACTTCAAAATAGCTTTAATAGCTCAACCAAAGAAAACCATGTTTCGATTTATATTATTTGTGAAGGGTGTGAGAAATTCTTCACGTTTTGAGTAATGACGTGACTAAGTACAAAATAATCTTCATTTATAAGCAAAAGTGTGTTCTTCATTCCTCCTTAAAGTTGAGGCATTTGCGCCGCGCCGGAAGTTGGGGAAGATTATTCAGCCGACGAAAAGTAAAAATAAGTAAAACAGTTACAAAATAAATACAAAATAATTTATAACAAATATCTAACCTACATATTTATGTTTTCTAACTAAAGATCTTAAGCAACTTTAACTTTTAAAAGAGTCCCAGAAACCGTAAGGAGAACCACAAGTTTTGTTGACAACAATGTCAAAACAAAAATATTATCAGGTATAAAAGTCAATCCCCCACATTCATGAAGATTCAAAAAAGTGATCTTAAAAGAGATCCTCTTAACTTGGCTGATAAAATTTGCTTTATAAATTGAGGAAATGGCTTGAATAGAATAATAATTAAAATTATTATTACCTAGTCTTCTCGTACTTTACATATGTACGTATGTATTTATATATAGTATGTTTGTATATACATGCCTATATAAATTTATTTATGCAGGTATACATATGTGTTAATCAATGTAAATTTTCATTTGGAAGTGAATGTATTTTATATTTTTTTCATGACGTCAATAGTAATTTGTTGTTGAGAGCAGACATGCTTATATCATGTAAATCTGTTTTACGTGATGTGTAAATAAATATACTGAGGAGTTGCCAGAGGTGTTGATTTTACTTTGATTATAGTAAAGGTCGTCTTTCTTAATTGAAATTTAATTTATTTTTAAAATTTCCTGTTTTTGGAGTTCAAAATATTTTACTCAATATTTTTAAATATGTATATTATTTTTTTAAAGTTGTGAAATGTCATTTGTTTGCCAATGTCACTATGATACCTAGTAGTTTATTCTGTATTCGTTTAAAATGCAAAATTGAAAGAAAAGTTATGAAAGTATTAAGAATTAAAAAAAACTACATTTTTCCAAAAAACAAAGAAAAATATTAAATAAAACTTTAAATTTAAAGAAAAAGAAAATAAACTTATACTATGCTGTATATTTCAAGGCTCGATTCAAGTTGATAAATATATGTATATTCCCAATACACAACTTCAAAAACAAATAAATTACCTATAAATGTTTAAATGTACATTTATACACATGAATGTGTGAACACATAAATTTTTATTATCTTTCATAAATTTATTTAAAAAAAAAATGCATGATTTAATTTAAATTTATTTGTACATGGCAAAACAAGCACTTAAAAACTAATCTCTTCTTTGATTAAATATAAAAATCGGTTTGACGCAATTGTTTTCTTTTTTTCAAGTCAAATCTCAAATCTTTCGAACCTTAATTGACCCTGATAACTGATAATCTAATCAGTCACAAATTGATATTTTCAGTTTTAACTGATTTATATACAATTGTTCATAAAATAATTGTTTTTGAAGGCTGGTACATGTGATCATAAGTATTTATAACCTTTTATATTATGTGTATTATTCCCTTTTTATACACGTTTGTGTACAGTGGTTATATATGTATGTTCATAGTATATTGTTTTGATTGCATTTTTGAAATACTTACATAAATGCTCACACGTGAGGGGCTTAGGACTTTGTCTAGTTCAAGTTCCATCTATACAATATGCAGAAACAAGAACTGGAAAGGGGTAACAATTGTGAGAATGCTGAGGGTTGTTTTCCTTTGATTTCTTTCAATTAAATGTTAAAGTACCCTTATAAATAATAAGCTTGTCATAGACGAACAATGTCGCTCTTTAGAGAAGAATGTCGAGTACATTGTTTGAGTATGGAATAAATAAAAAAAAAATAATATTCTGACTCATCCAACTTTTCGAAGCACACGCATTTAGAATGAATTTTCACACGAAACGTTTGCTTTGCTCGTATATTAACATCATTTTCATTGACATTCTGTATGAATGAGTCGTTATGCCCCAAACTCACCGTATTACGCTTTGAATTATCTTTAAACAAAATCAATATTCATATCATTCACTGGAATATTACTCATGATTTTTTTTTTCTTTGTTTTTCATTGACAGCTACCCATAAGGACTATAACAGTAATAAACGGCAGTCGACGAGCTCGAATGAAGAAGAAGCCTCCGGTAGTCGAGTACCCCCTCTAATGAGGAGTTGCTCTAGTCCAGCCATATACGGTGAGTACCTACACTACATACATACATATCTTATTATTTAAACGTTATAATTATAAAAATAATTACATACATACATACATATGTACATGTGTTTGCAAAAAAAAAATGTATGTAAGGTAAAATTTGTGACACATCACAGAACAATAATTGGATATGACACGAACTTTGAAACTGAGTTACCGATTACGTGTCAATCTAGAATAACCCAACACCATGTTCTGCTCCGTATACCAACCTTCTATGTATATGGGAATTTTATTTCTTATGGTACAAATTGCAAATTATGATAAAGGTTTACGAGTATATTCATATCTTATAGCTCCTAACTGCAATTTTTTGAAAATGTTGAAGATGAAGACTCACTGCCGAACCATTTCTGTCCAAATCTGTAGCATAGAATGAGTGTTATAGATTAATAACAATTTATTTCTCATCGTCATCAGCAATATTTTCTATGATATAGGTATGTAGGTATTCTCGATCTTCGACGATAAAAATAAGGTACCTACATACATAATGTGAGTTTTCTATCTCTCGTTTTTTCTGTAAGATTTTTAATTTGTGAGTCCATTACTTACAGTTTTGTAACTCCATCGAATCCCACATCATACAATCGCACTTGATTCGCATCATGAATGCAGGGGAACATGTTCACATGGCCACGTTCAGTTAAATATTACTCATATATCCTTCGCAAGTATGTGAAGAAGGTATCTAAAAAATCTGCATCTGTTTCATTGTGATATAACTTTTACTTATTAATGGTACATAACCACACACTCGTACTTACCTATTCCTGCTGTGATTTCCGGTCTGTGGTTTACTCCCTTAAAATTATACTCTCCCTAAATAAGGGGAAAATGCGAAAGCGAATGGAAACTTCTCAATGAAACGTCACCGGTTCATAAGTTCAATTAACCTAGCCTCCTGCTTTCATCCCGAAAGCGATTCTCATTCTTGAATTTGGCCCCCGAGCCCGACATCGTAACAGGGAACCAGAGCACAGCGCAGTGCAGCTCCATAAATACTTTTATATTATTGCTTCAATTTCGTTATTTTTATCCCTCAGTTTGTTTACTCACAAAAGCGCAGATACTCGTATAAAGAAATAAAAAAAATAAACCAAAAGAAAAGCAGAACAGTCTGAGTTAACACACCACTCGTTGCTTCTATGACTCATCGCCGTCATCCATGTGAGCTGTAGCAAGGGGCCATCCGAGAGATGTGTATTTTGTATTATTGTTGAAGAATGAGGAATATAGGCAAAGCACGGGTTGGGGGGTCATTAAGAAATCTAGCACATGACGAGTTATGGGGAAACATCGCAACAACGGCAACAGCGAAAATAATTCAGCCACTGCGACGAACTTATGGTGGTTCCAATGGCTTCCCTCTGTCTCTAAAAATAATTCTTTTATTCTTCTTCTTTATAGAAACTAATTTTATATACTCGTATATTTTTCTTTTTTTGTTGTCTTACTCATTTTACTTATTTCTTTTTTTTTTCCAATTCTTGGTGACTCTTGCAGACATTGAGACTCATCCTGCGTCACCCGTATTCCCGCACCTGCTCCTCGGCAATGGAAAGGACGCAGATAATCCCGAAGGTGTTGGCGCAAATTGGGTATTGAATGTTACCTGCCAAGCACCAAATACAAGCCCGCAACCGGGTATGAAATATAAGCAAATACCTGCCAGTGACACGCCCCATCAGAACATCAAACAGTACTTCCAAGAGGCGTATGATTTCATCGGTAAGTTATTACGACGAACGATGTCGTCGTCGTCGATGACTCTTTCTCAAAACAATCTTGATTTATGTTAATTTGCGTCGTCAAATAAATCGCAAACGACCGGCGTTAACTCTCACAAATTGAGTTAAACTTGCAAATTAGTTTTCAGTTTTGGATAAGGTTGTACCAAAAAACAAGAACGTCTTACAGAAGTTAAACAGGTCTTTTATTCTGTAGGGTATTTTAGATATGACTAATATAGAGAATTGCGGTTCATTTTGAAAGAATGTTACTCGTATGTTTTGCGCCTTAAAATCATAAAATATGCGAAATTTAGAAAACTTGTATTCCAAATTCTTATTTATTCGAGGTATCGAGTCGAGGTGTGTATGGGTATGTACATATGTAAGTCTCTAGTACATTCCTTGATGAAAAAATTTCTAAAAATAGCCAATGGCACAAAATTTGTGAAAGATATACTCGTTTACAGTCATAATGAATGAAAATTAGGAATTTCTTTATTTGGTTATCTTCAAAGAAATTGAAAAGGAAAATTTAAGAGACAGTTGAAAATGAAAACAACGTTTTTTCTAATACAATAAGGAGTTTTTCAAGAGCAAATGTATGTAAATTTTAAATCACGTTTCATTTCTTTTTTGTGTTTATTTTGGTTTTAATATATGTACATACATATGTAGATGTGGAATTTTTACATTTTGGTTGCTAAGTTATCGGCAAAAATTCGAGAAAACAGCGCAAATGTCTGTTGGGCGCCATTTCATACGGAGTTGGTATTTGTTATGTTACAGATAGTAATAAATAAGATGCAGAATCGTTTACGGTGATATGTAATTGGTTTCCTATAATCGCATGTTATTGAAAAAATTCCATTATAGTACAAGAGAATGCAATATAAACGAAAAATTTAGATTCGTATTAAAAATGCTACTTAGTAAATATTTTCGTATCAATGACTTGACAAAAGAATAAACCAAAAACTGAATAATTTTACAACTACTTGATGCTTGATATCGACAAAATTCTTTCAGCTGATTTTAATAATTTATATTTTAGAATTAAATACGTAGGTACATCTTTTAGTTATCTAGGTAGGTAGATATTGGTATTAATTTCAAGTGTAGGGAATCCCCTACACCTTGACAAACATTATTTTAAATAGTAAATACATATGTACAATGTACATATACAAAGTATGGATACCACTAAATTGAAAACTAGTGGATAGTTTAGCTGTAAAGAAAAACGCTTATACAATTCAAATGTCATTCACTACTGCTACTGCTAGTTTAGTTGATCTGTCATCGTAACGTAAAAGGTCACATATATGTGCATACATACATACATAGATAGATACCTACAATTTAAATACATAAATACTGTTAATTACCATATGAATCGAGTTCAGGTACTCGTCAACTGACCGAGTGTTTGTCGTGTCGTTGCTTTATTTTTTTACTCACTCCTTCATAGCCATCTTTGTATAAACCGAGCTACAGCTGCCACAATAGCTATACACGCACTGACTCATCGCTAATATAAAAGTCTCGAGCAATGAAATCATTTCTTGTTTACACACGGAACCAATTTTTTTTTTATAAATCTGCCAAGATAATCACTTTGTGCTGAACCGATGCCGCTGTTTGTTGTTGTCAAAATATGCGCGTTGCTAGTTCAGCAGCGCCACCTAGCAAACGACGATAACTGTCAGTTGCGCTCTGGGTCAGCATCTTCATAAAAAAAATATAATAATAATAAGAACGCATATACAATACGAGTGGAATTATTATTTGGTAATTATCGGCAATCCATCTCACTCACTCATATCACAGAGTGCTGCAAAGTGTTTCATACTTCAAAAAAAAATTATGATAATCCCTCTCACCCGCGTCTGGCATTTTACCCATGGTCGGAGCGAGCCCGCACGAACGAACGAAGACCTTTGAAGGTGAGATTTAATGCATGAGTCATCGTCTGAATCGCTATTTTGCGCATGTGTTGTACGGCGCGCAAACACATGCACTAAAAATAAACATCTCATAAATAAAAATGCCTTTCCAGCAGCGAGGGACTGACGATGACGGCCATGGTATAGGAGGTGGCGCAGCACGACGAACGAAGGCAAAACAGGGGAATGAATAAACTTTTTGACGATAAAAAAGAAAACAACATACAAAATCGAAATCGTACTCCTGAGCTAGTGTGACCTTTTTTCTGTGTGGCACGCTGCTGCTCTGAGTGAGTTCAAGGTTGTGCGAGCCAGAAAACCACTGTTGCTTCAAAGTGCTACTGTTGAACGCGCTATCGAGGAAAGGGTATTGCTCGAAATAGACTGCTTGTCCGATGTTTGCTTTGGGATTTGGGGGTTATAAATTGAGGAAAGTTTTTGTTTTTATTTTTACTTTTCTCATTTTTGAATATTTCCGTAGGTACCATTTTTTGGCTTAAAATACAATTTTTTGAACAAAATTTTTGTCAAAGAGCCAAACATTTTCTAATAGATTCAAGTGCCGCACGACAAATTTGGCTCGACACTTCGCTTTTCACTTCTTGACTCTACATCTTGAAGAATTACAATAACAATCGCAGTTAATTTACCCTATTTTGAATGTCAGTTATTACGGTGTATCATTTTTATGGTTGGTGATTAGAAAATGGCTGGGGGAGGAGGTCCGCAATGTTGACAAGGAGGGTGAACGGAAGCACTAATGGTGAGTGTGCACTTGAGAGAGTTGCCACATTGCCATTACAAAGAGAAAGGTTGTAAACGATGACGCGACGGCAGCGGCCGGCGACCCGAAAGAAGGCATTTTACGACCTGAGCGAAGGGTGGGTTGGTTGATTGGTTTTACTCCGTCTCTTATAAAAGGTGCAGATGTGCGTTAACATTATCGATAGTAAATGGCTGTGGCAGCAGTGGCGACGAAGTCAACAGTGGTGAGTCATCGCTAGATATTTTACTGCGCCAGTGTTATCGTCATTACAACTGACGACGACGCACTGTGACGCGACGGTGTGTTGATTTGATATCTGCATGCGGCAAACAACGCGAGTTTAGTGAGACACAAAACAGTAGCAATCGATGCCAAACGCCAGGCGCTTTTTTAATGTAAAAAAAAGATTGAGGCTAAATTGAATATCTTCCCTAAAATGATAACGGTAATGATAATGAAATAGGTACCAACCATTTTTGTTTTGTTATGATTAGGCAAAAGAATTAAAGTGGTATCTATTCTCAATTTATTAAATAATTTTGATGTATAGCGATAAGACGCCTTAAAGCATTTTAGGCCTAAAAAAGAGATTTAACTAAATCATTTCATGTAGTTTCTGACTGTGAATCGAATGTATTGATTTATTAACTGATTTGACAGAGTTTCTGTACCTGCTGTCATTCTGACATCAACTATACCAATGACATACAAAACTGGCGCAACCACCGTAATCTACACTGCTATAGCCCCTTATAAACAATTGTTTTTAAAACATTGACAATTAAATAACTCTAAGGTCAATTTATTTAATGTAAATTTGACTTGACAACAATAAAAATTGATTTAGATTTAGATTAGATTAGATAAGATTTTATTAATTAATTTCGTTAAGGATTGGTTACAATTTTAAATACATACATACATATATACAAAAAATCATTTTAGCATGGCTTTGCCGTCTGCCAGATTGGCAATCCAATAAACCCTTAAGTTAATAATCCTTGTTTAAAAATTGAACATTTGTTCAGTGGACTTCTAAAAAGAAATATGTATCAAAAATAATATTTCAATATTTCAAGAACCATTTCCTTCAACCTTATCGTTTTATTACCATACCTCTATCACTTTGCCGGAAGTTTCCATGGCTGTTTTTTTTTTGTGTGTACTATTGGAATTTCACAACTACCTAGTAACTCCCGAATCATGCAGCTCCCATTGGACTTTGAATATTTTGTTCCAAATAACGGAGAAATGGTAATATAGTGCTACGTGGTTTCTTCACCCAGCTTTTGTGGATATGCGATAAAACTAAACAAAACAAAACCTTGCACAGGTTCGTGTCTAGATAGTAAAGGAACTTGCTTGTTTCACATACAATTACTTTTTTTCCTCTATCAATCCACTACCCTACATTAAAAGTTCGTTATCGAAAAAAGTTTAGACAAGAAAACAACCCCATTTTCGAAATCCATACAAAGTTTTTTTTTTTTACAAACGAAACATGTAAGAATAATAAAAATGACTCACAGGCACTCAAACGAATGATAAGCAAAGGCCAAACAGAACGCCAACAACAATACAACTCCAACTCTGATAGTAACTTAATTGCCATCAGCAACCAACAGCTTTATCATTATCAATTTGTATATAAAATTATAAAGGCAAGGCGTACAATTATATGTATGTAGGTACACACATAGGTATGTTTGTTATTTTGACAAAACCGTCTTATCTTATCAAAATGGGAAAGAACAATCTAAAGACTACAAAAGGTCATCAAATAATGATTCGATATAAACAATTTTTGCAACTCATTTTATTAAACGTTTCAGATCTGGGGTACGGAGATGGGAAGAGTGTAGAGGAATGGGACTTTAATCAAGCTCTCGAAAAATATTTATAAGGACTGCACAATCATAATAAATGAATCGTGCGTTCAAGTCTGACTAATTAGAAATTATGTACATACATATATTGCTCGTAATCGTAATTCATTCAAACAAACAAACAAAATTGTTTGTTATTAAATCAGAGTAACGCCAGTGAATATATTATTAATTTATTATTATTGATTCATCGTTTTGTCAATAGAATGTTTATAAATAAGATATATTGTAGTGTACTGCTTCTCCCCCAACCACCAAAAGCGCCACCACCACCTTCCAAAAATGAGTCATATTTTGTGCGTTACACACACTTCACATAACATTACACCAAAAAGGTGCTGTCGTGGTTTTATTTTGTCGTATCGCAGCCGAGCGTCGGCGGCGGCGGCGGTGGTGGCGGGCTTATCACTAGTAAAGAATGCAAGTGACATTTTTGTTTTGGGGTCATAAAATGTATATACGCTAAATATGCAGTCACTCTTAACGAGCAGCAGCGGCACGACTCGATTGATGACCAACTAAGACACGTACTTTTTTCTTGTTGACGCGATGACGATGATGGCGATGATTCACATGGTCGGGCTCGGGAGTCTTCCCCAAGATTCTTTTCGACGATTGTGCGCATTCATTCATTCAAGAGTATGACGAACCCTTATTCTTTTGCTTCTGCTTGTGATGGTGCTGGTGGTATACTGCCAAAGGATTCCTAATTGTTTTTGGTGAATCATTTCGGTACTTTAATCGATATCTACATACATACGTTATGCAAAGAAATAATAAAAATCGAATTTTAATGGTCAATGAATTATACTGTCTTTATTAGTCAGTAGGTATTCATTATAATGTCCTTGGGGCATCTTCTGACTAACAAAAAAGCTGTAAAGGCTATATAATCTTTTGTCGTGTTAATTTTGGAGAGTGATAAAATGTTACAATGGTTTTGAGTAAATCAGAAATGCATGTAAATAAAAATCATTAAGAGGTATTTTGGCATCAATGGGTTCATTTTGAAAGTTCAAATTTCGATAAAGATAAGGGGTAATTCAAGTCTTGAGAGTTTGTGAAATACCTAATTATAGAACCAAAATTTGGAATGATAAGGCAACCTTTTTCTTATTGTTAAATAATATTTTTTTATAAAAATAAAAGTAAATAAAATAATCCACCCGGATTGAATGTGTGGGATTTCCTTATTTTTAATATGCTAGGCTTGAAGAACATTAACAATACAGACGGCGTTTTAACATAAATCAAAACCTGTTTTTATAATAAATTAACATTTTTTTTAAAATAGTATGTAATTTTATTAAAATTTCGTTGCATTTATTTTATTTACAGAAGAAGCACGTTCAAAAGGATCAACCGTATTGCTTCATTGTCATGCAGGCATCTCAAGGAGTGCAACGATCGCCATCGCATATGCCATGCGTTACAAATCCTTGTCTCTCATAGAAGCGTACAAACTTGTTAAAGGCGCTCGCCCAATAATATCGCCCAATCTTAATTTCATGGGTCAATTACTTGAACTCGAACAGAGTCTACGTGCAGCTGGTGTCTTGGAGCCATTGAGCCCAACAACTAATGCAACAACTAGTCAAAGTGCCCCAACGTCCGACAACGAAATGGAAAGCGACGAAGACGAGACACTTCAGTGTCCCCGACTGTCATTCCTTACTTTTGATTCGGACAGTTGTTCATCTTCGTCCGGACTTCCCGAAGCAGCTGAATCGGTACCAAGTTCTACTACAGCGTCCTCAGTGTCATCATCATGTTCGTCATCGCCAGTGTCGACAACGGTGCCGAGTTTATTTTCGCCAAACAATAACACTGTTGTGGGTCCAGATCAACAGTGCCCTCAGTTGGTGTCCTTGGCGAACAATTAAGTAGGAGAAGACATTAGGAAGCCAAGAGAAGCGTAACAAGATACAGAGATAAAACACAATGGGTGTATGTCGTACGCACGGCCTATGAAGAGACCAATGCAAACATTGTTCTAGAGACATAAAGTTGCTAGATTATAATTTTAAGTTCGATTAAAATAATGAAAAAATGTGTAGTATGTGGATATCTAATTTTATTTTTTGTAAAATAGATGTTTTTTGTTGTTGTATAAATGAGAAATACCCCCTTCCCAACCCGACTCCAGCCCCTCTTTTAAAAACCTTAAATCTTGTAAACAAACGAGACAATATACATATACCTATATAAATGATAAGCGATGAATTCTTGTGCATAGTTTATAATAATTACATATAATTTTAATTTATTAAATTATTAGGTAGTTTTCTTGCGATTGCATAAATAGGAAATTTTGAAGAAAAATAAAATTAAATTGATCTAGGTACTTAACTAAAACTTTTCAAAATTGTAAAATGGAAACAATGTAAAAAATATTTTTTTTAAATCATGGGTGGATTTTAGAAAAAAAAAAGAAAAGATTTTTATTTTTTTTACCAGAAAACAACACTGGCCTTAAATGAAACTGCAGACATAACCATACACTATTGCTAATAATAATTATGATTCTATACATACATATATCTACCTAATAATAACGCATATTTATAAATGAGAAGTAAACACACTGATGTTTGTAAATTATTTATATTATAAAACTGTTTTAAGTTTTAAACAATTTCATAAATTATTGTCATGCTATAAATTCAAAACAAATGCTAAATGAATTGAATGGTTTACTGAATTTATAAAAAAAAAATCATTAATTTTTAAGGTTTCTACACACAAATTTGAAAAACAAATAAGAATTTTAAAAATAATAAATACGAGTACCTTTTTCAATATAAATATATAAATATATACGAGTAGATCATATAAATTTGTAAGTGATGAATGAGAGAAAAATAATATAAGAATATATAATTAAAACAAGAATAAAATATTTAATGAAAAAATACGAATCAATCTTATTCTTTAAATTGTTTTATTTTAGAAGGACATCTAGCGATTTAGAAAAGGAAACAAGTAGGCGTTTTTTTTATGTGACACATCAATGGGTTAACCCACTGCTTATTGCGAGGAATTGACAAATCCTCCAAAAGTAATTCTTGTCATGAAAAATACTTTTTGAAAAATTTGCCGTACGAATTCGGCATAAGAACTATGTAAAGAGGGGACCTCCCAAATAGCTTAAAATTTATTTATAATGGAATTAATGAATTTGTGAACAAACTAAATTTTAGGAGAAAAAAAAAATATGAGAGTGGGTTCTAGTGAAAATTCATGAAGCGCTGGATATTTTAAAATCGAGATGAAGTCCTGTTGGTTTTCATAATTTTGAATTAT
The DNA here is from genome assembly GCA_905146935.1 of Scaeva pyrastri. NCBI lineage: Eukaryota > Metazoa > Arthropoda > Insecta > Diptera > Syrphidae > Scaeva > Scaeva pyrastri. The sequence goes on from LR989927.1 coordinate 136,885,042, forward strand.
GAAATATTCGTTTCTGTAACAAAATTTCAAAGTTACTATTCAAAAAAGCCGCAAAAATGTCCAACTTATATTCATAGCCCATTTGAACATTTATCTGTTTTAAACACTAATTTACTATTAAAACTAGGTGCACCACTTTAGATGAAAAGTTATCTTCACCTTATTTTAAAGATTCTTGCAGATTTCAGATTTTTAAAGGGGTCAAGATTCTTAAGTACCCAAAAAGTACAAATACATTAAGAAATTTTAAAAGCATTTATTTTTAGTGGGTAATATTTTTTTTTAAGCTAAATTGAATATTTCTTTTATATAATATGCCCTTATCACTTAATCAGTTATAACATTATTAGTTTTATCTTATTTGATTCTCAAAGCAGATAAATAAACCCGCGATTTTGATTCGGCCTGGAAGAGATAACGTGGAGTAAAGTGCTTTTAATCTTTCTTAAGTCTTCGAGTCATTAAAACTTTGAACTTGCTAACTCATTATGTTAGTTTGATTGAACTCAGGCGATATTTCACCAAGACACCTATGACTAATATGCCGTCTGGTCTGTTACACTCATTGTCATAGTTTACTCATCACAATCAATACACAATTACCTGTCCTACCCCTGTGAAGGTATTAATCATCAAGCACAATTAATCACAGTGTAATGTAATGTACATATTTACATACCTTTCTTTTTGTGGATCATCACAAGATTGCTGATTAAGAAAAGAAACAGGTGCCAACTTATTGGAATTTGTGATTGAATACGTCATGCATTCTCAATCTAAATTCTTTCGGCAGCTCGAACACTGTTCATTTTTTTTTCAATCTTAATAAAAAGGACACTACACTCTTGGATAAATTTTAAGATTTAAATATTCAAAACTGTGTGTGTGATTAGGGACAACAGACTTAAAGTTTTGTTGTAAGGAGTTAGTGTCTTGTGGCCACAACAAAATTAGCCCTCTTTTGTAACAATCGTACCATTTTTGATTTTCATTCTTCTGCATGAGGTCAATGTCCAATGAACAAAATACAATTTTTTATAAAGTTGTTGTGTTTTTATGAAAACTGAATCTATCAAAAAACCATATGAATATTGTATGTATACTTACTATGTACATATTGTTCATATTAAGTTTTTTTTATTTCAATAAGAATTTAGTTCTATGTACTATATGTATGTTTATATTACATACGTTTATAAAACCAGTTCGAAAACTAATTAGGAACTGAAAATCGCTATCGAAGGAAGGTCCGCTACCAATTAAAAACTTATGTTATTTTCTTTTCAGTTTTTAAGTCAAGCTAATTCTAGAATATTTTCAAATGACCTTAAAAAACTACTTGTTTTGTAAGACTTTAACTTCGCTGTTCTGATAAATGTTTGAAAATAATTCATACATAAGTTAAGATAATTAAAACTGAAAAATATTGCATGCATACATATTTAGATATTTAAAAAAAAAAGCACTGTGGGGTACAAATAGACCACATGGCACGATTGTACCGTTTTGCGGTTATGTAAAAGATATTGATGTTTTAATCAAAAATTATAGCAATTGTCAAAATGAATCTTAATTTAAAAAAAGACTTCCTTGTTCGTGCGAGCAAAATTTTACATTGATTTCTTATCAACTACTTAGGTCCTCAGATCTACGTAGTCCGTTGGTGTTCCCTAGCGGGACATAGGGCCTCAACTACTCATACGTGCCTCCTTCTCTGCTATGGTGACGGTTTAAAAACCGCTATTCTCTCCTCAGGTCATGGAGGTCATCTGGACCATCTAGGTAAAATTTGTTTTCTTCGGAAAAAATAACCTTCTGCCAATCATTTGTGGTCATTCCATTTTGCACATCCCAGCTCATGTGATCTTTCGCGAAACCCAAGCGTTGCTTCTTCCTTGCGTCATTAAGTGGTGGTTTTTTCTTAAGCTTCAGATGCTTGTAGTATTTAGCATGGCGAATCATGCGTTTTACAATGGATAAGCTGGCCTTAACAGAAGGTTTTCCCTAATTTTAGCTGCAGATAAAGCTGAATTTGACGCTATTCTAAGGATACTTCGGGTTTCGCGAAGTGTTAAGGCAGAGGAAGTATTTCCTTTATAATTTTTCGAGTAAGACGATGGATTTTTTAAATAATTGCTGACACAATGATCACTTCGCTTCATTTTTCTGGCTATAGCACGGCATGAAAGACCTTCAGAGCGATAAACATCTATTCTTGCCCTTTCCTCCACTGTCAAACATTTTTTCTTTCCCATTTTTATTAACACTCAATCAGGAACGGAAAAAAATGTATTCACTTCTCAAAACAACGTTGATTTGTTCGCTGCTTCCAATCTAATGACCCGATTTATTTTCGCATATTCTTGACTCAATTTGCTAAATCTGTCCTATACCCAAATTTTATATTTTGTTGTTAACAAAATAGTCTCTCATTTACCATAGTTGTTCCATCATATCATGTAACGGGAGAAATGTCGATTTTACTTTTCAAAAATGCCTGCTTCTAACCTTATGACCGGGAGTGTATATGTACATATTATGTATGTATGTAATGGCTCATTGACATATTGACAAACATTCCCTGAAAATCGATTCCACCTTCTAAATTAGATTTGTTTGCACTCCTGGTTTGATCGAAAAAAGCGCCATCTATTGTCATCTTCGTATTAAGAACAATTGTTGTCAAATAATTTAAAGACATCTGTTATTGCTTCTAATAACATTCTCATAATAAAAACACAAAATTAGTGCAGGTACAACCCAAGTGTCAAAATTCTTACTTTTCCACTTAGCCAACCTTAAGTTGGTTTTGATAAGCCCAAAGGCTGTATTTGTAGTAAAAATTGTTCAAGAAAGCAACTATACATTATAATAAATTATAATGCCTTATCTAAAGACGATGAGCTCCATCAAAAAAAAAAAAAAAAACAAACGCTCGACTTTTGTGTTAACATTGAAATATTATATGTATATAACTTGTTGTAGGGATTATAATGAACACTTTCGGTTGGGAAGTTCTATAGCTCTAATTTTAATAGATAAACATAATTGAATGCTTTTTATTAAGACTTCTAAAGTAAAATATTAAAATAAATATAAGGAGTTCAAAATTCAAGATACAAACCATAGTGGAAAAGAAGAATTATCCGCAGAGAAGGAAATTTATAACATGCTATGGCTTATACGAAAACGTACCGCCAAATATCAGATCACTTCGATGTGACAAAAACCAGTGTAATGAGATGTCTTTTTGACACATGCAATATTGTAGTAGATTGCTGCACTGCAACCAATTTTGTGAGTTCTATAGAAATTTTGGAGTAAAGTACTCACTAGTAGATACTTAACCACCCCAAAAGGAGTTTACAAAATAAAGCCCATATTGCAAACAGGGTCCCCCCATATTACAAATGTAGGGTTTTTACTACATTATTTTGCCACTGCGTACAATCTTAAAATATTCTTAAAACACTACAATATCAAAATTTCAGAAATTTTGTTATTTGCATCGAAGATTGTGTTAACGCCTTAAGCTCACAAACTTTTCTCTGTCCTTGAACGCACAACTTCTAAATTCCCAGACAATTTGACAACTCAACGAGCTTAAACCATGATACAACTAATAAAGATAGCGCATTGCGCATGTGAGGTTTTGGTTGTCAAACTATCGTGAATCGATCGAACTGAAGAGAATTCGTATTTTTGGCGCAATTTCACTGTATTTTCTGTTGTGAATGTTAAAGGGAGTGAATTTTTAAAGTTTTATACTAAATAAAAAATTATTTATTAATAAATATGGGTGTTTGTTCGGTTTTTGATTGCAACAATAACGAAAGAAAGAAGATAACGAGAGATTCCAGCTTTCATAAATTTCCAAAAGGAAATTCAAATCTCTCGAAGCAGTGGACCTTGTTCACCAAACGCAAGGATAAAATTAATGTTTTAACTGCAAGAATTTGTAGTCTCCACTTTTTGCGAGAAGATTTTATAAACAATACAAAGTATGAAATGGGTAAGTTAATACGAAAAAGTAGTTCAGAGCTAGAATCTGAAATATATTTATATCAATAGGATTCACACGGTATCGGATTTTGAAACCAGATGCAGTTCCTTCGGTTTACCCAAAGCAACTGTCTGTAGCGTCTGAGCCTGAAACAACAAAGCGCTCGAGAAGAATGGAGCTGAAAAAGCAAAAAAAAATAGTGAGTGGGTTGCTGGAAGTTCCCATTGAGCTCGAGCATGAAAATGTGTCTGAAGAGCAATGCGAACATGATAGCTTGATTGAAAATATTCCACATCCACAATTGACACAAGCTCAATTTGATGAGTTAACTGAACAATTGTAAGTACTTACATATCTAATAATATTGGTAGGCATTTATGATTTGTTTTTATAAACTTATTAGAAAAACCTTACGCGAAGAAAATGAGCAACTCAAAACAGAGTTAAGGACTAAGACCAGGAGAATAAATCAGTTGGAGACTGAAGTGAAAAAAGCCAAATTCAACCAGTCCAACTTAGAAGAAAAGCTTCTAACAATTTTCACTCCTGGTCAAATAAAAAAAACTTCGAATGGGCGTAAAAAGATCAACAGGAAGACATAGCCAGATCAATAACGATATATTCTGCTAGTTCCAGAGCTTACAAATTGCTTAAAAAGAAAAATTTTCCTCTCCCTGCAATCAGAACTCTTCAAACATGGGCCCAGAAAATCGACCAACACCAGGAATCATGGTACCCATCATTAAAATTATGAAAGCAGCGTATCATACCAAACCTGGAACAAATTGAACCAGACGAAAGCTCTTGGGTGAATCATTTGGACGAAGGAGGCTTGTCTAAAGTAAATCCCACAATGATGGCTCACTTTGCTGCATTAGAAAATGTTTTTAATGCAGTAAAGGGAGAAGGTGAAGGCATTTACATCCGTCCAAGCTACATCCAGCATTTACTTGAAGTACTTGAAGTTGCCGAGAAAGCAAAGATCGAATGCGATGAGAAGGTAATGAAGCTTTTTTTTCGTTGTCGTATGTACTTCCGAATCCGAAAATTGAATAGACAAATCACGGAAAACAAAATAACAAGGAAAAGAAAATTCAAAAACATTATTAATTGAATAAAAATTTGAAAAACATTTAAAAGACAATCATATCTTTTATTTAACCATTTTTTTAGCTTATTAAACAATCTTCCAGGTAATTCTATGGAGAAAAATGCACCCGAATGAAAATGAAAAAAAATTACACCATATTCTTCATTCACTTCGATTTTTTATTAATTTTTTTCACTAAAACACACAAATTTTCTTTAACTTACGAATAAAAACAAATATTATCTATTTAGAACCATTTACCTAAATGAAAAACATTAGAAATATTAACACTTTATTATAATAACAAAATGTCTAAACAAATTAGTGCCATTCTTTTGTTTTGATTTCAAATACTGAATGATAAACGTCAAACTCGTTGAGAGTTCGTGACGTAGATGCGCAGAACGAAACAAAAAAAGAAACGCGAATGCGCTATCTGTTTTAGTTGTATCATGAGCTTAAACTGTAGTTGTTAAATTGAAATTTGAAGAATTTTGTTTCAAAATGTGGCCTACCACATAGCAGTGCAACTGCTGAAAGGTTTTTCTCAAATTTAAATTTAATTAAAGATAACCAGAGAAATAATTTAAATATTTCAACAGTTGATGCTATAATGCTATCAAAAGAGCTATTGAGGGGTGTGCCATATGCTTTTGAACCTCCTCCTGCTCAAAAAATTTCTTATAACAGTAGAAACCATTATTAAAAAAATAGTAATTAAGATTATTTGCATATAAGATATTTTATTCCGTTGTGTAAGACTTCTATGTATTTGTTTTGAATTGATAAAAAACCAAATCGTTTTTGTTATTTGAAAAATTTGTTAGTTTTTTTTTCATATTTTCAAACTAAAATTGATTTACTTCATATTAAATCGGCATCACTACATTTTCCAACAGTTAGGGGGGCAACACTGATTCCAAATTATAATTGTTGTACATTTACCCTACAATCTTGCACAAAAGTTATATAACAATCTACAATGCTTCAAGCTACGAAAACCTTGCAGACAGCTGTCATTCATGGCATTTCACAAAAAAAAAAAAAAAATAACCAAAACCAGATAGATATAGGTAAATTTTTTCGAGCTACTGCTGAAAGTGAACCTACCGCTAACTGTGCCGGTATATCTTTTTTTCAATAATTAATCGTTCATGATAGGAGAAATATGTTTCGAACATTGACCAGAAACATCTCCAAAGTACTTGATATCCCTCAAGTATCGCGTCGCAGTATATTTTCTACAGGAACCCTGTGCAAAGGTATTTTTTTTCTTAACGATCTGAATTCTGTTTCAATATTTTACATAATAATAATGATTATCCCCTGGAACAAGCAGAAAGTGAAGATTCTGGACAATCAACTATTTTGGTAGAGAAAGATGCCAATATCACCTTGATCGGTATTAATCGTCCAAATCAGAGAAATGCCATCAACGCCTCAACCGCAGCAAAGTTGTGCGAGGCTTTCATGGAATTCGAAGCCGACGATACTTCCCCTGTGGCAGTGCTATACGGGATAGGGGGCTCATTCTGTTCCGGTTATGATATCCTAGAACTGGGAGCAGATGGCAAGAATATAAGTACTGATATCCTTATGGCTGCCGAAGGATCTGTGGTAAGTAATAAAACCGCACTTAATTTCGTTATATTCAAGGAAAGTATATTTAGGGACCCACACGAAGACACATAAAAAAGCCAGTTATTTGCGGAGTGAATGGGTATTGCGTGGCAAATGGTCTGGAGTTAGCTTTAATGTGCGACTTGCGCGTCATGGAGGAATCCGCAATTATGGGCTTCTTCAATCGCAGGTTCGGAGTTCCTGTTATCGATGGAGGAACTGCTCGACTGCCAGCTATGATTGGCTTCTCGCGTGCACTCGATCTAATTCTTACTGGTCGTCAGCTGAGCGCCAAAGAAGCATTTGAAATGGGAATCGCAAATAGAATTGTCGCCACAGGCACCGCTCTCGGCCAGGCCGTTAACTTGGCTTTTTCTATAGCGAAGTTCCCACAGGCCGCCTTGAACCACGATCGAAATTCTCTGTATGCGGCGACATTCGAATCGCACAACTTCAATCAAGCAATTCAGAACGAAGTCATGTACACTTCGAAAGATGTGATTGACCAGATGCACGAAGGAATTAGGAAATTCAATGAAGGTAAATATGTTTTTTATTCGTGCTGAAATACTAAGAGATACTTTATTGTGTTCAAGGACACGTTCGAACCGCCTCAACTGAAAATGTTAAAGATAAGTCAATGGCTGATTGGGAAAGAAGTGAAGTTGAAATCGAAAAAGAAATACAAAAGGAACGAGAGGAAATTAAAAATGGAAATGGGAATGGAAAAGAGAAGAAGAATTCTTAGGTTTGTTGTTAACGCCACTACGGCCATGCATTTGTTTTCTCTTGATAATTGATAAGCCGCGGGCTCTGAAGATGAATTGAAATAAATTATTTAAGCCAAAGAAAAGTTAAGATAAATTGATTTCTTAGAATCGTGAGAGGTATTTTCAATTTCAAACCAAATTAAATATTAACCTCTAAGGGGTGCTCCTAAAAATAAACTTAAAACAATTTTTGGAACACCAATTACTAGCACTAGTGATGCAAACAACGATTCATACTTTCATAGTCCTTTGTACTGATTTCTATGACGTTGTCAATCACCGAAATAAAACTTCATGCGGTAAGTAAATAGATGGGGGTAATTTTAAGCCTAAAAAATAAGATTACTTTTCGGTGTTTAACTACTAAAGTTGTTGTTGCATGCGCTAAATTAAAACAACTAAAAATTACTTTTTTAATTACAACTTTTTATTTTGTTTGTGAAAATATTGGTTTTATGAAACAAAGAAAGATGTAGAACTACTAAACAATTTAAATTAAAAACGATTTATTCAGAAAAATTTAAAAATAATAAATACATATTTACAGAGTATAAACAAAAAAATTCAGAATAGTAAAAAACTTAAATGTTTCATCGAGTTTAGCCCAAGGAATTTGTACTAACCTATGATTTCTTTTCGAGAGATAAATAACAAAAATAATATTAAACTTAACAAAAACTATCGAAATTTCATTCATTTTAAACAAACAAAATTCGAAAGAAAAAAAAAATAGATACAATTAATGCAGATAATACAGAAATTAGTAAAAGCCTGCTTCACCCTTTTGCATCAAATTCAATATTCTTAGACAGTGTTTTCTAGACAAGCGATACAACAAAAAAATATTTTCACATTAAATTGTATAACTAAACTTCAACTAGTAACTTACCTAAGACATGAAGATGCCAATAAATTGGTAAGTATATTTTTTAATTGACTCTCATTCGTGTCACCGGGGTGTTTGTTTGTCGGCTGTTTGCTTTTGAACTCTTCTGCTCCTTCCTCTTGTTCACTGGTGCAAAAGAGTCACTTTTAGTTTTGGAGGAACGAGTAAAAATGGTTATGGTAGATTTCTCAACTTTCTCCTTCTCAATTTGTAGTTTTTTTTGTATAGGGCTTACCAATGCGAACCTACCGTTGGCCCCACAACCTGTCACCTGCCGTAAGTTTCCGCCTTTAGAAGTAGCTTCCCTGATACATTTGCAAATCCTTTTAGCGGATTTCTTGACATCAACTTCGTATTTTTTTTGAAGGTATTTTTTTATGGTATACAACGATGTGCCCTTTCTTTTCACAGTGTTTTCGAAAACAGCTTCCTCGATCATTTTGTTATAGGTGGGGCGTTTAATTTTAATTGGCGTTTTGCTGATGCTTCTTGTACCATATCGTCGGTTTTTTGGAGTTTGTGGCGCCTTTGTGGGGCTGTTGATATATATTAAATTATAATAAACGTCCTGATATTCGCTTTCCAATAGTTTACTTACTTGGGTTGTTCTTTTCTGAAGACCATTGCATTGGAAAGAAATTGAGGAGATGGTTGTATAGGCAATTCTCGTGTCATAATAATTTGTCTTACTACACAATTAAGAAATGCAAAAAATGCTTTTATATTTGTTAACAGCTATCTCAGTACTCAGTTTACAACGCAGCTTAAACAATAAACACATGACATATTTTCTTGCGCTCTTTAAGCTCCTCTTTCGCGATACCGTTAACTATAAAGTTCAGTGATTTATTTTGCCAAAGTTTGAAGTTCTTCATGATCTTTAAGCATCTGCACACACTAGAGCGCTAAGAACATTATGAGTAATTTAAAAAGCCCTCGGCTGTTCAAATAGAAATAGATAATGGAAGCGAACAAATACTAAAAAAAATTAAAGGATTTCACTAGTAATTGTTAATTTGGTTGAAAAACAAACAATACAATACCATGAGAAAAAAAGAAAATTTTGTGTATTAAGAATTAAAAATACTTCTCAATTTTATTATTTGTACTAGAGGGCCCGGCAAACTTCGTCTTGCCCAAATTTAATGCAGTAACTCAAGCTATGGAAAAATATTGTTGTTGCTTATTTGATTTCCACAAAAAAATTTCTAGATGGCCCGGTGAATTTCGTTAGTTTATTCAAAAGTGGATCGATCGGCAGGACAACCGAAGTTTTTAAATTCATCTGTTTAACGCTAACACCAAAAATTGAAAATGTAAAATTGACTGTATTTCGGTTTACTACAAACTAAATTTAACCTGTACTTTAGCCTCAGCAAAATGTGGTGGTTATGCTATAGTAGGGGAGCCCATGAAGGAAATTGGGGATTTACTCGAGCGCGTCAGATTAAGATAAGGGAGGTAGCTTACCTATTGATAAGCGTCTCCAGCGAATATGAGCTCTCAATATTGGGGGGTTTGATCTGGGGGGCCCGTCAGATTAGTAAAAAAAAATCGATCACCTGACTTACTCGAGCGCGTCAGATTAAGATAACATAGATTAATTAATAAAAAAGAAGTACACATTTCGCTAATCTGACAATTTGAACCTAACCCAAGGGTGTGGGAGGGTAACAAAGTTGCAGAAAAAAACTGATGCGTGGACTTACTCGAGCGCGATAATTTTTTTTTTTATTTTAAAGTACATGATATCAGAATAACAAAAAATATATAATCTGACCATTTCCTCAAGCCGTAGGTACTTAAAATCACAATTTAAAACACAACTACTTTAAATAAAAAACAACCTTAAAAAATAACGGTAACAATTACACCTTATTATTATACATTTTTTTAAAGCCAACACTCTGTTCTATTAGCCAGTTTTTAAATCAAGTAAAATAAGTTAATAGTTTTCGAAAAAACTCATCTTAAATTCAAAATTTGGCCAAGCATTTTTTTTTTAAGTTTGAAAATCAATTTTTCAAAATTTTAACATTTCATAAAATTTTTTTAACTTATAATTCATTACTCTCATTACTTCTTAATCAAAAACTAAAAACAATATGACTATAACCCTTATAGTTTTCGAAAAAATTGAAAATTGCTAAAACTTTAACTGATATAACACTCTCCGAGAGTGCAGCTAGAGTACAACATGTATACCTCTCTTTTACTTTTCCCCTATTTATGAATTTTTTTAAAGGAAGTGCATTTTTTTCTTATTTGTGTAATAACTAGTCTTTTCATGAATAAATTATTGTAAACCTCTGTTTTTATTTGCTGTTACAGATATGGAAACAACTGAAGATTTAGAAAATCCTGTAGAATTTCTTGATTTAGATTCTGACATTTCTTATAATAATACTGATTTTTGAAGTTATAATAATGTGCTATCTATTATTTTTTATGTAAATTTTGAAATAAATAATGCTTCTTAAATTATTGTTAATTTTTCGTATCTATAATTAAAATTTAATATTGTAAAGAAAAAAAAAAGAAAAAAACGTTTTTTTAAATTGTCAGATTAACAAAACCCCTTGTTTTAATCGTCAGATTTTTGGTCACTATACTTGGAACATCATGTGGAGCCATCAGTATGCTAATCTGACGCGCTCGAGTATGTCAAGATGGCGATTTTTTTTTACATTTTCAAAAATTCGTAGCTAGCTTGCGTCACTTCCAAATCGTCAGAATAAGAAATGGGAGTATCTGTAGGGCTCACTTAACACCCCCTCTGAAAATCTGACACGCTCGAGTAAATGCATTTTTAAACATTTTTAAACCGTCCCGCATAGCCACACCCACCACGTAAATCGTCAGATTATGGTATATTATATTTCAGTGACATGTTGGCACATGAAAAATATCAATATCTGACGCGCTCGTGAATGTACATTTTACTGTTTTTTTTTTACAATTTGAAAGGGGTGTAGACAATCCCCCCACCGCTAAAAGTGAAAACGGTACTGACAATTATTTCTTCTTATCACCTTATCTACCAATTTCAATAGGTTTCCACGACGCTCGAGTAAATCCCCAATTAGCATCATGGGCTCCCCTACTACTATAAAGTTGTAGCTTATATGGAACGTTTAGACGTTTGACATACCGCCATCTATTGAATTCTTAACTTACTCAATCCAGTGCACAGATGTCACTATCTGATAAAATCGTTTGGAGCTAACATATAATTGTGACTATCAAATAATAGACAAATAATTTGTAATAAAATAATATTGTGATCATAAATTGAGATGTAAGCTATCCTATCTTATAAGTTGGATTAAACTGCACGCGGTGTGCAAATTTGATTAAAATCGAAGTTTAGGAGTCCATCGAGGACAAACAAAGTGACACAAACTCGTCAAGCTACAGATATCCTAGTAAACTTCGATGCAGAAAACATCCGCGAAATACACAATTTTCTAGCATAAGCATTTTTTAAAATTTAAATATATGTACATACAATTACATACATATGTGTATAACATAATATAAATATTGTACTATTACTATCTAACATTCTTAAGTTCCCCCAAGTCACATTTACAAACAAAATAAATAAATATTTTCTTATTTCTAAGGAGTCACTAGTCAGAAACCTCAGCAGCTGTCTCTTAAAAATATTAACATGAACATTTAAATTTAAAGCAATGAGATTCAATAATATGATAATAATAAACAGTGATATACATATGAAAAATAATCCTTTGCATTAATTGTTAAATTTGATCACTACTTCATGGCTTGTTGCTTTTTTATTAAAATATGAAGGCCAGGGTTTGATCCTAGTCATTTCATTAATTTAAAAAATGTAAGGGATACAAGCAAGAAAATAAACTTCCAACATTCTTAAATAATTAGGACTATGTATTTCAAATTCATACAGAACTAGCTGACCCGGCGAACTTCGTCTCTGCCAAATTTAACGTCTTGACATAAACTCAAGAGTACATAGTAATAAAGCAAAGATAGTGTAATAATGAATTTTAGAATTATGCGAAATTTTCAAAGAATTTTCCACCTTTACGTCACACAGTGGGGACCTAGTAGAAAAAATTAAATTTTTCAAAGTTGTATTATACTTTTCTAAAAAAAAATTCCCACGGAAATAACGGCTTAAAAACGATCTTTGAAATGATGAGCGCTTAAAGATAGGTTTTCAGACAGTCACGGATTAATATTTAAAAATTTTTCTTTTTATGGATTGTGGTAGTTAGTTCTCTCAAATATCTGTTAAAAAGCTTTTATTTTCTGTTGATAACATTTTGTGGAAAACTCAAGCTCTACAAAAAAAAAATCCACCTTGCTATGGTCTAATCCAAATTTATTCTCATATTTTTAATAGTGATAAAGGTTCTGTATAAATTCCATCACCTTATTCCGCCATATTTGCGTTCAGTAAATAATTGAATATGTAATACAATAATATAAAAAAAGCATTGTTTTCCTAAAATCATGTGCGTCATACAAAATCATTAAATCACGTGATTAAATGCAAAACTTTTTAATTTTTTTCTGATTTTACAGAATCATTTTTCTATTTTAATAATTTCTCGACTTTTTCATATTTTTTTAATAAATTTTCTTTTATAAAAAATTTGTTTTAAAATTTTCTCCTTATAATAATACATATTGTGAATAAAAAATATAGTAGCAACTGGAATCATCAAAAAACTTTTAAAGTCCCTTACATATTTATTGACAGAAGTCTTAACGATATCTTATGTTCCCCGCTAAACATTAAGCCGTATGTTCGTTGACTCCTCGTTTACGTTTATCCCAGAAAATTGAACATTGAAGTGCTTATTGCACTGACTAAAACTCTTAAAAATTTACACATGTACGTATGTATGTATGTATAAAATTCAACTTACCTTTTTCTGGACCAAAAATCGATAGACGATGGGCTAGCATTTTTCTGGATTTTTTTTAAGTTCATAGCAAATTCATGGGCGTATGTACATATAATGAACCCAAATGAACCAAAAGTGCATTATGGGAAGCAATGCACGAATTTGTTTTAAGTGTGATGTTGATGTCCTACAGCCGTTGCCGTTTTTTTCGAAAGAAATTATATTTTATTTTTTCTATATTTTTGACAAAAGAAAAAAACTAGAATTTGTTTTTTGATAACTCTTATATTTCAGAAAAGGTAGTGTTATGTGTAAATCCACCGTACCGATTTTGTGCAAACTTCACATAAACCATCTTCTAAATGGTCCGAACAAAGCCTAAAATATATAGAAGATAGAAGAAGATATATATATATATATCAAAGATTAAAGAGATTAAATCATATAATCATGCTCTGGCTAGTGCCTAGACTCATGCGAATAAACAAACAAACATTTTTTTAAATATAATCTATGGTATATCTTATGTTGGATTTATCGTTTTTGAATTGAAGACAGGCACAAGTTTTTGCATTATTCTTCATAACTTACATTTGGCAGTACACTGTTACTCCAGTTGTAAATAAAAATTACTAAGTCTGTTCCATTTCACATTTATTTGATTCATGGTTAATATACATACCTAATAATTTTATTATTTTTTGGTATTTCTTTCTTACATGTTCTTTTTGATTAAGGTGTATTTGATCAAATCGTCTCATTATATTTATATAAGCATATATAATTTAACAAAGGTAATCTAATAATTTCATAGTAAATTACAGATTTTGGCTACATGAATTATGTTGTTATTTTGAGTTTTGATCGTTAATATTATGTAGTTACATTTTGTTTGTCAACAAAAATGTGTACATAATTGTTAATATTTAAGAAATATTAATATCTATTCTCATATAATGCTCTAGTCTGTTTAACAGAATTCAAACATTTTGTTTTTTCTTTTATAAAATGATATCAAAAAATGTACATCGAAGTAAAATACTTCGTTCTTTTGTAAACAGTCATATACATACACATATGCCGGATTTTATAAGAAACATTGAATACATTCATTTATTTTTCTTTTCTTAAAAATAAAAATTGTGTATTTCAAAAAAATATATTTTTATATCCAGTAACTTTACTTTATTAATTTCATTTAAATATAATTTACAGCTGTTCCTCCTAAGTATAAAATAGGCTTGTAGTAAGTTCTATATTTTCTAGTTATTTTTATTCAATTATATGTTAGTTAAAAACTAACTTTTTCAGTTTTTGTGTAGTAAAGTAACAATAGAATATCAACTATACATTTAGTTGTACCATTCCGAATAAAGTTTTTATTTTTTATTGCAACAAATACATGTAAGATATTCAAGCTCTGTTTGTACACAAGAAACCGAGGTTGGGGGTTAGGTAAACATGATCAAGATCGTTCAAGAGACATTTTTATTTTGTATAGTACGTTACGTACCCTTATAAGAAACAAATAAGATCATCTTAATAAGAATTTGATTTTTGTAAACTTTAAGAAATAGGCTTTGATACTTTCTCTTTTCCAATTGATTCTGTGTTATTCTAACATGCAGTATCTGTGATATTAAATTTTACGGTTTTGAACAAATACAAATTAGAAACCTACTATTATTAACTTTTATGATAACAGTCATAGTCGCCATTTTAAAATATTGCAAACTTATAGACAAACTTTTAAATCAATTAGGTTTTACAATTATGAATAAATTAAAAAACATGTTTAAAAAGCATTTAATGCCAAAAAATGTTTGATTCAATCACGAGTTCTCTTTTTATGCACATCATCTTTCTTAGAACAAAATAAATTCTGTTATCACTTAAAAATGGAAAGCGTTTGTTAAAGTGCAATTGACACTCATATTTAAGATAGCCATTTTTATTAATTTCTATTTTCTTCATAGCTTTTTTGTCTAGAATACTTATTAGATACTTTCACTGTTCTCATTGTTTTCTTTAAATTTTATAATTTTATTATTTAACACATATATAAATACTAATTTTTCTTTAGAAAAATAATTGTTATTTTAGTAATGTTAAATCCACTTTTCATATTATTTCCGTACCAAAGCTATATACATAATATGATATATTATAAATTTTCAGTTAATGAAAAAAAGCTTAAATTTAATTGGCCGAAATAATTTAGACAAACAATAATTTATTAGTACAAAAAAAAAAATAATAAAATAAGGAGAATTTTAGTTATGTAGTTTTATATTTAACAGTATTGTATTTATGTATAAAGAAAAAAGTAAAGAGATGTTTTTTAACACAGTCAGGGAGAATAGAATAGACACACTTGGTGCAACGTTTATTTGTTATTGTTCAACGTCTCAACCGGACCATGTCTAGACTATAGTTATAAGATTTTTATTGATTCTTGGGAACTAGATTTAATCATCCTTCTTGTGCGTAATCAATGCATCTTCCATTTCTTCCTTGGGTTGATCTTTGTCACCCCAGCCCCAAGTTGCGTGTGTACCATCTCCTGTTCGCTTAACCCGTTTCTCGATGATGTTTGCGGAAACAGATTTAAGATCGTAGGCCCAGCCAATTTTGGCAAAGAAATCAATAAAGGCTGTTGTTAAATTAAGACGATAATTTCCCAGCTCGGCGGTTTTGTAATCCCAGGGGAAGACGTGATGATAATTGTGCCAACCTTCACCAAAGGCGAGAACTGCAACAGATTGGTTTTCTGATGGACTGATGAACCTGTTGTAAAAGAAATTGAGGGTTAAATGTGTATTTAAAATAAAAAGGTACACAAAACTGGATTTAAAAAGAAAAAACTAAACAAATGTTGATTATGTTCCGTCGATAAATAAAGTGCATTTAATCATAATCAATAAAATAATATTTGTACTTGTGTGTACATACTCTTATGTATTTATGCTATGGTTACAGGTCTCTATCTGAAGTTAGTCAGACTTGGTAAGTCCCTGTTGTATATGCTTTATGACATGCTCAATGGTAGAAAGTTATTTGTGAGTGGAAATGTAACTTTTGGAACAATATTCGATATTAAAAATGGTTTTTAGCAAGAACCCGTTAACTCGTCGATTCTACTCAGCACTTACACCAGCCATCTGATAGCTAAAAGGGGCGGAATCGTTAATCTACCACGTCAGCCGCACAACTGTAGATAGGCGACTTCTTTATAGTCGAGACGCACTGGATGGAGCTGAGAGCCTTCGGATCAGTAAGACTGGGTTCGATCCGGAACAGATAGTGTTAAGGAGAACCAGTTTTAGTGGTTGCGAAAGCAAAGTCATATTTAAAAAGTTAACCGAGTCTTTTTATCTTGGCCGGCTTACATAGGTTTACGTATTTTTATTTAAGACATGGATAAAAATGCTTGCTGTAAGCTTTTCTACTTTGTAAGTAATTCTTACTTAAATAAATTAAGTATGTAGTATTAGTTAGTTTTAATTTTGTTTTGATTGTTTTATCTAGTTGTATTTACTTTTATTTAGTTTGTAGTAATCAAGTTTTTTGCTATTCTTCTTGGTAATAACAAAGATACATATATATTTCTAGTTTTAAGGCAGCTCTTAGGCCGAAAGGCATTAGTATTAAGTTATTAGTTTAAGTAAGTGTCCGTATAGGGGCAAGTAAGGTAGTAGGAAGTTATTGATAATTAGGTTAGTTTTTAAAAATTTTTTGTAGCTTTAAGATTGAATGAAAATAAAAATGAATAAAAAAATATAAAAATAAGCAATATTATTCCAAGCGACAATGCAACAAAATACTAGTTCTTTTCAAAAACTGACGAAAATAATATCTACGGTTAAAGTACACATTACACAACCCCGATCGAAATATTAAGAAAAAATACTGTTCATACTTAAGAGTTAAAGTCTAATCGATTTCTGCTTTGTTTTATTTTTATTTTTTTAACTGATATCAAGTTTACCAGATTCTAAATGTTCAGTTAAAAGATATTTAAGAACATTTGATTTTTTTTTATAACAAAATTGACAGAGATTTAAAAATTATTTCAAGTGATATCATTGCATTTGAGTTAAATTAAAATATCAGACACAAATATTAAAAAAAACTTACCTGTCATATGGTTTTCCACCGAATTTATGTGCTGCACTGTTAACTAACCATGTTACATTCAAAATGAATGCATACCGGAACATTGTGGCTACAAACCATGAATTAAGGAATGATTCGCCCCAATAGTACATTGGGACAAATGTTGGAATAATAAAGCATGCAACAGGCATAAGAAGCATATAGTACCTATCGAATAAAAAATATAGAAATTCGTGTATGCTACTAAAATCAATAGCGAATAACTCTTACTTTTTTTGGAACATAAGAATTTTATCTTCTCTCAGATCCGATAAATCAACACCTTTCCCTTTGGCTGCTACTTCTGGATGCTTCTTGCATAGCAGCCAGCCGACATGAGAAAAGAAGAAACCTCTGGAAATAAAACATACAATTTACATTAAACATTAAAATTAATATAAAATTGATTTATTTCTTCTAACCTTGTGGCATTATGTGGATCAGCATCCGTTTCTGAAAATTTGTGATGTACACGATGATCACGGGCCCAATGATATGCGGCATCTTGGAACGCAACTGTGTTGAAAATCACAAGTAGAGCTCGCAGTGGCCATTTAGCTTTATATGATCTATGGGCCCACAAACGATGCGCACCAGCCGTAATGCCCAAGCCTGATACCACATACAAGAAGAATGCTGAAAATGAAAATAGTGCTTGAATAGTAACACTTTGACACGGATTTCTAAATATTGTATTAGTACTCTTAAACAAACCTAGAAACTTTAGACCTCCAGGGCAAGTTTCAATTATATTAGATTTTTATTAAAAAACATACCGTGTATAGAGAATGCTCTTACTAACATAGTTCCGAAAAACAAAAAAAAATTAGTAAGAGTATTATCTTTAAATTTACAGTTAAGTATAATTATGGCACGCGAATAAATTTATAATCTTATCAATTTCATGCAAATTGCTTAATAATGTCTACGAATCAAATTTACGACAAAGAAATTTAAGATAACGACAGCCAAGCCTAATGAACATGCATTGAGCTTTATTCGAACCGTGATGTTTTACTTTGAAAACATCTACAAAGGTCGAAATTGTAATCTTCAATTGAATTATGCACATAATCTCGTGGAAGATTTTTTATTTAATCACAAACTAATTTTAATGATCCGACTGAAATTCACCGGCTGTTACTGATAGCCGTAAAAAGTATAGATATGCATATGTATGTACATATAATAAAATGTCTCAGACAAATAAAAAATAAGGAGTCAGCGCAAAATAGGGCGATAGGTTATTTTGCTTGTCAAATGTCATACAATACATTCTTAAATATTAAAATTTAAAATAAGAAGAATTTAGTTAATGAGTTGAGCAAGCTGACTATTAATTTTTAATTTCTTGATAGACACTAATGGGCTGCTTAGAAGATAATGCCAGATTGAGGGTTAATGACTTCAGTTAACTAAATAAGTTTTCAGATATCTCCATTGCATGATGAGTTCTATCTGTAGATATTGTTAAATTGTGCTTCGATAATATACATACATACATACATATGTATGTATGTACATAATATGTACGTACTTTTCAGATCTATGTCACTAGAAATGTTCCCAGTTGCAGTGAAATGCATTGTTACGTGGAATTTCACCGTTGTGAATTGTATATTTGCCAAAAATCCTTACATATTAATACTTAAAATATGAAAATATAACTTACCAAAGGCAACTGTAGCCCATTTGGCAGACGTTAACATTAACCAAGCTCCATAAATAGCCGCCAAGTGCAGGTATGTGAATGCGATAATATTCCTCCAGACTAATTTGATTTTTCGTCTATCGGCGTGTTTTAGTTTTTCTAGATCCTTAACTAGTCCACCATCAGTTGTTTCTGCATCACATTCATAGAGAACTCCAGTTGCCTCAACCTTGCTGTTTGCCGCGTCACTACCTGCTCCACAGGATGGCGCTAGAGACTCGCCTAGAACTTGTGTTGCTGATGTTGCGTTTGGTGCCATGTTATCACTGAAATGATATTAAAAATGAAAATAAAAATAAAATATCGGGAAAAATCTTAGAAAATTGCGTGCGTGACACTCAAGCAATTTTAAGTATACCCCTGATTGCTTTTGTGTAAAGGACGATCAGATAACTTCAATTAGGTTTTTAGATAATAAGCAAGGGCAAAATTGTGTCAAATTTGTTTATTATTGAGCAATTTTGAATTTTTTAGATGAGTGGATGGGATTAAGTGTAAACAATAAATTATAAGTTTTATTTTTGAATTTAACGACACCGCCTCGTGCACTGCGTCAGCACATTTTATATTTTCAAATACATATATCGCTTTTATAAAAAAAATCTTTTTTTTAGCTACATAAGTTTTCATTTTATAAAATTTTACTAAAACTATATTTAGGGACGACAAAGGGCATAAATTTGGCTTTCTTTAAGGTGATATGTGTGTATGTTTGTATCTAAAATTTGGTATTATTTTTATTTGATTCTTGTTTTGTAAAAGAAACATGATCCAAATACAAACTAAAATCATCAACTAAAACAATAAGAGAAATACATAAAGAAGTGTTAAACTTGTTAACTTCAGATTGGTTCGACCAAGTTAATAAAGCAAACCTTACGTTCGATGCCATTAAATGTGGATATTATTTAAAAGTCAAAAAATAAAAAAAAATATTCCATTAGGATAAATCGAATAATTAGAGCATATTCTTCGTCGATTATTTATTCTATGTATGTATGTACATACCTACATATGTATGTAAATTAATTTTCTAATATTTATATTTGTATGAAAAATAGTACAAAAAATATCACATGCACGCCTTAGTGAACCATAATAAAAATAAAACAATTATTTTAAAAAACAGTATGTTTAACACTCATTAAAACTTCACACTTTATGTATTTTATGGCTGCAATTTTTATGTTTATATCTTGCGCTTTATGTACTTAAAACAAAAACAATTGCTTTCAGTGACTAGACGCAATAGATAAATATCATAACGCCTTTTAAAGCAAAGCTAAAATATTGAAAAAATAAAATATTCAAAATTAAATTTAAACAAAGATGATTGTAATGCTTGGTTTTCATTACAAAATTTGCATAGTTTTTTTTTTTAATTGTAATCAACCTTATTAAGGCCTGGCTATCTAAATTTGTAGCAAACAATTAAATGCAAATGAAGCTTAGACGTTTAAGTCCGATAAGTTAATATGCAATGCAGATTTAATTCACTTTGTATGTACTTATCAATCCGTAGCGTAAATACATACTTATTTAGGAAGAAGGTTAAGTATCAGGGATAGGTTCTCCTTTTTCTAAAAAATAATAAACATTTTTTGAATTTCTTGGAGTTTTTGGTTTGAATAATTTCGTCTACTTTATACCATTATTTTTGTTCCTTTTCTTGAAAGGGTTGGATTAAATTACTAACTTAAAAAAATACCATACACATTAAAAGGATACAAATACAAACCTACACTTCACAACAAAATATCAATTACATAAGGTCAGAATGTTCAAAAGAAACAAAGGATTCCAAAGTAATCAGAAAGTCTGTATTTGTATAGCCTTGTATTTATCTAACGAAATTAATGTTCGTTCTAAAGAAGTCCTTTTTGTTATTCTTGTTTTGTTAATCTTGCATCTCAACAAACACTTTTAAAACGTAAATTGTATTTCATCAAATTGCTAGGTTGCAAAAAGAAACACAAATCACAATGGAGAAAACACCACAATAGATTTATTTATAACTTTAATCGGACACTTTACTCTACACCTACCCACCGACCTTTTTCGTTTGTCTGTCAAAGTATCATAAATCCTTGAATTGACAATTCTTTTCATATCAAAGTGCGCAATGACTCCGAAGGTACATACATACATACTTACGTACATATAGATTCCAATTAAGATTAACACAGATTATGTTATGATGAAATATTTCATAAATCATGGACGCTAAATGTATCTATGCTTGTGTTTGTGAAAACATATTATGAAGAATAAAAAAAAGACTTAAATTGACACATAACTTATCATTTGTTTTGTAAGAACTTTATACAAATACAAGCAAAAGATAATAATGTATGCATAGGTATGCTCATATAGTCTTGTTAGCAAATCAATAAACGCATTACAAAAGAGGACTCCATTAAGGATCAACTAAATGCCGGCCCGACTATACGAATGTACGCAATTATCAACAACAAACTTAAAGGAGCCGAATAAAATTCAACAGTTGTACGGCACCTTGGAAAACTAGGCCTCACCATTTATGAAATTATAATGCCAAGTTGCTGGGTTCAAGGGAAAGACACAATTTCTTTGAACATTCTACCCACACAAGGCTGTGTTTATTTTAATTAATAACAACAACAAAAGGAGAGACGCAAAAGGATGACGACAACTTTGGCCAGTTCAAAGCTAAGTATACTTTCGCAATTGTAGGATTAATCAATAAAAATGTGTTGTTTTGTTTTTGTTCAAATCCCGTTTGTGATAATTGGAAGCCCTAGTAACACACATTTATCCCACTTCTGAGCATTTATTGCGTTTCTTTTGTACACGTGCGCATCTTTAGGGCCACGTGATACAAGATAATAAGTTTTATAAACATTTAAAATTGTTATTTTTGCTTCTGTACGTATGTATGTACCTACATTTATATAAAAGGGCAAAATCAAGGAGTTCATTATATTTTTGTTTTCTTCACGCACCTCAAAATTTTCCATTCGGTTGTGGCTGAGGTTGTTTGTGTCACAGTCATTTTACATATATGTATGTATGTAAAATTGTTAAAAAATAAGACACTTATTAAAAATAATTGTATTTTGTAACTTTAGTTTTGATCTTATTCTTAGAGACGGTCAGCAACAGAACGGACTATACCTATGTTTATATTTTTTTCAATGTTTTGTTCCGAAAAATGGCGTTTTTTGAATTGTGTTCTTATGCAGTCCGTTGGAAAAACTATACTGAGACTGACTCTGACTCAAGGGAAAGCTTCCATACAAATTAAAGAAAATAGATATCAAAAACAGAAAGCATAAAATGGAAAAAGGCAGAGAATTTGAGTCCTAGAATCAGAAAGAGAATTTCTCTTAAATTTACAGGATTGGAAGGATTAAAGTGTGCAAGAAGCAAGAATTACAATACCTTTGAAATATGGGGCTATACTAGGTATATACATATATTACAAATATATATAAAAAAAAAAACAGAGGAAAAACTTAAACGCCGAGCAATAGCGTCTATAAATCATCTTTGCTCTCAATCTCGAAAACATGTGCAATAAGAAAAACATATCCAGGATCAACTCTATGTACCTACCTATTAACTATCACTATTGTGTTGGGGATACCTGAATATTTAAATACATATAGGTAGTAAAATGACACTAAACGGATTTGAATTTAAATTCAGGTAAGGACTCTGTTTTGCGGATAAGTGGATATCCGAGTATTGTTAGAGATTCATATTACTCAGAACTGATAACTATTAAAAATACAGTCGAATGTTTAGAAATATGTAGTAGGTACCTATATTTTGAGAGATTAGAACAATCCCGAGCAAAGTTCAAAGTAAAATAGAACACATTCCAATTGACTTCGTCTTTGACATTTGACTGGTATGTTTGTTTTTCTACGATTATCAACTCAGATGTCACATTTCAGAGAGATTTTTAAATGCAAATTGTGGGCACTTAAATTTAAGTCAATCTTGAATTGTTGTATATATACATATACACATATCAGGAGTAGTAATTCTGGGAATTATCCAGTTTAAGAAATAGTAGGTAAAAAAACTTAATCCAACCTACGTTTACGAAAAACAAATGGAACTTCGGTCTGTCTCTACCTAAGGTATGGTGTTAATAACAAATGATAGCCAAATAGATACGGCAACAAGATTTTGATAGTCTAATATGAGGGAACATGACGTTTCCGTTGCAATATGAATAGTTACCAAGCACTTACAAAAGCTACCACGTTTTCTCGGTTTTCGTTTTTTTTTTTTTCATTCAAACAAAGATTGTGCCACCCGAAAAGTATGAGAATTTGGGAATAAAGGAAAAAAGTAAGAATTTTTACACAAACAAGTACATACTTACAACCACTTGGAAATTTCACTGTATGATCTTAACCGAATCCACGGATTTTTTTCAGATGCAATTTACCCTTTACTAACCAAGTAAACAAAGCAACAACTAAATGTAAGTCTTCCATAGTAAGTACTAGTCATAATATTAAAAAAAAAAAGTTATTGAAAATAAAAACTTTGTAAATTATACCTATACATTGATGTAAAAAAAAACCTACATTTTTCCACTTCAGAAATTTAAACAGTTCCATTAGTAATTGCCCGCGCACAATAAAATTAAAGATTAAAATCGAGTATAGAGTATGGCGTGATAATTACTCTGTAGGTCAATGGCTTGAGTTGTTTTTAGAAAGAAACTATCAAGTACCTCCCAAAATAAAACCATGGCATTACGTGTACCACACGAATTATTTAGCGCACCTGGCACTATTCTACTCCGCTCTTTAAATCATGCCACATTGACATTCTTAATGTCATGTACTCTTCTTCTTCTATTCACCCGCTACGGCGCTACCTCCTGCAATCATCTAGGCATCTACCATCATGTCAATTTCATCATCTGTTTAAAAAAAAGCTCCAACAACGTGTAACCAAGGAAAACTAAACACGCGGTTACCAAAATGAACAGCTGATGTCCGAAAGCTTGAGGATTCATTCTCTCAGATGAAAGAAAATAAAACAAGAAGAAATAGAATGCAGTGCAGAAAAACACGAAGACAACAAATTGGCAGAGTATCAAATGGTCACCGTTACATGGCAAAGCGCTTGTGCCGGCATCGAGCATAATCGGCATTGGCATCGGCTTTGGTATTGGTACTTGGTTAGGCACCTTCATGGAATGGAATGGTACCCAAAGACCGAAACCGAACCAGACACTAGTCACTCTCTTACCAGAGCTAAAGAGCGGGAAAGTCAGGCATACATCGTTCGATGTGGGGAAATCGCACAGAAAGCAGCAACACAAATTAAAATAGTAGGTATATATACATACATATGTACATACTTACGTGGACTGTATTTTGACAAAAGAACACCCAGAAATATCACATACAACAGCTGATGCTGTATAGCTTTTTGATAAGTATACGCTATAGCATTGTGTATGGTAGATACCGGTATTCGGTACTACGCTACGGCGGTGTGGCACGCTCTGGCTTCGTGAACACGTTTTGGCACTGTTTCTGTTTTGGAGAACCGTCCCAAAAAAGAAAACACTAAGGCACACAAACATAATAACAAGCAAACTCGATAAAAAAAACTAGGGAATTCGTTTGGGCAGAATAAATATGGAAGTAAATGTACAGTGTATCAAAAACTCTGTCTGGCTACGTTTTATGATTTATGGTTATGTCAAAACCTTGTAAACAAAATATAAAAATTAAATCTAATAGCTTTACCGGCTAGATTAAGGTGCGGCATGTTCCAAAGACCGGACAGGTACTTTATACAGCTTTTTATTGTTAACTAGAGGGCCCGCCAGACTTCGACTCGCCCCAATTTAATACCGAAACTCAAGCTATGGCAAAAATATTGATGTTGTTTTTCGATTTTTCATCTAATTTTTTCATCGTTTCTAAATGGCCCAATGGACTACTCGTACTTAAGTTTATTAAAAAGTAGATCGAGCGGCAGGATAAACCAGAGTTCATATCTGAGTTGTTGAAACTATCTGTTTCGTTGTGCTGAATGTAAAACAATAACCGCAGATCGCATCAATTTTTGTGTAAAACGTGATCAATGTTTAATCCTATTAAAATACATTTTACCGGGATCTCTGTGCCAAATTTTATCCAGAACCGTTCAACCATTCTGGCGTGATTCGTAAAATTAAAACAAATCTATCCCGCAGAAACCATTCTTTTTATCGGGATACAAAATAGCCTATAAACTATTTCAGACTATAAACTGTCTCTGCGCCAAATTTCAGCTAAATCGGTTCAGCCGTTTTTGAGTTATAAATAGTGTAATACGACCTTCTTTTACATACATATATATAGATTAATATAATGTTATGACCAAAAAAGGTTATTTAGTATGTTTTACTCACTTTTCCGCCAACAAAAAGTTTATAACTGAATTTATTAACAAATGAGAGAACAATTTGTTTTACATAAGGCCTAGTGTCAAACCAGTTACTATTACACGTGCTTTTATAGTTCTTAAGACCAGCCAGCATTATTGTATATTATTTTATTACATATATTAACAGAATTGTCTTCGATTAAGAAAAGTATAGATTTTAACTATTCATCTTCATTACCATTTAAATTGAAGACTTTACGTAATTCCATCGAATAATTTAGAAAGGCTAAAAATCAAGCCTTTTCCACTTTATAGAAACTTCAGTCTTAAATTTTTAATTTTTGTAATACATAATTTAATAAGACACCATTTTTGAACAACCACCAGCCTTAACCTATCTATCTGTAAGGGTTGCTAAAACGATCTTCATCTGAGCAAACAAAGTATTGAATATGCAGACAAATCTTTTCACAATATATGTATTTAATAAAATTGATGTACATATGAAAATGATAATTTAAATCACAATAATAATATTTTCAATATATTCTGTACATGCTTGCCTTCTTACAATCGTACCAATTTAAGGCATTGTTTTAATAGTTTCTTTTTCTCTTTAGACCTTAAACTTGTAATAAAATTTATTAACCTGAATAGTTTTGTGTTGTTTTTTACTCACTGTTTATTAGTAATTGCATTGCATTGAGTATTAGATTAATTCAGCGAATTTGTTGTTTACATTATAAAAAAAAAACTATGCGGCAATGAATAATCAAATCAAAATTCATTCAGCGAATTAGAATGTATTCTCTTAAGTATCTTAAATTGAGAACTGCGTGCGAATTGAATATTAAAGCCTTGTTTTACTTTGATGATTGTTGTCATTATAATATGCATATGTATATGTAGGTATCATTTTCCAATTGGTTCTAATTTGCCTTGCATCATTTGTTTGTTTTATAAGTTGAAAAATAAAAACAAATAATTTAAATGTATATAAACAAAAAAAAAAAACATCATTTTAAATCAAGAAAAAAGCTACAAACGTGTGAATCATAGCGAAAAATGTGACTGTAATATTTATAATTTGGTTTAAAAATGCATTCCGATGCCGATGGTTTGTTTACAAAGTGTTTATCCCATTGATGAAGTATTTAATATTATTACATTTGATCAAGGATACAATAACTTACTACAATTTTTTGAATCTTTATGCTAATATCTACGACACTTTACTATTGCCCTCTAGCGAAATTTGAAACACATATCTTTCAATTAAGAAAAACTGTTAGCAGTTCATGGTCACCCAATTGTACGACTGCAAACTTTGAATGTTGAAAGGAGAAAGGTTAAGCAATTCAAGAACAAGGAAATCGTATTATTGAATAACTTTTTCTTACGAATACTTACCTCAATACCACCTATCTAAATTCCAAATTTCAATTTATCTTTTTTGGTGCTTTTGTAATAAATTTGACTTAATTGTATCTGCAATACAAATTTTTACCACTTCTTAGCTTTGTATCCCAATTTATATTTAAAAAAAGTTATATTTTGGAATCTATTTTAATTTTTTTTTTCTGAAATTAAAATTTTTAATGCAAATTTGAACCAACAAAAAAAATATAAAAGCAATTTTTTCTGTGCCTTCATATATAGTTCATATGTATGGCCGTATCTAAAAATAAATTTTATGATAGTGAATGAAAATCTCTGTGCAAATACCTACTGATAAAATTTGCTCAAAACATTTTTTTTTCAATACACACTTAATCGGAAACTTTCTAAAATTGTATGTATATACATATGTACATTATTTCACAAAATTAAAGCTTTAAGTTTTTTGCAAGACTTTAAAAAATTTAAAAGAAAATACATAATATGTACATACACTCCTCGCCACTTGAATAGGACACCCTTAAGGTCATTCTTCCATCGTCTATTACATCCTAACGAAGCGTGCTAGAGACTTTATTGTTTTTTTTTTTAATGAAATTTCATTTATTTGTTGCCATATTACCTGAACGAAGATTTAATGGTAAAGCTTTAAGTTTTGCCAATCAATAACTAAAAATAACTTGCAAAATTTGGGGTCCTAATTTTGCGCCACTTGAATAGGACAATTTAACAAAAAAATACTTTTTACAATTTTATGATACGTTTTATTCAAAAAAATCTTAAATTAAGGATAATTAAAGTATTAAGATAAAAAACTGATGTTTTAAGAGTGTGTTGAGCCACCTTTCTGCTCCAAAACTTCACACATCCGATTTGGAAGCGATGCATACAAATTTCCCAAATAATCCAGTGAAATCGTACTCCAAGCTAATTCGATGGCTTGGGTTAACTCAGGTATACTTGAATACTACTGTCCTGATCCATATACTTGACGCGTCAACCATCCCTAAACATTTTCTATTATATTCAAATAAGGTGAGTACGGTGGCCAGCTTAATACCTCCACATTTTGGCTCAGTATATACTTTTTAACTACTTTAGCTGTATTTATTGGTGCATTATCGTGTTGATAAATCGACGGCAGAGGTCCAAAAAGGGTTTGAAAGAACGGAAAAGCCTCTTTCAATATACCGTTGTAAGACAATGAATTCATTGTTGTTGACAAAAAATTTAGTTTACAGGTAACATGATAAGAAAGCCTGTCATGCTATGAAGCCTGTCCAAATGATGAGCTCCCGTGCAGAGGTTGTGAAAATAATTGCTATAGCCATCGGGCCTTCCCAGATTAATATTTTTTTCGTCGGAGAAGACTACTCGATGCTACTCCGAAATCCAAGTCACTTGTTTACGATAAAAACTGAGGCGTTGCTGTTTTTGAACTGAGTTAAGGGGTGGTTTTTTTTTTATTATTAGTCTTTTTATGTGTTTGGCTTTTGAAATAACGTGACGGATAGTTGTGGGCCTTGCTTTGATACCTCATTTTTCCTTGATTTTTGCCAAAGAGTTGTGAGAATTCGACGCTTTTCTTAACAAAAGTCTCCTCTCGGCATTGGTAAGCACGCTGCGTGTGCGGCATTTCATATTTTTTCCATAATTTAATTCGTCACTTAAAAGTGCTGCAATAACATGTCGACTTCTCTCTATTTTTTTAGCTATTTTGGCAATAGATAAGCCAAAGTCTTTATAGGCTTTGATTTTTCCTTTTTCCGCCTCGGTTAATGGTTTTCCTTGTCCCATTTTACTTTTTCTTTTAACTAAATAGTCGAAATTCACATAAAGTTCGATCAACTAAAAATATGAATCCGCGAACCAAAGAAAACTGTCAAACTAAAAACATGTCCTATTTAAGTGGCGCAAAAATATTGCTCCAATATCATGAAATGTAAGCATAAAGTGGCGAAAAACTTATAACGGCTCTTTTCTGAACCTTCTAATTTGTACCAGAGAAAGAATAAGATGATTGCAAAAAATTCTGGTCAAAATACCATTGTGTTATAATTCTGCTTTCGAGTTATAAGCAGTAATGCATAAAGTGTGTAGGGTGTCCTATTCAAGTGGCGATGAGTGTATGTACATATTCTATATTTTTATTTAGTTAGAAATTTTACAAAGCAAAGATTAAAAACGCACCTGATATGTAGTTGACAGTTCTTATAAATGTCAACCCTACTCAAATAAACAAAAACAATAATGTAAACAAAAATGCCGGTTTTAAAATGTAAAAAAAAAAAGAAGAAACCGGCAGATAAGTCAGTGAACTTATGAAATCTATTTAATTTACTATAGAGTAGGATAAGGAAACATGTTTCATGATCAACTTTATTTGTTGCGGGACAGTATGACTTGAATTTTAAATAAGGTATTAGGTTTTTTGTTTGAATTTTAATAAGACAACAGTTTAGCTTTCACCATGGTATTTCCTTCAATTGAATCGGGAAATGAAATGCCCTAAAATTAACTTTTAGTGCATAGGTACTGGATACGAACTTAAAAATATAAGCTGCTAGCCAAATAACCAAGTTATATATAGTACAGAAGTACGTGACTGTCTCAAAAATGTTTCTGTAAATTTATTTAGCAAAATACAAAATTGTGCCCATTACGTCGAGATCAGCTAATCACATGTCTCTTATGTATTTAATAATAATAAATAAAGTTTTAAGTCAAAATAAAAACTACCCACTCTTTGATCTTAAGTCTGAACGAGTGCGGAGAACCGAATTGCTTTAAATTTGATACAGAAAATATAAATGTTTATGTATCATCTAAAAACAATTGTTTTGATTTTATAATATTCACAATAATTTGAATGAATCTGCATTCAACGTATTTCTATCAACTGCGATACTAAACAATCCTTGACTTAAAGTACGGAAACGTTTTTATTTCATAGACAACTAAAAGTGGCAGTACTTGACCAATTTAATATAATCTTTTTGAATTTTCATTAAACCAATAAAAAGTCCTGACATCAGATAAAAAAGCAGGAATCTTTTGCATCATGTACATTGCATAACAAGTCAAAAAAATATTGATGTAAACTAAGAATTTTATTTAATATCTGAAGGAATCGAATAACAATACAGAAGTAATAATTGAAACAGTAACTTTATACTCAGGACGGCTTTTCATATCATAAATAATTGCATATTATATATTACAATTTTTTCAAAACAGCTTGCGTAGGATATATATTAATGTTTGTCAGAAAAATGAAGCTTAAAATTGTTTAAGGTTTTTTTTTTCTTTATTTCGTCTTTTAAATGACGTCTTTTGTTTTACAAAAGCAGAGAAAAGTTATTCAATCTTAAATGCACTTTTGTGTTACTGTAATTACACTGTATACATGTGTAATTACATAACTGTTCAAACTCTTTGTAAATTAAATTATTTAAACAAGTTTAATAATAGCTAAATTGTGATACAGTTGTAAGCAAGAAGTGCAAAATTTCATGTTTGATGTATAGTATATGCATGTATGCACAATTTAATTAAATTTATAGTTTTAATAAAATTTTATACACAAAAACGTCGATGTGTGGTGTCAATAATTAGAGCCAATTAGCTTACATATACAAGCATATATTGTTAAGCCGCGTTAAAACATTACGTCATAGTTTAAGTATTAACTAAGAAACAATAAGCGGTGACCTAGGGCGTACACGTGATTTAATTGTTTTTTTTTATGAAACTTAAAAAACCAAAACAATAATGGCATTAAAACAAAAAACTTGTGCTGTTAATCCTGATAAATGTGAGAAAATATCCTATTGGTTAATTTTCAGAGCCGGAACCTTAAACAGCTTCAATTTTGTAGCTTTATTGGTTTTCCACAATGCACTCAAAACATTATTTAAAATTCATGACCACAATGTATGTATCTATTATTTCCGCTTTGTTTTACATACATTAATGATACAATAAGACAGGAATTAATTAAAAATGTTAAGGTCCAAAATTCGATCATAACTTCAAGAGCAACTCCTGTTTTGTTTTAAACACTAAAAACTATCAAGTAAATACTTTTATAAAAATAAATGTGTACGGCAATTCGATGCAAAATATTGCACACATTAATTTTATTACACTGAAATAATTGCTATGACAAACCTTAAATTAGAATTGTAATGTAAGTATGTAAGTACATAAATGTGCTTAAGATCATGAACTTTCATTAAGAAATTGGTATAGCGAACACATTATCGTTAACTAGTTTCATTTTTTAATTGTTTAACAACAAGGGGATATATTCAAATGAACTTTTGTTTTTTAATAAGCATCATAAATAATTATTAGTTTCAATAGATTTTGACAGATTATATCTAACTATAATCCTACAAATGTTCAAATACTAAACTTGTTTACCTTGACGATGGATTTTGCATAATTTATTTTTTTAGACTAATAAAAAGGAACAAGAAAGATAATAACGCATTTTTTAATTCTTGATAACCAATTTATAGCCACAACCAGAAGTATTAGGTTTTTTGCTGTTTCTTTTTATAGATAATTTACCACCCAGGTATATCAAGCAGAGTGGCGCAGTGGAAGCGTGCTGGGCCCATAACCCAGAGGTCCGTGGATCGAAACCATGTTCTGCTAAAGTTTTTTTTTTTTTTAAATTTCATTTTTTCCTGCAACAAAATCCTATAAGCAGTTTTTACATATATGAATCAAGTTCAAATGACGAAAATGCTGGAAATGATTGAAAATTCAGAAAAAAAACTACACATTATTGCATAAAAGTATTCTTTTTATTTTTGGGATATGTGTTAAGGTTAATGCTATTATGTGTTGTTATAATATTGCAAGGAAATGAATGTGTGCCTAGGTATAACGAGAATGTTTGTCCCTGCAAAATTTGCCTTTTTTCTGAAATTTGGCTTCTGAATCAGATCTGGAAATTTGAGAAATAAATTCTTTATTGAGTGAAGTAATGCAAAGTTTAAAAATTGAAAACTTTGTGCGAGCAGAAAATATTTGTAGAAGTATTTTTATAAAGAAAATTATTTTTGTTATATGTGTAATGGGCGATAAGAAAATTGAATTGTTTGTCTTTTTTTTAGTGTATGTACATATATATATCGAATTGACGAACGCACGTATTTAAATGTACTAATTTGAGACTGGATTTTAGGAACAAAGCCTTCAGGCTATTTCTCATGGCCCATTAGAACAATACAATATTTTTCGCAATACACCGTATGCAACGTACTTAAACAATGCTCAAATGAATCTAACGTAATAGGTATACCAAATACTAGTACAACATTTCAGATGAAAATTTATTATACAATATTTTGTTTTCAAAAATAAAACAAAAAGTATTCACTTGTAAAAAAATGTAATTGAAATAAGACATTTAATCATTGGCTTGTACGTACATTTCTTATGGTACCTATAGTTTTTAATTTAAATTTGCAATATGTGAATATTTGTTTTGTACACATGAATAGGCATTCCAATTTGTTGGGCCAACATTTAGAAAAAACAATTGATACCTAAATTGTTTTCTTTTATTGTGATATTCCACACTAGAAAATGATATTAATTTTTTTTAACATCCCAAATCGCTTTATTGACGCAACTTTAAGATCGAAAATACTTAAGTATCTTAAGTATATGTATGCAAGTTATATAAGATTAAACTAACATGTTTAGACAGGTGGTTTTTTTAACTTATTTTAATTTTTTATATAGAATTTAAAATGGAGCGATGAAAATTATTGCTCATAGAAATAGTCTAAGGATTTATTTGTTTAAAACATATCCGTTTAATGTTTTTTGTTTGGCGTTGTTTCATGGATTTTTTTTTAAAGTTGCATTGTTCCCTCAGACAATTACAATTCAATCATCACATTTTTTGAAGCCAAACTTATGCAATTAGCATCAAAATGCTTTTAAATTCTTCTCAATTTTCCTATTGCTCGCATATTTTATTAAGGATTGTCTGTAGAAAATTTGGATGTGGAAAATCATCAACATTAAATCAGATTAAATTTATGTGTAAATAAAATAAAAGCAAAATCAAAAATTTATATTAAGACATATTTTAGGTAATATATTTGTAAATACAAATTTCGTTAAAAATTTGCTTATACCTGACAATGCCAGAAGAGTTCTTATATAAAATGAAACAAAAATGAATAGAAGGGCTTTTAGTTTAGCTAAAACAAATCAATATTAAACCATATCAATTAAAAATTAATGTAAGATTGTCAAAACGCTCTAGCCACAGTAACGCTAAATAATCATCAATGGAAAGAAAACTTTTATTAAAAATGTATACCTATTTTGTGAAGGATTGGACACAAAGCTATGAAGTGAGAGTCGTTTTAATGTAGTCATAATATTCAATTAAAAATGGCAAAGTTTATGGCACTTCGAACGGTAGTGTTAAAATTTTGTAATTTTTAAAATCAATGTAATGAAATTAGGAATAAAAAATTAAAAATTTTGCAAATATTATATCAAAATAATTTATATTAATATTTACCATGAACATACTTCCCAGGTAGGGTTTTTAGGTACACTAAGTACATATTAAGCTTTTATTATTCTTGCTTTCGTTGTATACCTATTTTATTTTTTGTTGATTAATCAACCAATCATGAAACGTTACAAACCTATATTCGGAATGGGCAAAGGTAGTAATTTTTTCGGAAAATAGAGAGAAGCGAGTATGTAGGTATATAATATGTATGCGTTTTACTTTGACTAACTGTACAAGTATACAATGCACAAATGTAACGTATGTATGTGCATTTGTATGTTTACTGAGAGAAAATGTGGTGCGAAATAACTGGAACAGAATATTGATGACAGGTATGTAAATAATATGTATGTATATAATCGTAAGTTTTTGTTTTATTTTTTTTGAAAATGTCTCTGACTCTGCTACAATCGATAGACTACGTCACTCGGTTTCGCATATCATAGAATGCAATTAAGTTCCGGGAAAGTTACATTAAACAATTTTCTAGAGAAGAACACAAATTCTATAAACCAATATGTTATAATTTCGCAATGAAAATAAGTTCAAGCTAGAGGCACAGTAATATAAGACGGAGAATAAAATCAAATGACTCAACATACAAATTAAAACGTAATTCTCCCCATTTATGTATACACATCAATATCACATTACTAGTTATATATGTATACCAAATGGACAAGGGGGAAAATATAAATAAAAGTTACCCATCGAATATGAGCCAAAACATCTGTCATAACATTTTCTTATATGTACATATGTACTAAAAAACAAATAGCATACATAATAATATGTATGTACAATGTACATATTATAGAAGATTGGCTATCAGCAGTCGTCACACAAAGTGTACCTGTGTGGTATCCCCATTTTTCCACCAGGAGGATGCTCCAATGACATTTCGCACTTGAATAATGTGGTTATGTATGTATGTATGCCAACTCAACTATAAGAAGGTCTGGGTTCTACGGTAAATCAGTCTCAATGTAAGTCTGGGATATCTTAACTTTGACCTTTACCTTGACTTCTACGCAAAATTTTCATGTAAAACAAAGAAGTTCTAGAAAAACAGCAAACAATGATTAAGCGAACATGGAATTAAATATTTTTGCACGCTTATTGCATAATAATTATGAATATTGCGAAAGAACAGTTCTGTTAGCGGCACTATTCTCTATTAGGGAATGGGAATCGGAGGAGGAAACCAAGACCGCGATCAAGACCACGACTACAACTACGACCACGAACAAACTCAATTTCTTTTTCTTTTTCTATCCAACTGAAACGCAAGGCAGGTTTTCACATCACACATTGACTTCGTCATCAAGTCATCTCATCACTTTTTGGGAAGTTTTCCTTCGCTCCCTTGTCGATGTTCTTTGGCAAAATTGTTAAACATTTTAAATTTTATGATTTCATGCACTATAAGTATATGTTGGTATTGGATTCACACACAAACATAGTCGTCAATTTTATTGTAAGGACGACCAGAAACAATATAATATACATACATATATAACAAACAAAAAGAAAATACCCACCCTTTTCTTTATGTCGTCTCAGTTTTTAGTTACTTCTACTTCTTTGCGGTACAACGGAATTTAAAAATTTCTTTCAAATTAAAAAAATTCTATTATTTTATAAATAAATATTTCCATTTGAATTGAGATTGTTATTTCTTTTCTTCTCGGAGTCTGCTTTGAGTTTCACCTCACACAGCACGAACCAGCAGAGTAGTACACTTAAACGAGTCGCGGTTTAAATTCAAACTGATCTAACTATCCAATCCACTCCACGCAAAGTGGAATTTCTAAGAATTCTCTAATAAAGCTGTTTCTGTTTGTCGCTGCCTTGCTCTGTCTTGTACTCTTGTCGGTTGGGTTAATGGGTTTCTTTTTTCGTAGGATGCAGGCAAGGCAGAAATAGGAATAAGAGAACGAAGAGAGAATCAAAATCCAATAAAAAAAGAAAAATAGGGAAAAAACGGAAACGTAGATAAAGATAATCAAGTAAGTTTTCACTTAATACAAAACGACAAAACACAACAAAATTCTAAAACAATAACAACAACAGCAACATTTTGATGTGCTTTTCCTATTGCTTATTATTATTTTTTATTTCTTACTGTAAAAATACTAAGAGAGTCGATTAAGCTGCATGTTTTTAAGAGAAAAAAGCATTTAACGGAGGAGCAGCCGGTGCATTTTAAATAAATTCATCTATTTGCCATTTCCATTGACAGGAATTGGAAAGCTTATTAGATATAGAGTGATGTAAAAATTAAAATATAATACATACATAATTGCATTGCAATATTTATTATTTCGCGACTCCCTATCCATTCCATATCATCGAATCATGCATGTATGAAATGTAGGTATATATATGTACATATGTAATTGATTTCTTATGTGAGTTTGGCTCTCAGACGTCAGGCCATGAGCATGAGCGCCGCAGATTTTTTTTTTAAAGCTCTTCATCTTCATGATCATAATTATGAATCTATTTCTATGGGGATTGCCGATAAGAGAAATCAAAGGATGCTTTATTCACTGTAAAGAGGAAGATAGGCAGGTAATAATGTAATTAACAATAGGTACGAGATCAGTTGATTAGGAATATGAAAACGGTTACCGTTACAGAAACATAATATCCCTTTTCTGAAGTTTTCAATGACCAATTCAAAAATGTGCTGTGCATTTTTCTAAGGGAGTACCTAGGTATTTCAATGAAATTTGTTTGTAATTTTATTTATAATGTACCTAATCCAATACTATTTTCTTAAATTTTTAAACTGTTCTTCGGTGAAATCTATATTTTATGTATGTATGTATGCATGTAAATATATACATAAATAGGCTAGAGAAAATTGAGTGGTAGGTAACTTTTTCTTAAAAAGTAGGTAGCTAGGTACCTATTTGAAAAATCTCGACAAATTTGATATGCCTGGTTGGATTTTTTTAACATAACAGTAACGAAGCGATCCAGAAACAAAAACGACCATCTTTGAATTTATACCTACCCTACATAATATGTATGTACAATTGTACATACCTACACATAATTTTAAATTTTATTAACCTTAAATAAATAGCCTTAATTTATTTTATTTGAATTTTAGTTTTTCGATCCAAGATCCAAAACACCAAGCCAACCACCTAAAGGCGTGCGTTGTATAGAACGACGCGACCTCTGACGATCCGCCTCGGAAATAATATTCAATACTTAGATTACGAACCGAGAAGAAGAGAAAATTACAAAATTAAGAGTAAATTTAAGGATAATGTCAACACAAAAAAAAAAAACTAAAATTAATACATATATGTACATTGTACATACAATACGAATGAAGGCAAGGTTCAACAATAAAATGATTTTTCAGAGTTCGGGATACCTATATCCTTCGCGAACTGATTAATATGGATACTTCTCACATTTTTCCGATCTTCTCACGATCCGAAAAAAATAAATTCTCATACAGATAGGTAGGTACTCTTGGGATTCGAAACGAATTATTTTCTTTCTCTTTTTTTTTATTAGAGAGATCGGAAAATTCTTTTCGGATTTTCTTCTCTCACGAATAGAAATTGAAAATATCTGAAAAGGATACGAAAAAGTATTGTTATTTTTTGAAAGTGTTTTAATAGCTGTTTCAAAAAAATTTCATAATTGGAAGGAAAAAAGTATTCGAGTTGGAAAAGTAGGTATATTTCTAACGAACGAAACGATAGAAAAGTAACAACTGGAAAAATAAAAAGATTTTTAAAGAGGAAAATGCATGGTGTTAGTGTTAGTTTTGATGATTACTTAAATGAGAAACCACCTTTGCCGTTGGAAAGTAGAACAAAATTAGCTAGTTTGTTTGTAAATTTCAAACTGTTATGTCAAAATGTCATTAAGATATTAAAACTGGTGTAATTTTTAAACAAAAAATCAACTTTTTATCAATAAATGAAACCAAGTAGTACATAAATCCTTTAGATCTTTGCCCATGCAAATGCAAATTTTGTTGGCCCAATTATTTTGCATTAGATATACCTACAGTGATTTGCATTTTCTTATATCTTTGAAGAACGGCACAGCTCAATTATCTTAAAGTGCTCTTTACTCTTACACGCACAGCAGTTTAAAGGGTCAAATTCGAATCCAAATTGAACCCGGTTTGTCGGGCGATGTGAATCATGGAGAGATAATAGCTGTGCATAAGTCCAGAATGAAGGAAAACTACCTGACATTTAGCAATAACTATGACATACTGAAATTGGCTTGTAGTGTTGCCAAGTGGGATTTATTTCTTTTTATTTTTAACTTCAACATCAATAAGACAATAAAATCATTTATGGAAAATGTATCCATATATTGGACCAAATAATTCCGTTAAAAAAAAAAAACAAAAGAACGAAATGACGATTTTATACTGCATCAATAATAAACCAGTTAATTATTGGATACTAAATAAAAAATATCTTAAGACTTTTATTATCCGAGGACCTCTGAAGTGAAATATGACTATTATTGACGACTGATGTCAACTGACCTGTACCTGTTGCGGGAGAAAAAAAAATGTCAGCAACTTCTCATAAGAACGTGTGTAATAATTAAAGCTGTCACTTACATGTATGTATATTGCCGTAACGTAAGCGACGCAATCTAATGGTCACACTATTAAGTTCATTAAGCGTAGGTACTCCAATAAAATGTCTCAAAAATTGGGAACCCTTTTTAATTTTAAAAACAAAAAAAAAAACATATCTGGCAACCCTATTTGGCGTGGTTAATATTCTGATCAACAAAACAGAACATTTTCCCTATTGACACCACAACGACCTTGACAATGGGATTATTATCAACAAGAATTATCAGACTTTGCGTTATAGCAGCTTTCGTGCGTACATACTCGTACATTAACTTTGTTTGTTGTTGTTTATAGTTTAAGTATGATGCACAATGAATCGTACGATAGACATTTCAATTAAGTTTGATGCTATATAGTTTTTTTTTTTGTTGTTTTGGAATAAGGTGCTACTCCTTTGCAGTTAAAGTGTTATTGTTTAATATAAATACGCAGATATGGTGTGCAATTTGTTGTCGATTAATTTTATTGAATGGAGTGAATAGTGAATATCGGTGGAAATAATTTAAATTTTAAATAAAATGACCGTTGATGTCATTCAAACTTTAATCATTTTAGGTTATACATACATATATGTAAGATATTCCTTGATGGTAAATTATTTCATCTTTTTCCAAATGTTTTAATTCTAAAAGAATAACAAAACACAAGCACATAAATTATTGGTAAAGACTCGTTCCAACATTTGCATGTGAGACTACTTTTTTGCATGAAATAATTAAAATGTAAAAATGAAACTGTCAATCGTATTGAAAAACAAGACTTTTGAGCCCAATTGTGAATTTCTATACCTTTGAATACCTACTCGTACTGATTTCTTGTTAAAAATTATATGCCATTGAACTCACCGTCACTTGTGTGTAATTTAATTTGCATTCGACTGCAGTTGTTGGCTTTAAAATACAAAAATCTATTTTAAAACTCCAAAAGTGTCTATTTTATATGATAAAAGTATTTAATTTATACATATATCAAGCCTTTAAAAAGCTATAAGCTAACCCAAACCTTCCTCCTCCTGTTTTATTTGAATGTTGAAAAAGTTTAACAATAAAAGGTTCGATGAAGTTCAAAACGACACATGTCAGACTACAATGGTTTCATCATTTATCATTAACAACACTGAGTAATCATTGAGAATTAATAATAATGTAAATTGCACACGTTGAATTAAAATATGTAGGTAATACATTTATATATTTGCAATATACTCATTAGAAAAACTTATACATATGTTTGTATGTATTTATGTATGCATGTCAAAATTAGATATATGTATTTGTTTTTAGAAACGACAATAAATCCGTTTTCACTCTCTATTCAAATTAGGATTTCGTCTTCAAAAAAAAAAAAAAAAAAAATTGAAAACTTAATTAGGTGTGTTTTTTTGGCAATGCTATCTGTAGTAATGCCAATAAAAGTAGAACTAGGATCCCACTACGGATAGCATTTTGACGTTTGCGCGAGTCTCGAATATAAATGTTGAAACAAATGATAAGAGTACGATAAGTAGTTTTTGTTTACCATTTTATATGTGTCACTGAGTTTTGGCACTTTTACTCTTTGCTGCACTTTTTGAGGTTTCATGTTTTATATGCAACCAAACTAAGGTGAAACAGAAATGCGACAAAATTTAAAACGCTGTCGATCGAGTGTTCGTAAACTAACGCTACAAAAAAAAACCAGTGTTTTTCATAGTAAAGGCTTCCTCAAAACTAAAAAACGTATCGGACAGTATTTTTATATAAGAAAATTGGTGCGCTTTTTTCATTGAACTTATGTTTAAAATCCTATAAACCACAGGGTTGTTAACTTGTAAAACTTTTTTTTACTAACGAGACTAAACTAGTCAGTAGTACCAAATTTTAATTTGAAAAATCGCGGATAAACTTTTTTGGCATAAAAACTCACCTATTGTACCTATGTATCTTTTGAAAAACGAATTTAGATACCTACTGTTACATGGTCTATTTATGCTTTGGTATTACGAGTTTGCAATTGACTGAAATTTTAACTTAAGTCTTAAGTCAGAAAGTCAATTCCATTATATCCACAGCTTGACATATGTATGTAAGTTATGAACTTATAAAATGGCGCCAGATATGCATTGGCACGTTTTTTATTTGCGTATTTGAACTATCACGCTTCTATCAAGAGTCTTAAGGTAATATTCTTGCTGTTTCGATGTGTTATAATTTATAAATGTTATGGCTTATGGTTATGGGACTTTTACCACAAGAATTATTAATTTTTATTTTAGTTTCAAATCTAGTTTTTCAAATTTGAACTCTGCTTAGTGCCTTACTGCCTTCTTCAATTTTTATTCTTTTGCTGTTTTCTTCCATAGAAACTACAACAAGTAATAGTGTCGTATTGATTTCAAGTTCGTTGTAATTTCTGTCAATTTAAAATGGGATTCGGAAAATATTACAATGGAAAGACAGAAGTATGTTCTATTGACTTAATTACATATCTACTTAAGGCAGCGCTATAGTCTGGTTTGAACCTGGTCCTCAAGCAACATGGGTCTACGGCCAAAGTGGTAACTCGCTAGCTGTCTGCAGTTTCGCACGCCAAGTTGGTTGATATCATCTCCTCTACTGCTGCGGCGGCGCGCGGCACGGTCCCACAGGATTGAATTCAAAGACTCCTCGTGTCAAACCTCGTGTAAATAACCTGTGGTTGTATCTTTTTCTTCAATCTACGTCTATTCAGACGGAACCAAAAATCTCCATCATCATTCTGCACAAACGTCTTAAATTTAGCAGGGACGCCAAAATTAGACATTGACGTTTTAAGTTCTTCGCTCTATTTTTTTTTTTTTTTGTATATATTTCGCAAAAAATGAAAAAGCATTTTAGTTAATATAACCAGTATAAAGTTATTTATCATATAGATATCAATTATTGTTTTTATCCAATCAATATTCAAATTGAAAATACCAGACATCAGCTAATTATTATAAACTACCTTCTGTTATCAGAATTTAAAAAAAAAAATACCGACAATCTAATCCAAAAAAAAATATATCTATAGTCTGAAAGTCGAAGACTAAAGTTCATTTACGATAGGTAAGTATAATTTTTTGATAATTTTAGAAATTTTTCAGTTGAATTAAAAATAAAAATGTCACGTGCCAGTCCAATGATTGCACACATGCATTTGAATTTCTGACTTAAGTTTTTATGTGAAGATTCAGTTGTCAACAAATAAGGATACTCTCGAGTACGAAACGGGTAAACTCTCAATGGTGGAGATGGTGGGACTTTTGAGAAAATTCTCAATTGAAAAAAAAGGAGTAAGTGTTCAGTGTTCAGTGTAATTGGTGTATTGTTTTTTGTTGTATATTTTAAAATATTAATTGCAAATTTATTTTGTTTGTTTTTCATAATTTTAAAACATACATGCTTCAAAAACAAGTTTAGTTGAAAATAAGAAGACGAAGAAGAAATATATTTTTAACAAAAATTCATTGATAATATTTATAAATAATAAAACAAATACATAAAAAACTTAAAAATTAAGGGAGCAAATTAATAGCAGTTCTTAACGTTTTGATTAAAAAATAGAAGCTTAAATTAAAGTATTTTGTCGCATGACCTTTGTTTTTTACTACAGCTTCACAACTACGTTGCATAAAATTGTTAAGAGCCTTACATCTTTGTAGTGGTATTGACATCCAGGCCTGCTCAAGTATCGTCCATAGCTCATTATTATTTTTCGGTTTCGCAATCCAGACTTCTTTCTTCATGTTTGCCTAAAGATTTTCAATGGGGTTTAGGTCTGGAGACTGAGCAGGCCACTCCATAACCTCAATATTGTTGTTCAAAAACCATTGTTTAGCTTTTCTAATCGTGAGCTTTGGGTCATTATCCTGCTGGAAGACCCATTTCGAGTTCGGCATAATACAGCATGACGTTTTTTTATATTTCTACATATGAATGCTGGTTTATTATATTTTTAATCCAATATACCTATTGGACCAACTCCATAATAGGAAAATTATCCCCATACGCTTGATGGTTTTCGTTGTGTACCTAGGGTTGATTGAGACCCTGTAGCACCATGAAGCACAACCTTACTCTCCTCAATCCAAAGAATATTTCTCCACTTTTCAGGAACCCATTCTAAATTCTCTCGCGAAAATTTCAACCGTTAAACTTTGTGTATATGTATTTTCGAAAGCGGGACTTTACTAAGTATGTGAGCGTTCGAATTGTGCTTCCTCAATCATATTGTCACAGTGTGAACACCACACGCTTAGTCCATTTTGTTAGTTGTAACTTGTAAGTTATTTATAATTATAATTATTCTAGTTTTTAAGAATTTTTGTCTAGCTTTAAGTAGTTTTAAGATTGAATAAAAATAAAAATGAATTAAAAAAATCCATTTCGCTAACTATTTCTGAATTGATTTATCTTCGAAAATCGAATAACTCGTTTTGTCATTGACGGTATCAGAATTTGTTTCCGCCCTCGAGTTTCGGGTTTTTCTTTGAACCGAAGGGCATTCCTTATCATTTTTGCAGAACAGCCATCAAGTTCCTGAACTTCCTTGAAAGTTTCTCCTTTCAGTGTTCTCCACGACCCACTTTATTAAAAAAAAAACTTTAAAACAAATTAAATAAAAAATAATAATAGAAGCGAATGACTTAGTCCGACCATTCACTAGGTACACAAAAAAAAACCATGCAAATTGGCGTTTGCACAGGTTTATTGTGTTGTGAATGCAGTTGTTTGTGCGGTTTGTGCATCTGCAATTGACTGCGTAAAAATCAAAATTGTTTTGATATTTTTTCAATTTGTCAATTTGTGCAAATACTTATTTTGTGCGTTAGTATTAAAATCTATACAACCGCTCATTTCAAAAATTGTATTCTACAGCATAAATTGATA
Organism: Scaeva pyrastri; assembly: GCA_905146935.1. Taxonomy (NCBI): domain Eukaryota; kingdom Metazoa; phylum Arthropoda; class Insecta; order Diptera; family Syrphidae; genus Scaeva; species Scaeva pyrastri. Next base: position 136,928,038 of record LR989927.1, read on the forward strand.
TTTTTCTGATTTTTTAAAGAATATGACAGAAGAACTAAAATTTTGTGGCTTTATTCTATATTTCTTGAACTGTATAGGGATTATCCGGCTCTTTGGGAGATAAGATAACAAGTCTGGATAACAGCAACAGGGCTAACACGTCAAAAAAAGGTTTCAGCAGAAGATAACCTTATAAAATTTGCATGTGAACACCTTCAAGAGAAGCGCACTACGTTCAGTGGTGATGATGCAACCGCTCAAGGATGGGCATTCCAATTAAAAGAAATGCAGATTGAGGAAAAAGTTATTGCCAGGAAATTAACTGCCGACATTTTATGTTATGGATCTTTGGGAAATTTATCCACATGCCAAGCCGAAGAGATATCTAAACAAAACTGCGGCAAGGAAGCTCATGGCCAGCCAGCAATCTCATTTTCAAAGAATTCATCCTGAGCAGCATCATCATATGCTTCAACTGATGGAAAATGAAAACAAGTCATCTCCAGAACAAATACATAGGTACCTCACATTACACGAAATAATAGTAGGTCTTAAAAAACAAAATTTAACAGTGATTTTTATCAATCTTCTTTCTTCTTATATATATAAAACAAAGACGGGTTTGTTACAACACTTATAACTCGAGAACTGCTGAACCAATTTTCATGGTTATTGATTCGTTGGATTTGTCTCCACCCCGAATAGCAGAATACATCATAAAATCAATGAAAATTAACACACTATGGCTCATTTTTGTCTCTGAACTATTGAACACTGTACTATGCCAAATAATATATTAAAAAAATATTTTTTCCTTCAATATTTTAAATTAAATTGCTTACGAAATTAAAAGTCTTACATTTCTTATTTCGACGCATATTTTAAACCGCCGCGCCGCCGTGTTTTTCAACTAATTAACTGACAGTTAATAGTCACAGTTGACATTAAACATCAATATTTATTATTATAGATAAGAAAATACAAAAGTGTCCTCCTGGAAGTATGATCAAGACAAACGGTTGCCACTTTTCAAATCTGAATTTCTTTATTGAAATAATTTAGACGTGCCAAATAGCACTGTTTACATAACAGTCATAACATTGAAGAGTGGTCCAGTTGAATTTTTGACAAAACGGCTACAATACCTAAATCCATCGTTTCTTGAAAGAGTTGGTAACATTTTTAAGACTGTATTAGGTAATCTCTAGATCTACTGAACCGATTTTTAAAATTCTTTTACCAATAGATTACCTCAAGATTGTGTTTAAGAGAAATACAAGGGATACATAGTGCAGAAAATATAAGGTCCATTTATAGGTTTTTATGCTGGATTGGAGCTGGTATTTTCATGCCATCTATACTGTAAAGACTTTTTGAATCTTAAAATCTAATCATATAAGTTGCTATTGTTCATGGTCCTATATGATGTGGTCCTGTATGTGAAGAGGAAAGATCTAGGAGACGCTTTTATTTTGCAAACAAAAAATTAATGGCGTTTCTAGAATTTCAAAAGTCATTAATCGAATTGAGATTAAAAATTGCGCTCATTGGTTAAGTTATGAATGCCAAAACTTTATTAGAACCTGGATATGAAGATTTAAAGCAATTTCTTTCACACAATTTGAAAAACAGGGCAGAACAACGTCTGCGGGGTCAGCTAGTGGTTAATAAAGATGACCATCACATAAATGTTAAATTTTTGGTTTTACTAGTTTTTCATACCTAAATATTGTTTGCCATGAAACTTATCCAGCAGTGTTGAAGTATTCGGAAAAAATGTTGTCTTATGATTTTGACGTTGTTGCATACATTTCTTGAAGTTGTGGATTTGAAAGAAGTTAATGGGTCTGTTTCAAAATTTATATATATTCTTACACCATACAAATTTCTCAGCCAAATAATCTGAAGAAAGAAATAAAAAGTAAGAAATGGTTGCATTCGTGACATTCCTTCAACTCGTATTAATACTTGTATACTTAAAAAATTAAAAATACTTAAACTTACGACCGATTTGTGTATTTATTTTTTTAGGTTTGAAATACCCTGTGATTTATACAAACATATTTTTAAATATTTTTTTTTTAACAGACACCAAAATGAAACATTTATTAATTTTAAATATTTTATAATAGGTGTTCGTTGGAAGTTGGAACGTTAATTCGAACACTTGTTGACATGGATCGGCGAAGTCATCATTAAAATTTAATTAGTTAAATTAAAATTAATTAGTTTAACGTTTTGTTTAAAAAAGCGAAAAAGATAATTAATCACTCATTATTGTTATTATTTACTTTATTTATTTTTCATAGATAAAAAAAGCAGAACAGTGTTTTAATATCATAAAATTGCATACTTTATGGGTTGGATGTTGAAGACATTTAAAAACCTAAACAAAATAATAATAAATATCTACATACATACATATGATTAACATTCAAACTGTGGTACAAAATTTTGACTGCGAGGACTACAAAAAAATTACACTGTACAAAACTCAATAGTAGTACCAGTATTTCTATAATTGTGTGAAACATATGTATGTATAGCGAAGTCGTACAGACAAACTAATATACATAAATATTCAAATTTCAAAGTCACCAGTTGTTTATAAAAAATAAATTTTGTGTTCGTAGGTACTATCGTCAATTAACTATTTTCAATTCACTTTTGTTGGGATTGTGTTTTGATCAAGATTTAATTAACCTTTCTTGTAGTCAACTAACACATATTACAAGATATCAAGAAATTATGTAATGTAAATTATAAATAATTTTAAAAGCTACAAGAAAACGAAAAACCACTTTCTCCAGACTTTATCCTCAGCTAAACAGGAAGATAGAAAAAAAACCAGAAAGATTAAAAAAGAAACATATATTTATTCCTACACAATATGTTATAGCTCGGCTGTTAAGGTTTAAAAATGCTTAAAATGGTGTTGTCTGCCGAGTAAAAAAAACCCAAATGTTATAAGAGAGACGAGTGAAGCCTCGGAGTTCACCTACCTCAGAACAAATATCAATAGGGGAAATCCGACGAAGAATTACCCTAGCCAACGTTGCTACTTCAGTTGGGCCAAACAAATGGGTTCATTCATGGGTTATTCAAAACCCTAATTTTACCAGTTCTACTCTACGGCGCGGCGCGGCGGCGGCGGCGGCGCTGAGTGCTAGACGACAAGTAAAAAAGGGGAATAGATACTGGGTACTTTCGAGAGAAAAATCCTTCGGTGGATAGTTGGTCCTATATACGAAGAAGGCGAATGAAGGAGAAGATTCAATGTGAACTGTACGAGCTGTATCAAGATGTGGATGTACTCCAAAGAGCCAAAACACGCCGACTACACTGGCTCGGCCACATCGAGCAAATATAAAACAACGCTCCAGCAAAGAAAATATTTGAATCGAGACGACGACGACCGAATCTCCGCTATACGGACCAGGCGATTTTTGACGCAAGGTCACGCAGACTGGAGGGAACTTGCAAGGGACCGCAAGCGATGGAAGAACGAAATATTTATCTCAGGCTGAGACTCTCAATGGATCGGGAGGCGGATAAGGAAATTGTTTGAAACCATTTTGTATTCAAATGTTCAAAAGGTTTTTATATACGAGTATTCAACACACCTAAACATCGATCAAAGAAGAACTATTAAAAACAATAATATTCTCTGTTGAATTACTTTTGTAGGCAATCTTATTAAAAATCGATAAACTTCAAGGAATAGAATGGAAGATCAATTAGAATTATCGGAAATCGTGAGATAATGATTTCCTCTCCTTGGAATTCAATTTGATTTTTTGAAGAGCAACCTTTTTTTTCTATTTTTTCTGGCATTCCGACTTGCACGTATCGTTTGTATCGGTTTTAACATTACTTGTCGTACTATAACCGGCTATAACCGAGTAATTTTTTTTGGCTCTTCGCGGCAGCCTCAGCTAGCAGCTGTTATTGGAGATCATTGCAAACTTTGTTTATGTTGCTCACAGGCATCCTTCCTTCAACTTGAAAAAAATGTGCAAGTGCTAAAGGCATTGTCCAGCAACGCTACCGACAGACCGTTCGCGACAGACGACGCGACCGACCGACGGACGCGACTTCGAGAGTGACCTGTCTAATCTAACTTTGATGTTATGATGAAAGTTATTCTATTTTCAGAGTTCGCAAACTGCGCTCTTATTTCGTTTTCATTCCACTTTTCCAGTCACCAGTCATAGTCAGAGGCAGAGTCACGTGTTATTGGCGCTTTGAATGTCTAGCTGCCGCATGTTTGCGATCTCAGCGTCATCCGATGAGATCTCATTAAAGCTTCTCAAGCGCACTTCATTTTATTAAGAAGGTTCTAGATTGTATAGATGATTGAGTTGAGCTTTGAATAATTTCATTGCACTTGAATTTAGCAATAAAAATTTAAACTAGTTCGTTGGGGCAATGACTGCAATGATTATTACATGAACCCGAATAGTATGAAGAAAATTGTGGAAAATTTCTATTTTTATTTCATCATTGGAGGGAATTTAAATGTCAGCGTAGATAAATTGGGCAATTTATGCAAATCAATTAAGTTCCAGTAGCTGTGTTTTATTCACTGATGCGTAGGTAGCGCAGCAAAATTTAAATCGGCAAACAACAACAATTTGAGCGGAAAAAATGATTTAAATATTAAAAAAGAACTATTGTTTTTGCGTTCGGTTAATTAGCCATCGAATGTGGAATGACACAATTGAAAATAACCTCAATTTAGTATCTGAGAAACGTAATAGGAAAATCAATGCCTGCATTAATATTTGATTTATTAGATCGTATCGTAAACTTGATTTACTAATATAAAATTAAACTATATTCCACAAATGACTAATGTCTAGTGAGCAAAAAAACATTACATTTGGGAAGCAGAATTCATAATCATAATAAAGAATAAACTAGACTACTATCTTCGGCGATGCGATGTAGGCAAATTCTATATTGTTGTAAATGCTTTTTACACTAACCTAATCAACGGCCACTTTCAGTTCGCAATCCGATAAATTATTTGATATATTTTAGTATTGCTAAGTTTTGAAAGAAATGTTTTCATATTTAGGGAATGGGACCCGGCAATTTTTGGCGATGAAATAAAATTACAAAAGATATTTTCTAGTTCCATTTTACCAGAAGAGAACTTGTGAAAATTTGTTTGTAAGTCTCGACAACTTAGCAACACTTAAAGTTGATAATAACTTTTCATACATTAATATCTATATAAAATTAGCGTAAGTTACGTTTGTAAATATTTATACAGCAACAGCATGTATCTTACAAATATTTGCACTATAAGTACCTGTAATAAAGAAGCTTATAAGATGTCAATAAGAGGATTTGTAAAGAGGTGCTTCAGAAATGTTTTAGTGTTTAAGATTGATAAACAATATCGAGAAACGTTTACTTACCAATCAATAAATTAAAAAAAGTAATAAAACATTGAGTGTAACCAATTAATAAACGATTTATTTAATTGGTATTTACTCTTTTTATAATGCGTATCAGAATTATTTGGATTAATAATAATTGTAGCGTTGATGTTTTTTGAAGTATACGTGGGACGGTCAGTCAAACCACTACAATTAAATATTCGCAGCTTTGCTTATTTCTCGGCCACGATCGTGCTGTCCAAAGACTACAGCGAGCGTTGAACCGGCAAGTGAGCAAAGGATTTTCAAAGGTAAAAAGAAAAAAAAAAGAAAAGCCAACCAATTTGAATCAAGTTAAATAAAAAAAATTCTTGTTTTTACAATTTTTAGAAAACGTATTTTATTGAAATAAAAATTAAAGAAAAAAATAAATAAAACCAAATTAAAATAATTCAAAAAAAAATTTAAGTGTGAAAAGGAAAAAATTAAAAGAAACAAAATAAAATAAATGCAGATGCAGAGTTGGCAATCTTAATCGTGGCCTTAAGTGTATTTGGTTGCAGTAAGGGCGATGGGAAACCAATCGTCGCTTTATGCAAAAAAAACAAACTTAAGGTTTTTTTTTTTAGAATAAAAATTCTAAAATCAATCGACCGAATCACTAGTTGTGGTATTTTCTTATGGGCGTTGGGAAACCAAACGTCGCATTTGTAAAATCTCAAAACTAATGATACAAATTTTATAACTTCTATCTTAGACACCCACCACAATAACTATATGTGAATTATAAAAAATAAACAAAAATTACTTTGGTCGATGCGTGGGTGTTCGATTGCCAATTTTTCCGTTACAAATAATGCATTTGAATATTTAAATTTAATTGTAAGTTAAATAAAAAAAAATAAATAATAATAAACAAAATAATAGGAGTGTTACACAATTAACTAATATTGAAATACTTAGGTACTTAAAAGTTAAAGAATAACATACCCGTACACATATTTTGCTGTACGCTTTCTTTAAATTGTTTCAAAGAAAACAAATTTAATATTATTAAAATAATTTTCACAATGCAAAGGTTTTCATTTTTTTTTTTAACTTTTATGCCTCATCATCTTCATCATATCCTGCTTTGAATAGGGTTTATTGTTGGAGTTGATAAATTAATTGTCGTTATGGTGGGAAAGTATATTCTGGCTTTTTCGTTTCAGAAGTGTTTCTGCAGTGTTAACTGAAAATAATGTATAGTAAAAAGTGAGTAAATATTTGAAAACATAAGCAAACGTAATCGAAACCCGAAATATGTACATACATATGTATATGTATTTATGTATGTATAAATAGTACTCTGTTTCGTTATAACAAAATTCTAGTGGGGTGATAGGTGTTCTTCTGCAAGTATTTGATATTCTGAACATGGAGTTAACTCAGAACTTGAAACCATCATCTGAAGTTTTCTTGAATTTCCTAGAAAACGACTGTAGCCAATTCTGGTCAATACCATAGGTACTAAGTTTCAATGATTTTTAAAATATGTAGATTCAAGGTTTGTTGATATTGTTTATTTTATCCTTGGATTCTAGCGCTCAGCCATTCTGGTGGGATTCGAAAAATAAAATTTTAAGGAAAATTTGCATTTTTTACTTACAAAATAAAATAATATAGAGGTATAGGTAGGCACCTACCTACCGTTCTAGTTTTATGGTGCATTATATTTTTAACAGAACTTATGGCCGGATTAGGTACATACAATATACTATTATGATTTGCTACCTTTAAACCAACAAAACCTCCTGGATTCTAGGGTCTAAAATTTACAATCAATCTAGAAGTGTAAAAAGTACGAAGTTGACATCATTGCTACGATTAGTGCCTATGTTTATATACATACATACCTTTACGTTCATTTATTCTTACTTTAAAAAGAAATAACAAAAAAAAAAAACTAAGCAAACAAAATGTGGCATGTTTTGTGGCGTGATTATGATGACGTCACGTCTACCTGTGGCCCAACATTACGTGGATAAAAACACAAAAAAAACAAAAGAAGTTAACTGCCTCTGGTTCTGTTGGAACAATGATTGCCGGCGAAAATGATACGAAAAGAAATACAAACAAAAAATAAGAAAGCAAAATTACATACATGACTCTCTTTGTATTCCTCCACCTCTGCTCCGGTAATGAGGCTTGGTAATGAGTGTGCGCTGTTCAAGCTTCAAGTTAAGAGCTGAGCTTAGGGCTAAGTTGGCAGTTGGCACTGCGATAATTAAATTACATACATACCTACCTAGGTACATTTTGTTTTTTGAATTCCTACACTGTTTATTGTTTATGAACACATACATACATACATAATGTATGTACCTACATACATTATAATAGAATGTAGCTATAGATAAGCCAGGTATGTTAGGTACAAGATAATAATTGTTTGTTTGTAGGTAGAACACTTTGGCATAGGTAGTTTGAGACTTTTTTCTAAGGAGTAGGGAGGAAGATGATGGACACGCAGCCAGCAAAACTTTCACATACAATTTTAACGCAAAAATGATAATTGCACTTTGCACACAATTATTATGGAAAAATTAATGGAAACAAAGATTTTTATATTATATTATACATAGGTAATCAAATACCAACATTACTATATAGGTAATGCTATACGATGTAGATACAAACGTTTGTTTCCCGTTACCTACAAATTTTAAGCATAAACATAACCAAACCTTACTTAAAGGTCCATACCTACTTAGTATTACAGTACAGTGAATAGATTATGGTATCTAAGTAATCTTAATATACATATATAAATTACGTGTCACGTCATTTGTCCGCGATGGACTAATAAACTACTTAACCGATTTTAATCAAATTTATACACCGTGTACAGTTTTATCCAACTTGAAATATATATTATATATTTTTTTATTGCGAATTATATATTTGTCTATTATTTGAGTCACAATTATATTTGTTAGCTCCAAACGATTTTAACAGATGGCGACATCTGTTGACTGGATTGAGTAAGTGTCCAATAGATGGCGCTATGTTAAACGTGCAAACGTTTCCGGTACGTTACAATTTAATAGCATAACCACCATTATGTTGCTGAGGCTAAGGTATAGGTTAAATTTATTTTGTATAGTAAACCGAAATACAGTGAATTTTACTTTTTCAATTTTTAGTGTTAGCGTTAAATGTCATCAAATATTTTTATATTTTTATTTTTCATTGCTTGAGATTCTGCATTAAATTGGGGCAAGACGAAGTTTGCCGGGCCCTCTAGTAGTTGTATAGAATTTCTTGAACGTTACTATTCACAACAATTATCCAGAATTTTGAAGAGTTCCTTTCTCCAAAATATTTTAGCACAACTCGAACTCTTTGATTCGTGATATTAGATTTGTATAATAGGTAGGTTAGGTACTAAGTAGCCAAGTTAAAAAAAAAAATGTGTTTTAAATACACAGAATTCTGTTTTCAGGTTGAGCAATCCGAAGAAAAGTTTTTCATCTGAGCAAAAAAAAAATATGCCGTGGACATGAAGAGGACATGCCAGTTTCGGTCTTCCGTGGACCGTGGCCTACACTAAGTTGTATGATCAAGTACAAAAATATTATAAACTTTTTTTTACCGTTAAATAGCTACCATCTTCGTTTTCATTATTTTTTCTAGGGTAAATATGCCACTGTAAATATTTAATTACATACTAGTTAAATTATTTTTGATTTATTATTTCCTTTTGTTTAATAAATAACATTCCTTAGAACGAACTTTAAAAATGACGATACAGAGCGACAAAGAAGCTTGCATCTATTATCTTTTCCATAACTGTATATTGGCATTACATTTAATACAAATAAGTTAATCAAAAGTAAAACTAACCTACCTATACCTCCCACCTGGCTTTTCCTCGTGAAGATAATGAATTAAAATTAAAATTTCCCCCGAACGAAACAAGAGAATAATGTGTTTTCCTTAGTATTTGTAAATACAAAATTACCAATTTATATACAAATGCAATCATCGTGCATTTAAGACAACAATTGTTTCAATTCCGGCGTTTCGCTTCTTGCAACGAATTGAGTATTTATAAATTGTGCACAGGGAGCATGGTGCAGGTGATTGTGTTGTGGATTGTAAATGTGACCAGCGATGCCACTATGCTTAGAATGTAACTTACTAACTTAACTATTTTTCATTTTGCACTCGTTCTATTATTTTAACTTTTATTAATTTCAGTTTACAAATGGGATTACACTTGAATCTTCTACGTGGATGAACTCTTTTTTTAAATTCATCTATTTATACAAAATTCTAAAAGAAAGACCTTTGAAAAGTATTAGGGGAATCGTCAATAAATTAACAGTGGGTACCTCAGTTTAGAACCATAAAATGTAATGCTTTAAAATAATTCAATGAATTAATAATCACAAAATTTAACCTGTGTTTAACCAGCTTTCTGACAATCATTCTATATGTAAACTTTGGCAAGGGGCTTTTTAATTAAAGTGTATGCGTTTAAGCAAACTATGCTAAGTAACAATGACAAATTTGCTAATAATTCAATATATGTACATACTTTATAATATGTACTTTTCATTTATAAAAAAAAAATGGTCATATTCTATCAATAAAAATGAACGGGAATCCGAGTTAACATCAGCTCATTTTCAGCTGATTTATTCGTGCGAATAGAGTGATGAGGAGATGGTTTTTTGTTTACTTAACAAGTTCAAAACTGAGTCACCATAGGAAAATCACACAGATCATCCCATAGAATTGTTATCTCAATGAAAAAAAAAAAAAAAAAAACTGTAGTAATTGATAACACAATTTTAAATTTGCTGCTCTTTATCAATTTCAAAATAATAATAAAAATATAAATTTGAGTCGCGCGATCGTGATAAATTATGGTAAAATACTATTTGACATTCATTTGTAATTTGCAGTGAATGCAATTATTTATCAATTGCACCTAATTGTTTCACATGAACATACATATGTCGGCTTGTCCTTTTTTTTTATTTAAACATTTTGAACTTTAAAATATAACTTACATTCTTACGTTTGATACTCCTCCGCAGGTCCTCCATTCAAAGGACTGAGGACATTATTCAAGTTCATGTTTTTTTTTATAATTTATTCATAATAATTGATAAAGGAAAAGTCAAAACTCTGGCTCTTCCTTTCTAACTCAATTTCAGTTCCAATTGTGAAATGTACATACAGCCTATGTACATATGTATAATGTTTTTTAAATATATGCAAAACATTATTATTCCTTCCGCATTCCATTCCAAACCTCAAATTAATAAATATTAAATTTTATCGATTATTTTCAAAACACAAATATGTCTGAAATTGAAATAGATCAAAGATCCACCTTAAATAACGTTATAAAATAATAAAATATTATTCAAGAATTCCATTTGGTTAAAACGCACTGAAGCTTTAAAAATATTTGATTTATTAAAAACAATAATAAAGTTCTTATACAAATACATAAGGTCTGTCTGCTATGTTTTAAAATTTTTTGAAATCCAATTCTTGTGCATTCATTAAATGTTAACTTCTTTATTAATCATTTTGTTTTGAATGTTTTGCGGAGTTAAAGTTCATAAATAAAGATGGAAACACTACGCAGATAATAAATAAATAATAAAAAAATAAATAATAAAAGAAAATCAATTTAAATTACTTTATTTTTGGAAATTTACAACTTCACTATACATCATACAAATTGTGACAGTGCGCATATGGTCTGGTCATGGCTTCGTGAAATGAAACCGAGTCGCATTTTGTCTTTTCTTAGAATTTACCACTAATACGTACATTTTTGGAAAGAATATGTATATCATATAGTAACGGTTGATATCATTATCAACAGCAAAAACATTTCTAGTTTGATCTAAGCCACAGTTTAAGTTAGCTTGTTTAATTCTTTAAACATGGCCAGAAATACATGTGCTCGTAGAAAAGTAATTTATAGATATAACTTAATTTTTTTACTAGCGATTTCACTATAATTTACATATGGACAAGTCTTACATTAACTGAATATCTCAGTTTTGTGGTGAAAAAAAAATGTCAAACCTTTAAATTTTACACAACGAACGTGACCTAATTTTTGTGTAACGTTATAAGACCGAATTTCTAAAAGTATACTATAAAAAAATAAAGCTAAAATTTTGATTTAATCAATAGTAAAGGATTTGTATAACGTTATAAGACTTTTGTCCGTAACGTTAAAAGACACACATTTAAGCTTAAATAAAACATATAACATAACTTTTTCTAAAACAAAAAAAATGGTAAACTTTTTTTTTGGAATTTTATCTCAACTCTCTAAAAGAAAAATAATTAATAAGTACACCAATTTGGCAGAGTTTTTTAAAAGTATACAGCAATCTCAACAGCTAATTTCAAAAAATGTTACGTTATCGGCCAATTCTGAGGACAATACCTATTCTAAAATCTATATGAGATAAATAAAAACTTTTTTTTTACAAAAATTAGACTTTGAAGAGATCTTTCAGACGTATCTATGTTTAAAAATTAGATTAGCATTGCAGTTTTTCGAGTAATGAGGAAAAAACACGTTCAATGTAACGTTATAAGAAGGAAGCCGTAACCATATGCATGTATTTTAGACCAAAGCTTGATTCTAGCCAATTATGAGCCGAGATTATATTCAAATTTCAGTTATGGTTACGTCTATACAGTTGAGAACTTTAAACATAGAATGCTATGTAGATTTCGTAGACATTCCCTATTTTCCGCACCAATCCACCTTCGCATTAAGCAAAAACCAAATATAAACACTCATATATTTTTTTTAAAATTTTTTGCATAACCAAGAGTCCAAGGCATATGCTCGTGTTTTATTTATTTCTTCAATACTTCTTCTCACTTAAGACTATTCGTTTTTTTTTTTTAATAAATATCATCTTGTTTGTTTTTTTTATACCTATTCTACATGACTATATCTGCTTATGAACAAAAAATGCTTAAAATAAATCAAAGAGCGAGCTCAATGCAAATTGAATCTTGAGAAAGATGGCAGCTAAGCATTTGTAGTTCGATTTCTGCTAAACCTTGGTGCTGGCAAAAAATTACTCGGCCTTTTGATTTTTGATCAGAATGGCTTCTGCTTCGGATTTACTGATGTCCTTGTCACCGAAGCCCCATGTTGGATGTGAACCATCACCGGTTCTCTTCACACGCCTTTCGATAACTTCCTTCGAGACAGTTTTAAGATCATAAGCCCAGCCGATCTTGGCGAAGAAATCAATGAAGGCGGTAGTGATGTTCATGGAGTAATTGCCCCATTCAGCTGTTTTGTAATCCCAAGGGAAGACATGGTGATAGTTGTGCCAACCTTCGCCCAAAGCAAAGATAGCTACACCAACATTTTCAGAGGGATTAATGGACCTGGGGAGAATAAATAAGTATATACATACATAGATTGAAGATCTCTAAGACTATATTCGGCATTTATGTAACTTACGCATCATAAGATCTGTAGCCGAAGGCGTGTGCTGCACTGTTCACACACCATGTCACGTTCAACAAAATGCACCAACGGAACATAGTGGCAACAAACCAGGCATTAAGGAAGCTCTCATTCCAGAAGACCATTGGGATCAGGGTTGGCAGAATAAAGCAGGCAACTGGCATTAGTTTCATGTAATGCCTGGAGAAAATGGGAGTAAAATTAAATCCATTTTCGGGAATCGGATTCCTATTGTTACTCACTTCTTTTGGAACATCAGAATAGGGTCAGCTTTAAGGTCAGAAATATCGAGACCCTTGCCCTTGGCTTTGACGTCGGGGTGTTTCTTGCACAACAACCAGCCGACATGAGAGAAGAAGAATCCTCTGGTGGCATTGTGAGGATCAGCATCGGTTTCCGAGAATTTATGGTGCACACGATGATCACGTGCCCAATGGTAGGCTGCGTCTTGGAAGGCAATTGTGTTGAAGATGATCAGGATCAGTCTTAGAGGCCATTTAGCTTTGTACGACCGATGAGCCCACAAACGATGAGCTCCAGCAGTTATTCCAAGTACAGAGACGAAGTATAGAACAACAACTATTTGAATTAAAAAAGAATGCGTTAGAATTTTTATTATCTGCAATCTGCATACGAGTATGTACTTAATGTTTATTGCCTTAAAATAGGTATTTATGAGTTATTAATCAAGATTAATTATTGATTTGTGTTTTTTCCACTTGACAGTATTGATAGTGGACACACCTTATAACAGTTTAAACGTAACTACATGTGGAGATTTTGTGCGCAGCTTGGTAAATAAAATATGATAACAATAACAGGTGTCAAAAACATATTTCTAACTGATGACTTTTCGGTTTTTTTTTTTAATGTGATAAAACCCAATAGAAACGTACCTATGTTTTATTATCTTTAATTTTGATTTGCAACTTAGTAACGGCGCATTAGATGATGATATCGTCGCAATATTTATTCCGATTGATATTAGATCGCAAAAAGTAGCAACGTTAAAAAACTGTATGCCATTTAAACGGCCGTAATTGGCGTAAATATTTAGTTTTTTTTTAATCTTTTAAGCTTTATGTGAATAAATCGATAATATGTTTTCAATAAGTGTAATGTTTTGTTTAAAATAAATAACTTGGGGTCAAATGATAAAAATCTTGTAACCTATTGTAACAGTGTTGATAATTTTATATGTTAATTGCAGCAAAACATAAAAAGCTGATTTGACAGTTGTGTAATATATTTAAAGAAAAAACTAACTTAGAATTTGAAAGAATGCTTCTCGAGTCAAAAAGTTGATATAACACGACGTCAATTACCTGCAAGTCGTAGTATTCGTATCTTAGAAATAATTTATAATGAAATTGAAAATTTTAACTCTAAGTATGGTTTGTTTTTTCAGATTTTTAATGTTTTTTTTCATATTATGCAAAATATTTCGAGTGTTTTTTTTAAATATGTTTGTTATTCGTACATACATTTTTATTTGTGAATTTTAATTAATACTATCAAACATATTTAGTTTAATGTCGTGTTCGAAAAAGATTCAAAGCTTTTTTAGAAACCATCAGTAATAGTTTATAACGTGTTAGAGTTATTATAACTTTAAATCACTCACTAATAAATTTTGTTCTCTAAGGATTTTTTTTTTGTTTTGGCTAATTTTTGATTTCGAAAGTATAAGTACCTAAAAAATGAAACTTACCAAATCCAATGGTTGCCCATTTGGCAGATGTCAACATCAACCACAATCCGTAGACTGCAGCCAAATGTAAGTAACCAAAAGCGAGAATATTCCTCCACACCAACTTCAACTTTCGTTTCTCAGCCTTTTTGAGGCTAACAATATCCTTGGCGAGTCCACCATCAATAGTTTCGGCATCGCATTCAAATAAGACTCCAGTAGTTTCTGGGGTTCCCTCTGCCTTAAGATTATCCTTAGCTTCTCCATGCGTTGATGGAACTGTGCCTTGTTGTGTTGCTGATGTGGCGTTTGGCGGCATATTTATTCCTAAGAGCAATTAACAATTATTTTAGATTTAAATTGAAACTGTAGTTTTTTTTCTCAATCAATTCTCAATTAATTTATTTATGTTGCAAGTTGCAATACACAGCAGATTTGGATTACAGGCACATATCAAGAGAAAACACTTATTTGCTCTTCTCGAAAAGTCATACGATTAATTTGATTTCCTTAAATTTAGTTAACTGATGAAATGATTAATTTATATGCATATATCCATATATCCACTGCCACTGGTCATTGGTCAATTAAGAACTTAAGAGTTCTTTATACTGAGCAAAATTTTACAAATGCACTCAACTGATTCACTTCGTATATCCAATGAAAAGGAAGTGAAAAAGAAAAGAATAATTTCATTGTTAAAACTACCTTTTGCCAGAAAACCGAAATAAAAGAAATCACAAGAAAATGTTCACTCGTACGTGTGTGGAACTCGTCGGAGTTTCGTCGCGAACTGAAATTAAATTCCCCAAATTCACCGGTATAAGAACGTTTCTGATTGTGAATTGTGATGGCTCCAAGCTTGGGTGTTGAGACACTGAAGTGTCTATTAAGCCGGTCAGTGCGAAAAAACTTGTCTGGTTAGGTTCGCTGTGTGTTTTATACTCTTTAATGTTGCCCAAACGTGCAATATAATGCCCTATCGTTATCGTAATCTGGCGATGTTGCTAGCGAATTTTGAGTGCCTTATCAATAAAAGCAGCACTCATAATAAAGGTGCGATGTGATAAGGACAGCTGATGGTTAATTATATTAATCAAGTATTTAGTAAGGTGAAGAAGGTACCTACATAGATGTAAATTTTGTATTTTTACATGTTGTTCATTCTTTTCGGGAAAAGGTTTTGAATTTAAAGGGAAAAATGGTTTCTTGTCGTAGGCAGCGATTAAAAAATATTATTTTTTATTACGTTATATTATTTGCGCAGTTATATGTAAAGCAACCAAACCTGAGAAATAATATTTTCTCTTATAAACCATTTATTTATTTTATTATTATTAATTAAAAAACTAAATATTGGCGTTGATTTTGTAGGTATATTGTTTAAAAGCCGACGGACGTATAGCTCATGAAGATAGATTATGTAGATAGATCAATAAAATAGATAAAATAGTTTATCTACAAAGCAAAATTATTCCTTTTTGCACTTGTTTTTGAATTATTGAAAATAAGAATTTTCAAAAAATGGATTATCTTATTTTTAATGTATCAATAATTCAGGACTTAAATTTGGTATTTCTTGACAATTCAGCAGGGTTGCCTCATACAATCATCCACCTTGGAGTAAGACCCATTTTTTTTGGACAAATATATGTATATATGTATGTATATCGAAGGCGACAATATGATTTAGATTTGTTCTAAAAAATGACTTGTTTTGGAATTTACGATTTAACGTGATTGATTTCTGAATTTTGTATAACATATGTATTTCCAAAGAGGCAAAGACTATAGGACGACTGCGTGACATTATAAAGGTACAAAAGAGCAGTTTTGACATTTGATAACATGTGAAGAATTGGTATATATATGTACATTCTACCTATATCTATGTAAGTTGTAAGTCTATCATTTATGACAATTTAATCTATTGTCTTGCAAATTTATTTATTTTCAGCAAATAAAATCTTATCTTATCTTATCTTATCTTATCTTATCTTATCTTATCTTATCTTATCTTATCTTATCTTATCTTATCTTATCTTATCTTATCTTATCTTATCTTATCTTATCTTATTCTTATCTTATCTTATATATATATAAAACAAAGACGGGTTTGTTACAACACTTATAACTCGAGATCTGCTGAACCAATTTTCATGGTTATTGATTCGTTAGATTTGTCTCCACCCCGAATAGCAGAATACATCTTAAAAACAATGAAAATTAACACACTATGGCTTATTTTTGTCTCTGCACTATTGAACACTGTATTATTCCAAATAATATATTAAAAAATGTTTTTTACTTCAATATTTTAAATTAAATTGCTTACGAAATTAAAAGTCTCACAAGATTTGATGAATGGTGTCGTATTTCGACACATATTTTAAACCACCGCCGTGTTTTTGAACTAATTAACTGACAGTTAATAGTCACAGTTGACATTAAACATCAATATTTGTTATTATCGATAAGAAAATACAAAAAGTGTCCTCCTGGAAGTATGATCAAGACAAACGGTTGCCACTTTTCAAATCTGAATTTCTTTATTGAAATAATTTAGACGTGCCAAATAGCACTGTTTACATAACAGTCATAACATTGAAGATTAGAGTGGTCCAGTTGAATTTTTGACAAAACGGCTACAATACCTAAATCCATCGTTTCTTGAAAGAGTTGGTAACATTTTTAAGACTGTATTAGGTAATCTCTAGATCTACTGAACCGATTTTTAAAATTCTTTTACCAATAGATTACCTCAAGATTGTGTTTAAGAGAAATACAAGGGATACATAGTGCAGAAAATATAAGGTCCATTTATAGGTTTTTATGCTGGATTGGAGCTGGTATTTTCATGCCATCTATTCTGTAAAGACTTTTTGAATCTTAAAATCTAATCATATAAGTTGCTATTGTTCATGGTCCTATATGATGTGCTCCTGTATGTGAAGAGATCTAGGAGACGCTTTTATTTTGCAAACAAAAAATTAATGGCGTTTCTAGAATTTCAAAAGTCATTAATCGAATTGAGATTAAAAATTGCGCTCATTGGTTAAGTTATGAATGCCAAAACTTTATTAGAACCTGGATATGAAGATTTAAAGCAATTTCTTTCACACAATTTGAAAAACAGGGCAGAACAACGTCTGCGGGGTCTGCTAGTTTTGTATAAAAACTTCTTTATTTGTTTAACCATCAAAAACTTTCGGCTAATGTAAAGAGCATTTTAGTTGGATACTGTATTACCGACGACATTACCGACTTAAATACAGATTCACTTCGAATGAATAACAGAATAGCGTTAATTGAAAATTCAAGAAAAAATCCCCCGATGAATAGCAGAATAGGGTTGTTGTAAAATTCTATAAATAATTAAAACTACTGTTAATTTCAGAATACAAACTTTAATTTGACAACTAAATAAAAGAAAAGTATTGGAAATGCTAAGAAACTAAAAATAAACAAATATCTAAATCGAATAAATTGGTTCCCAAAATCAATTTTAAATGTTTTGTTTGGGTTTTATTCGAGTCTTGCATCTATAATTAGTATGACTAAGGCGACTAAGAGCACAATATAAAATGTACATATGTATGCATATTTAATTTTTAGGGTATTGGGTTTTTGAACTTAAAATTTGGTAGGTATTTAGGTTTAAGGGAATTGTGCATTTTGAACTTTAAACTTCTGTGTTCGTATTTTCGCTTAAGTCTATAAAATCAAATTTAATTTTATTTAAATGCAGATTTTGGTAAATCCTTAACATATTTAAATAGAAACGTAAAAATCGGTCTTTCCAAACTTGGAAATTCCATTGTTTAGAATATTTGTTGCATTTTATGTTTATGAATGAATGTGAATTTTGACAATTGAACTTTTCTTGTCCTGAAAACAACATAGTCACAAGAAGTTTGTGACTATACTTGTAAAGAAATCATATTAAAAGACATTTTGGAATGACTATGCTAATGTTATTCTTTTTATCCTTGTTTTCGTCATGTGATAAGAAATAACTTTTTATTACATATTTTTTTTTCAAATTTAATTCTATTTTTGCAATTTAAAATCATTATGGCGTTTTCAATTGGCAGTCTGGAAGCAGAAAAAAGTATTCTGAAAGCATTCAATTGTGCAAATTTGACAGTTCTGATTCTGAAAAAGAAGAGATTTCTCTTATGGATTTGAAATCAGAAGCAAAAACAGAATTCACACATTCAAAGATCTTAAATGTCACACTTCATAAATGTCATATTTTTTGAATCAACAAATTATGTGAACTTGCAGTGATTGCTTAAAATTAAAATATAAAAAATTGAATATAATATTGGAAATATCTTAACAATTGTTCCTAGTTTGTTAGAAACTTTGTTTGAGTCGTCTTTCTCACCATCTTCATCGAAATTATCCATATTTACACCCTCTATGTTTACAAGACAAAAAAAAATTAAATTTGGAGCGTTCGGTACATAAATACACAAGAAACTTAAAATTTTTCAGAATTCAGAAAAACTTTTCATTTTTCATTCCGGATTGCGAATTTAAAACCACAGTAACGTTTGTTGCTTTGTAATCTTTGTTCCAATAACAATTCATACAAAATATTTTTCTTTTCTTACGAAAAATGTTCAATTCTGGCAGAATGCAAAGCCTTTACATTTTTTCGTTGATTTGGGAGATAAAATAAAATAAAAAAAAGTTATCAGGAAAAATTTATAAATTTTAAAAAGTACCTATATGTTTTTAACTGAAAAAAAAAAACAAATATGTATGTATGTCCTATGTATTATATTACGTAAGAAATTATGAGCTCAAAAGATATCACATTTTATATTTAAAATTTAAAATGTTTAATTTAGTAAATTCGATATACATAAATTTGATAAAACATGAACAGTTATTAAGAAACAATTTGTTTATAGAATAAAATGAGTTTAGAGTTAAAAATGAATATCTACATATCTGAATACAAAATTGAAATTGTTTCGGTTTGGTTTCAAAACTAGCGCTAACTACTATGTACTAAAATAAAATTAAACACTAATTTTTAATTTTGAAAGTATTTACAAATAATAAAAATTCATTATAGACATTTTCAAATTTCAGCAAAAAAAAAAGCAGACAAATAAAAGACATATTATGGACTAAAACTTATCCCAAACCTCTTCAATTGTTATTGTTACTGGAATTTACATTTATTCATAGAAATACTTTTCAGGACTACAAAAACAACAATGTTAACACATACATATGTAGATTTTAAAGTGTAAAACCTACAAAGTTATGCTGTCTGTAATGACAAATTAATGATGCCTCAATTTTTTAGGTTTACAAATAAATATACAATGTACATACATACATATATGTATGTACATTTACAATGTACATAAGTCAATCATTTCAGAAAAATTTAGTTAAACATTGGAATTAATTATTGGACTTCCACCCTAACGTGCATGACTATTGTATGTAAATCACAAAAAATAACAACAATGATCGGTCAGACAGAATGCTCGACAAATATTATCTACTTATAAAATTTTTAAACATTTGAAATTGTTTACTCATCGTTTTAACGTTCCACTGAACTTTGGATCTTTGTCTATAAAGCGAAACGTTGACGATGTCTTGGTATTCGTATATCAACACTGTTATTTGTTTATAAATACAGGTAAGTAAATATAAGACTTTAGACCCCAAAATAGCAAAAAAAGTTGATCATAACTAAAAATAAGATTCTTTATCAAAGTAAAGTATTGAAAAAGAAGATATATGTATGTACATATTTGCTATCTTGAATTTTTTCTTCGCGATTATCAGCTTGTCACCTATGAAGAGGTTTCAAAACCAATCTGCGGCTAATAAATATCTAAAATCTTTAAATTACTTCCGAGAATTTTACTATCATATACACTTTACAGATATAGCAGTGCAGACGAAAAAAACTTTTTTACTAATTTTAAATCAGTAAATACTAAATTCATATTCGTCTCAAAACATAACTAACACTAAGTGCTTATGTTGAATCAAATATCGTTTCAAATCAGCACAGTTTTTGAAAAGATCGCTCCACCATAACTTTACTAATGGATCTCATAGAAAACTTTTTATTGATCTAAGAACAGATAACACTTGTTTTTATTAACTTAAGTAAAGCGTTTGAAAAACTCTCACAATGAAATCAGTTTTTTAAATCATGTGAACAACTAGCGAACATTTTGAAAAGTAGTATACTATCTCATAGATGTGTATGTGTATTGAAAGTCTACTGCCTGGGTAGTGTGAAAAAGTCTAATGCATGTGTACTGGTGTATACACGTATGTGTGAAAATAACTACTTATAAAAAGTGATGGTTTCTACAAATCTTGCATAGGGCGCAAGTTTCGCTGGGGCCGGCCCTGTCTGTCTTTAAATTAATATTGTTCTAGACATTATGAAGTTACATAGATCTGGATGGAATTCGGAGAAACTTCAAAATACCGTTATATTTTTGAGTCAGAAAAACTGCAAAAAATTATATTATTATACATAATAATGTCAAAGTTCAAAGCATAAACGCCCTTACCCACTACCAAGTGAGGAATGATTCTTAAAACTCTGCCAGCTAACTAGCCATCGCGTTTAATGCATGAAAACATCAGACTTTGTCTAAAAAATCAGAGAGTACCTAGTTCGAACTGTTTCATCATAAAATGTTTGCACTTCTATTTTGGTGAACGAGCTGATTATCACGTTCCAAATCGTTTGTCATCGTCAAAACGCTGACAAATAATTTTATCTCTCAAAAAAATCAGCAAGTTGAATTTTCTACCAAATTGTTCAAAATAAATCAAGGAATACCTATATTACCACAAAATGAGTTCTATGATAAAAAATATCCTTTTAAAGGAAGAAAAGAGTGGGAGAGAAAGTCCATAAAGATAAGTGTTGTTAAGACTGCCTTTGACATTTCAGTTAGACTTTAATCTTGTTAAAGTTAATAATTTTTATCTCTACTGAACTTTGATTATCAAATATTAAAGCGTAGCGATAAGCAAACATACACACATAAAAGCTATAAAGCAGACATCACGTTGAGTGTACATGTATGGATTTAATTGTTTTCCACGATAAAATTATTTGCAAACGCATCCTAAATAAGTTGCGATAGGTAGGTTGTAGGTAATTGAGGGAATGTTTTATAAAGTCCAAAAGTCATAGAGGAGTCACAATTAATTGTGATGTAATCTTGTCGAAAAGACCACCTCATCCTAGATTTTGCTCAATCTTTGCGTTTGCACTTCTTTGATTCCAAATTCCAATGAACGATATACACAGTTACTTATTTAATTTCTTGCATTTCATGTAGGTACTCGTATATGTATACCAAGAAGGAACCATTATTGTGTTTTACCATTTGTGAACACATGCGTTTTTTTGGGCGCTGCGGTATCTCAGTAGTTCAGTGCAGTCATGAGGGTTTTTCATGCAGTGCTCAATCTGCAGTTTGCGTTTGGCTGGCAACAATGGAGTTCTATAAAAATAAATGAGTAATTTCAAATCCCATAGTAGCCTAGTGCATATATACAAACTATGTTAATAAATTAACGGCATAATTACGCATTTATCAACAACAAGCTCGCAACCGCTGCTGTGCTGTGGCGTCACTCAGCGATCTTGATCTTGAAGAAACACGAGAGTCTTTTCAACCGAGAGAATTACGCAAAATAAACAGATTCGTTAATAGTAAAAATTTAAGCTTAAATGCTATGCAAAAACGTCACTTTTCAGTAGATACCTAAATATGACGTGCCTGACCCTAATTGATAGAGTTTGCAGACGCTTACGAGAAATGCTATCACTTTTTAGATTCTTTAATTTTCGTTTAATCAAACATTCTTCGATTCATGATACCTGAAAGTCCCTGACTTTGAAGATAAGAAGAAAATTAAGAAATTGGAACTACTTGGAAATTTCACTATATGACAACCATTGACAATTCTTATTGGAAAAATGGAAACTGTTTAACGCCTACATAGACGGACAGCTTGGTGATTATCAAATTTGACAATCCGAGTTATCCCAGAAAATCGTGTTGTCTGTAAAAGTAAATTGAAACTCTTGAAAAAACATACATAGCTAGTCAACAAAAAGGGTTTTATTTAAAATTACTAGGGCCATCTCACATGTAATAGATTTATTAATGCATTAAAAGTTTCCTGCAGCAAAGCTTTATTGGTTCATGAATTTGGTGTTCAGGTAGCAAGGTTGTGAACCATCTATTCAAATTATCCGAGTTTATTGGGACCGGGGTCGATTCGGATAATCGAAAATGCAGATAATCGGACATAGACTGGTAACAAAGAAAAACGGACTGTCACACATAGAATAAACTTTATTTAGTTTAACAAACACAGTTCTACAATATGCAAGCTGAAATATATCTAAACTTCTGTGAGTTTTACCTTGTTACAATTAAACAAAACTAAAATTACATTACATACTTACTTACTACAGTACTTGGTTTTAATTTTTTATAATACGCTTAGGATCGATTCGGATAATTGGCGATTCGGTTAATCGGCGTCGTTCAGATAATCGGCATTCTACTGTATATATACATACATTACATATACATATGTACAAGACAATCTGCCAAGTTTTTTTTTTTCGAAATTCGAACTCGATACCTATGTGAGTTTCAAAAGAATTAAAAATAAAGTATACGATAACAAGGAACGTTCAAAATTATTGTTATTTTAATACGAAAACTTTATTCCTTCCTATAGTCTGTCCTCTATAAATTGCCAATACAGGCCTTATAGGAGAGCTTTTTCTGAATCAGTAGCGAGCCTTATATTCGTTCTATGCTGAATTGAAAAAAAATCGAAACAAAGTGCTTATACCCGAAGACGACGCGACGCACGTAACAACCTTTCTGCGTTCTGCAACACATCTACATAAGTGTGGAATGGGTATAGTCTATCTCTATCGCAAATTAAATTAATGCAAAATTAAAAAAGCTTTATTATGACTGATCACAATGATCCCCAAAATAAGACTAACTCTAAAGACAATTTTATTCTTAAAACTAACTCACAAAAAATAGTCTTGCATCATGATGATGATGCTGATGATGATGATGATGATGATGACTGGAGACAAATTGTTTATGTTTAGTTTCCGGTGGTCGGTGGTTCTTCAGTCGATTGAGATATTGAGTGAAATTGATATCTTGGATATACTGCGGTGTCAACTGTTTTTGTGTCTTAACTCGCGTTTCAACACTCATGTTATACTTATGATGTGCAGTGTTGCCTTACCAATCTAGGAAAGCAACTTGTATCTTCGTTCTTCCTTTGGTTTCTGTTCACGAGCTTTTGTTTTTAGGGCTCTTAAAAAAGTACTCAACGGGAAAGTGTTTACTTGGTGTTTGTTTGAACTCTGAAAGAGCTTGAAAGAGCTTTCAAATTATTAAAAATGAGAAAGACTTATGCAAAAAGAAAAGAATGCGGATGAAAGGCAAACATCCTATCTTCTCTGTACTGACAATTTATAAAGGATAGGCTATAGAAACATTTTTAAATGCTTTTTTTTTTCAATGCAAGTACCAAGAAGAGAGCACATAATAATTAAACTATTTGCGTTTCTACATAATACAGTATTTTACGGATATAAGAAACACTCATATAAGAAAACTCGCTTATAAGAAACGTAACCTAAAACACCATGTCTTTTTCTTAAATTTCCCTCTGAAATTGAACGTATATAAGAAACTCGCATATAAGAAAAACACGTTTATAAGAAATACCTTTTAATGCACAATACAAATTTTCAAGAACAAAAAAGTACGCATATAAGAAACTAACTGCATCAAAACATTTTTAAAATATATGATCATTCTCAAAGCTTTACACATTGTTAAAAGATCTTGGTGGCTGGTTACACCTCAAACAATTCAAAACTGCTTCAAGAAAGCCGAGTTTTCTCAAATTGAATTGGATGCTGAAGTAATCTGTTTTGATGAAGAGAATTTAAATGAATTTGATGATGAATTCCGTTGACTTGAAAGCTTTGAAAATGAAGAATCTTTCGGCGAAATAAACGAAAGAGATCTCATAAATGAAATGCAAATGATGGTAGATGGGTATGAGGAACAGGATTTAATTGAAGGAGACGACGACTAGACGGTTTACAGTTACTACAACGACCAACTAGGACCGACGCAATTGAAGCGTTGTTTCTTCTAAAGCGGTTTTTTGATAGTGACGAAGAACAGAGTTTGGATTCCATTGAAGAACTTCTTTTCAAAGATATTTCTAAGGATTTCATTCAGAAAAAAATCGAAGACTATTTTTTAAATATTACTGACATAGTAATATGTATACTCTCTGAATTTAACTGTGCAGGTATGCAATATTGAGCTTATTGAAGAAAAGACTTTATTTTATTTTTGTTATAGGTATTAAATATTCTCACGTTTGAAAATAAAAACTTTAAGTTTTTTTTTTTTGAGGTGATCATTATTCCAAACTTTTTGCATTGTTTTTTTTTTTTACATCCGTGTTGCTTATATACAAAATTTTCTTTCTTATATCTGTTGTTAGCATCTAAGAAAAACTCGGATATAAGAAAGAAATGTCCGGGATTTTCAGACTTTCTTATAAGCGTGTTTTACTGTATATGAACATAGTTTACTTGTGCATATCTATCTACCTACCTAGTTCAGGATATTCATTAAAGAATGGATATTGTATCTACCTACAATCTACATACCTGTACATAATATAAACCTATTTACTTACATTGTTTTGCTTAACCAATATAACCATTCAAATATTTAGCTTTATTTGACATTTCCCCAAAAATTTAAAACTCTTGAAAACATTTTTCATTTTCCTAAACATTCGGACTTATAGCATGTACATGTACAATACATATGTATGTATACTATGTAATTATTTTTCCATACCTCTGGTCATCAACAAATCAAAATTCATCAAAGATCAAACCATACATAATATACATACATACGTTATACTTACCTGCACAAATTTTTTTTATTTTTCACCTGCTTTTGTTTGTCGACTTTTTTTGACGACTATCGGGTCGTCACTTGACCTACTTGACTAAAAAAAAATTAAGCAAAGCTGTCTCACAAAAAAGCAAAATATCTGTTTTTATTATTCATTCTAACTCTCACAAAAATTGTAGTCTTTCCTTGTCTTGCTTTGATTTGAATTCTCCTCGTCCGTCAGTTTGTAAGTCTCCCATCTGAAACTAATTTCTCCAAGAGAGGTTCAGCGAAAAATAACTAGATGCCGCCCTATTCTATTTCAACCATGAGACTACTATAGTTTTCAAATACAAAGCTATAAATACGTATGCAAAGGATAAACAAAGGTTTTGTTTTGTTTCGTTTTTTTGTGCTTCACACCGAACGCACACAATTAAAACGAAACTGTCAATTCGATTCCATTTGAATTCGATATATCGATATTATACCTAGATCGAGGTTTCAATTTGAATGCGTTTCGATTCCCCGATCTCCTCTTGTAACCGGAGTTGATGGTTGTATGACAAGTTGCGACGTATTGTCACATAGAGCAAGAATACAATGTAAACGATGTGGTCATTTGGCTTTACTTTGTAGAAGTAGAAGGGCAAAAAGTTGAGAATTTAAATTTAGTTACATAATGTACATATGTATGTCAAATTATAGACAATTATAAATTTCTACCATATAAGAATGTAATTAAAGATCAAATCTAATAATGAGCTTAGTATGGAAACAAATCTTCTAAAGCTATAACCGTTATATCATAAGCTCATCTGAATAACTTGAGTTGTGTGGGTCTGTTTCTTCTTAAATCGAAATGTTAAAGAAACTTTTAACAAAAAAATGGACCTCCAACAATTGCAAGAACAAGCCAAAGTTTTTTGAATAAATATTTATGAAACATCCAAAATTACGAGAACAATGTAAAAGGTGGATTCGCGAAATTCTATATTGTATAGGTATACTGTATACATACGTCAAAAATTAAATACAAACCTAAAAATATTGTAGCCCTAAATTGTACTTAAATGTTGATGTCCTCTTTTCATTAACTTGACTTTTGCAGGTTAGGCGGAAATTCAAGTGGACCTCTTGATTTTCCAGCTGTGCAGTGCATGTGTTAACTTAATTTGATTTTATCTTTGTATCTACTTGTAAAAAGAAATAAAGAAACTGACTTTGTCAGGTAAACTATAGTGACCTCCCTTACTCCACTTAGTTGCCTATGAAATTTAAATGAAAAAAAACATCGTGATTTTTTTAAATTTTACTTGGTGTCAAAAATGTCATTTTTCGAAACATGAATTGCTTATTTGAAAGCAAATATTTTTCTTCGTTTTTAACATAATCTATAAAATAAGTGTACATATGTATGTAAGTAGACGAAACTACTGTATTGTACATACGCGGCCAGGAAATGTCTCTTGCAATAAAGCCGTATTCGCTCGAGTTGTGTTGCATGGTTTTAACAATTTGTATGCGTTGTGCGATAGTTAAGCGATATATTTTCGTAAATGTCAGACTTTCAACAAAAACAAAAAATTGGTTTAACAACTTAGTTTAACAGATGTCGAATTCCAGCCCTATACTTTTGAAACCGCATGTACATAGGTAAAGGTATGTATATGTATCTTCATTGATTAGTTTTTTAAACCTAAAAGCCGCTATACAAATTAAGTAAAAAAAGCACATGCATGACAAAATAAAGTCCTTCCAATTGATTACTTAAATAATTAGCAATGTGTATAGAGTTACTAAGCCACAGTGTCGAAATTATAAGTATGTATTTATATGAATCTATTTTTTCTATGGAGCCTGTATCTCTTGCGGAAAAATTGGGTGATATGCATATGATATGCTTTTACTTGAAAATTTCTAAGTAATTACTTTTTTTGATACGCATAAAAATGCAGTAAATGCTGAAAATAAAGTATTTACTTGAGGCCACAATACTTAGATACTTTTTTCGGATGAACTTTTTCAGTAAATACTTTATTCCGTATGCATAAAAAGTAGCAAGTACTTTTTTCTGTGGGAATTACTTACTTTTTTTTTCAAAGTCAAAGGATAGCAAGATGAAAATTTAAAAGTACATACTTTTTTTGATTTAAACACATAATTATGTAGTTTCGAAACTATAAAAACTTACAGTCTTAACTCTATTCTCAAAGGATTCACGTCGCTGATATAAATAAAAAATTAAGTTACTGTTGACTGTACTGGCGAAGTTTTAAAACTTACCCTTTGTTGACAAGTTTATATAGAGTCTTATGTTGAACAAATGGTTCATATATATAATACTTTTTAAGTTGCTCAAACTGAAACAAGAAAAAAAAGTATTTACTGTCAATTTCCGATGAATTACTTGGATGAATTTAGTATATACTGAAAGTATTTTCCAGTTAGTAAGTACTAAACTTTATGCATATGGAATGAAGTAAATACTTTTGCTTTAAGTTATAGTATTTACTGTTATCTTTTACTTGTAGTAAATACTTCCGTTTTATGCATATCACCCATTGTTTAAGAGTACTTATTAATTAAAAGCTCTCATCTTTTTCTTCTATATAAATGTATGTATGTATATAAAAATTTATGTTTGTGTGCTTATCCTGATAAAACTCGAGAACGGCTGGGCCGATTTGGCTTTGAAATGTTTGCCTTAGCCTGGGGAAGGTTTTAGAGGGGAGAAAATATGGAAAAATTGTGAGAAAGCGAGTTAAAATAACAATATCATTTCCCATATAAACTGTTCTACCAGCAATGAAAAATAAATCAAAAAATATACTAAATGTTGTTCTGATGATTGTCAGTTTGTTATCGAATGTTTATATTTCAGTCGTCATGTATTTCTGTCAATATTATACAGTAAGTAAAATCTTCTATTATTCATATCATACATACTTATAAACATATACATATGTACATAAATATTTTGTCAGTGCGTGGGAATTTTATTTGCCTATACTTACAGCACCGATAAGAAACTATAGTTTCCTATCTGTGGTTATAGTTTCGAAACGCTAAGGAAAAGACGAACGAGATAAATACGTGTGCTGAAAATGTGCGTGTGAGGTTATGTGAAATATATGTATGTACATACATACAAAGAGTGTTGTGATTAAAACATGTCCGCCTACAAAATTAATTGAATATTTAGGTAATGTCTTTCCTTGAAATTTATTTTAGTCGGTAGTGTAGCAACGAGCGCAGGGTAAAGCTAGTATAGTAGTAGTTTATCAACCTGACGGTAATTTGCATTTAGTATTCTTCATCTGTAGCTGGAAGGAAAGACAAGATTTAGAATAAAAGTTTATTGTTTTTGAAGGGTTTTTAATTAAATACTTAATTTGTAAGCCCATAATTCTAATTTTAATTTATATGTATACCTAAGTACCATTTTGAGATCAGATTCCAAAGAAGGTATCATTTGCAACAAGAATCACCTAAACTGATATACAGACAAGGTTAAAGCTTTCTGGAGTGACCTAGGTTATAAAATTTCTAGTTTATCTTTGTACAAAAACAATTTTAAAAGTTTTTAAAAGTATTTTTTGTCTATTTAAAATGAAATAATAATAATTAGAGTGTCACACCATAATATTTTTATATAATCAAAATCTGAAAACCAATCACCATTTTTTGTGACGTAAGGAAGTTGGAATATTTAGCGAAGAAAGCGTTACTGATCTTTAATTATTTCCGGACATTTTATTTTCAATACTACAATTACTTTTCAATTATTCTATTACACTTACAATAATATTGTGAATACTAATATTGCAAATATTAAAATTATTAAAAAAAAATTCCAGGAAAAGCTTCCTTTGCGTCAGCAGTTTGTTGGATTTATTCTAGTAGGTATAATTAATTATTGTATCAAGGTTTTATATAGTTTCGAATAGAGCCATGTGTTCAATGTTTATGTACGAGTATATGGTAAGTAGATTTTAATATTTTCTTTCAAAATTATACTTGTGTTGAACAAACTTCATATTAACTCGTGAGCATTTTCTATAAAACGGGGCCTGCGTTTTGTTGGTAAAGTTCTTTCTGAACAGACGGCCCTAGGAACCACAGTGCCGTAAGCAACCGACCAACCGCAATAAAGTTTTTACGGGCTGAATAGCAATTATCGGAGAACACCGTATAGTCCAGCTCTTAGGCTGTGTCAACTAGGTTGTTTTTTCGATTTCTTAAATATGCATTATTCAAATTTACATATGTATATTAATTTCAAATTCAGTGGTGTGCGGAAAAGTGTCAAAGTTGTGAAATCTTACGATTTGACGTATTTGTCGCGTATTAAATCAAAAATTCAATTTTGCCCCAGTTCAAATTCATTTTATTTGCATAAATACTGTTCCTTGAAATTGAACTTGTGACATGACTTGCATTTAGTAGCTACTTTAATAACTGCACAATGCTTCCTCAATTATTAATTAGAAACGTTTTATCTGAATTATTATACTAATCAAACTGAATGCAAATCTAAATGAATTTTTCTTTTCTAGAAGAATATGCCACCAAATTATACTTCATCAGCAACGTGCACCAGCGAAGTACAAACACAGGTCCTTGAATCTGAAGGATGTACAACGACAGGCGTTTTGTTCGAGTGCGATGCCGACATGTTCGATGGCGGATTGGCTAAAAACATTGTGATCACGAGAAGAGCTGAAAAGCGAAAGCTGGAACTGGTCTGGAGAAATATAATTTTATTCAGCATTTTGCATTTGGGTGCAATTTATGGGGCGTGGCTGCTGGTCACTTCGGCAAAGTTGTTGACAAGTACATTGGGTGAGTTGAGTAGTTGGTTGATTTTAGGCAAACTGTTTGAAAAGTGACTTTCTAAAAAGTGTTCGGTTAGTTAATTTGAACAATTAACAGTAAGGGAAAACATAGTTAACATCAATCTCTTAATACTTGTATCTAAAAAAAATAGAATTCAAGGATAAAAAAATTAAGAACTAAACCTGAATTTTGCTTTAATCTTTACTAATTTCGAAACAAAGGAAATAAATTATAAAAAAATCAAAAAAAATATTTTCCTTTAAAAATGATTTCAATTATAAGTTAAAATTATAGGAAAATGGGAGAGTAATCTAAAAGTTATTATTTTATGTACCTAATATTAATAAAATAAGGTATTTAAATTTTTCGAAATCAGTCTAAGATCGTGATGGGTGTTTGTTTTGTGAGAAAGATAATGATTTCTTTTTTCTTTTCTCCAGTTTTTTCATTGTTCATCCTTACTGGCTTCGGGGTAACTGGAGGAGCACACAGACTTTGGGCCCATCGAACATTCAAGGCCAAATGGCCATTGAAGCTAATACTAGTGATTGTAAACTCAATGGCTTTCCAGGACTCCATTTTTTGTTGGGCCAGAGACCATCGGGTGCACCACAAGTATTCCGAAACCGATGCTGACCCACACAATGCAGCACGAGGATTCTTCTTTTCACACGTGGGTTGGTTGCTTTGCAAAAAGCATCCCGATGTTTCGGCCAAAGGTAAACACATTGATGTTTCGGATTTGAAGGCTGACCCCTTTGTAATGTTCCAGAACAGGTATCTTCAACTATATATCCAATACTTGCAAAAACATAAAAAATATAAATTAAAAAATTTAAAGATTCTACACACCACTTATGTTGACAATGTGCTTCATTGTACCAACTATCATTCCGATGTATTTTTGGAATGAAACCTTGGTGAATTCGTTCTTCATTTGGGCAATTTTCCGTTGGTGTGCTACCTTAAACGCTACCTGGTGTGTTAACAGCGCAGCTCACGCCTTTGGCTACCGATCATACGACAAGTAAGTGTGTCAATCAGAATAATCAACAACAGAAACTAACCATTTGGCAATTAAGGTCAATCAGTCCAGCAGAAAACTTTGGAGTTTCATTTGTGACTTTCGGCGAAGGATGGCACAACTATCACCACGTCTTCCCTTGGGATTACAAAGCATCAGAGTGGGGGGGATCGATAATAAATATTACAACTCTTATCATAAATCTATTCGCTAAAATCGGTTGGGCTTACGATCTTAAGACGGTTTCGAAGGATGTGATCGAGAGACGTGTAAAGAGGACCGGAGATGGCTCACACAGCGTGTGGGGCTGGGGTGACAAAGATCTTACAAAGAGTGACAAAGAAGAAGTATTGATTATAAATAAAAAAAGTGATTGAAAAAAGAATGTTTATAATTTTCTTATTTTAGTTTAGTAAATCGAAAAAAAGTTGAATTAATAAATTAAACTTAAATAAAAATCAGTTTCATATAATGTAACCGTAGTCGTATTTATTATGCAATTAGCTAAAAGACCTCTTATTAATAAATAAATGCGTTAACTTATTAAGACTTATTAAGACCCTATTCAATCTTCATTTCGCATTTCTTTTCTTAAATAAACTACAGTTCAGAATTTCAACTGCTATCCGTAGTGAAGTAAGATCTTACTCGTGTTACAAATATCGATCGAGTCTCGAACATAAATGTTGGTACAATTGATAACTCTTGTGTACCTCGAAGGCATTTTGCAGAGTACGATAAGTAGATGTCTAGTTTTTGTTTACCATTTATCATTTGTCACTGAGTGTTAACACTTTAACTCTTTGCTGCACTTTTTGAGATGTCATGTTTTATATGCAACCAAACTAAAGTGAAACATAAAGGCGACAAAATTAAAAACGCTGTCGATCGTGTGTTCGTGCACTAACGCGACAAAAAAAACAGTGTTTTTTTTTCAATACAAAAAACGCATCGGACAATATTTTTATAAGAAAATTATTAATTATTATTGTAAACATGTACATTTTTACTAGAGGAGAATTATAATTTTTGCTCCTAAAAACGACATTCTTTTATTTGTAGGCCCAGAGCGATCTCAGTTTTAAATAAAATACAAAATTATTAGTTTTCAAAACTTAAATGCATATTTTAGACCAATTTTTTGAAACTGAATGCAAATTAATTTATTTTTATCTTTTGTAGAATTACAAACAATTGAAAGAATAATTGTTGTTAAGGTTTCCGTTAATATATATATATTATGACTACAAGAGAAATTTCATAATTTTTGTTTATTTCTCATCCATTTGAATTAAAAAGAAATTCAAAATATATGTCAAATGGTCCAATTTTAAACGATTTCAATGCATTTTAATATATATTTAATATAAATACCGTTTTTAACGGTATTCAAATGTTTTGTATACGTGCTGCCCTCTAGAGAGTATTAGCACTCTAATAAAACAAAATAATGGTTGGTATGGTAAAATTGGTATAATTTTGTCTATCTTAGACAAGAACCTCTTAGTGAACTCCGAAGAACAGTAGTTCACATAAGTTTTTATACCAAAATTAATAAACAAATATAAAAATATAAATAAATATGCATAGATTGTAATGAATTTAATTTCAAACTTATAAATTTCGATGCATTACATTATTGTTTTGAACATAAGAAATATGTAATTCATTTGTACAAAAATTTAGTTTTTATCGGAATAATCTATATTTTTTTTTACAATACTGCTTTAGTTGTATACGAAGGCGAATTCGTAAACATTTTGTAGCATAAACGATACTAAAAAGATTAAAACAATATCGACAAGATAAAGATTTGTGCTTTATAAAATCGTCATAAAATTCATAATAATAAGAACTTTTAAGCTATATTTTTATTTTATTAAAAAGTTTTTTACTGGTATTTGCACAATACAAATCCGGCTTCATCAAATGCATATTCAAATGAATTTCGAATGAAATTTAAAACAATAATAAATTCATTCGAATTATGTATTCATTAAAAAAATATGCTTCCTTAGACTCGGTTAAAGGTACGTGTATATTGCCTGCAGTCTTTATCGACAAACTGTAACGCATTATGCACGGTCTGGATTTGAAATGGTATTTAAGTATAAATTACTTTATGACAAAACAATGAAAAGTCAATAAATTGAATATACATAAGAATAAAGAGTATCAAGTAATATTAAATGAAGTAGATCGATTTAGTTTGATTTGTCAGGCAATGCTCGATTGATGAGCATATAGGATTTAGTCAATATCTAAACAAGAAGTGAGTAAACGTCGCGTGCGTCGGTCGGTCGTCGGGAAAATTAAAACAAAGTTTTCTTTAATTTTTAAAATCCGATGCATTACTTTTGAATAGCAAAATATAAAAACGTGTTTTTTTTAATTTTCAATTATCAAACCTATTTAAAGTTTGGAATATGATTCGTTAAATATCTACAATAAATAGATCCTGGCCATAGATAACTGATAAAAATAATAATATACCTACTGGTTGTTGTTGTTTCATCTTCCTATTTTTGTGCTTAAAATATTTAACTTCCTAATAAACACATATTTACTTTTGTTAACAGAGCAAATGGCGCCCAACGCAACGACTGCAAATCTAACACTCAAATCAAACGAAGTTGAGAAAGTAAATTGTAGATCCTCCGAAGTTACTAAAGTTTTATATGAAACGGATGTCGATCCTTTTGATGATGAGAAATTAGCTGGCTTTGTTGCACCCAATTCAAAACCGCAAAAACGTAGAATCGAGCTTGTCTGGCGAAATGTTGTAGCTTTTGGAATACTTCATTTATCTGCTTTGTATGGCGCATGGTTATTACTAACTTCAGCAAAATGGGCAACGATCGGTTGGGGTAGGTTTTGAAAGATGAATGCTGGTTTAAGATAACAAAATATATTTTTTCAAGTTGGACTTTTGTATATGTTTTCGGGATTCGGGGTTGCTGCTGGTGCCCACCGTCTGTGGGCTCATCGGTCATACAAAGCAAAATGGCAACTACGTTTGCTATTAGTTATTTTTGATACCCTTGCTTTTGAAGATGCTGCCTACGATTGGGCTCGTGACCATCGAGTACACCACAAGTATTCCGAGACCGATGCTGACCCACACAATGCAACGCGAGGATTTTTCTTCTCTCATATGGGTTGGCTGTTGTGCAAGAAACATCCCGATGTCAAGGAAAAGGGCAAAAATGTCGATTTGTCGGATCTAAAAAAAGACAAGATCCTAATGTTTCAAAAAAAGTTAGTTTGTTTGGTTGAAGCTGAGTCAAAAGTTAACTTTATTTCTGTAGGTACTATCTTATTCTGATGCCACTTATGTGCTTCATCCTTCCAACCATTATTCCGATGGCCGTTTGGAATGAAAGCTTCCTTAACTCATGGTTCGTTGCAACAATGTTTCGCTGGTGTGTTTTCCTGCATGCAACATGGTTTGTCAACAGTGCAGCTCATATTTTCGGCAACAAACCTTATGAGAAGTATAATTGTTCAAAACCCATTTATATCAACAGAACGCATTTGAAAGAATCATGTTTTTGACAGAGCAATAAATCCGACCGAAAATCTTGGAGTCTCAATTGTGACTTTCGGTGAAGGATGGCACAACTATCATCATGTATTCCCTTGGGACTACAGAGCTTCGGAATGGCCTGGGTCAGGACTTAATCTCACAACTTACCTCATTGACAGGTTTGCTAAAATTGGTTGGGCTTACGATATGAAAACTGTCTCTCCTGAAATCATTGAGAAGCGGACAAAGAGAACAGGAGATGGCAGTCATACTACCTGGGGTTGGGGGGACAAGGATATAACAAACCAAGAAAAAGAAGCCGTTTTGATCACAAAACGGAAGGCATGAAGAAAACATCGATTGATTTTTTTGAATTTCAATATATATAAATTTATCAAAATAAAATATTAACGTAAAGTGGATGGATTTTGAGTTTTGATGTGTACATTTGATAAACAACGTAAACTACATATAGTACATAGGTACATACATATATATTAAACTTTTTGAAAGTTTTTTTCAAAAATGTCTAAGTTTTTCGATTATTTTTTTATTTTTTACAACACTTTTTATGGTATTGATAGTTAAATTCAATTGATAATTTGCTCGACAAATTGATATTCGGTTTTATTTTATATTCGTTTAATCAAACTTACATCAAGGCAATTGAAGTTTTTTGTTGTTTATGCAGACACTATCGTTTAATTGGAAGAATACCTTGTGTCAAACAAGGTAATTCTGATTTTTTCCGAGCCTAAGTTTTTGAACACAAAACGCAACATGCTCAGGCTCATTCTGAAGGTTTAAAAAATATGTGCTACATATAAAAAACAAACAGTGCTTGAGATAGGTACTTAAAGCAATAAAGCCCAAGCATTTCACCCTCCATTTAACGAAGAATTATTTATCTGTCTCGTCATTAATATGTCAATTTATAGACAAATATATACTGTCTATTAGTTGTTCTCGAATAGTTTCCTGGAAAAAAAATTCTTGTAAAAAATATTTCAGGATGTACTATACACAACCCAATATTTTCGATAGCTTGTCTGATAATCTAAAAAACCGAATCATTTTTTGCTCTACCCACTCCAATATGAGGTTATGTTTTAGGAACTGTGTCACTGGCAGTAATATTCACGTAGTTGCCATTAAAAACAAAGAAACGTAGTTTACATGCTCTTTGCAAATATAACGGTCGGAGTTGGTCTGTGGTCAGAGTTATAATAACAAAATACCTACATAATTCATTTACCATTTCTTAGTGTACTTTTGACATGGGTTTCTACAGGATAATATGTACTGTGTGTTTATTTCTGAAGTATTTGTTTAACAAGATTAGATAAATTAATATAGTGTTGGAAAGTTTTGATAGACCATTTTGATACTTTTACAAAAGAATTGGTACTATAGTATTTTGTTATTTTCAGTTGAATTTTTGTTTCTAAAAATGCAGGCAATTAGACGTACAAAATTAAGTAGCAGAACCCATAATGCCGCAAGTCAAAGAAATACAAGAGCAAATCAAACTGATGAGCAACGTGAAACGCGGAATGAAGTTGAACGGAATCGATGGAACCGGAACCAAAAAAAATAGAAGTGTTGCGTAGAGCTATAGAGCTGCATTTAATTATAACAAAGAAATTGATTACAGTAGTACACTGCATATCGTTGATATAGCTATTGGACCAATGAACGTTGTTTGTCAATATTGCAAGGCATTTAAGTTTAAAAATGAAGGATTCTCTAAGTGTTTGTGGCATTAATTTTGAAAATTCATGTTTTTCACATGGCCAGTTATATGTCGCCTGTTCCAGTGTCGGAATACCAACAACACTATTTATATACGCGCCAGATAATAAAACTAAGAATATTGTGTATCATAAAGCATTAAAATAATAAACACTTTGTTTTTGGAATAATTTTGATTTATTAATATATGAACATTGTCTGTGGGGCCAGCTATACTTGATAAAGAAATTAACTTTATTCAGATAAAAAGGCAACAGATATTTCTTGATTATGGGGCGGTATGAAGTTCGCCGGGTCAGCTAGTTACATATATATAAATTAATATGTTTGTATTTGTATATGATGTATTCTACTAGTGTAAAATGCAAATAACTATTTTTGTTTTTTAATTATAGCATTTTTTTTATTTTTTCAAATTCAAATTGAGTTTTTTAATATTAAGATGCGTATAATGTCATATAGATTTTTTATTTTTGTCAATGATCAAATGGTATGAGGTATAATTTTTAAGATCACTTTTTATAATTAGAGTTTGGTCTACCGTTTTGATGAAAGGGGTTTCAGTGGCGGACCGTCCTGATGGAAGAGGTGTTCATCGAAATATTCGCACTGAAGACAATGTTGAAGCTCCTTTGCAAATGATCTATCTGTCTCACCTCGGTCGGAATGTGTAAATCAAGATATCTAGGGTGTCCATCGTATCTCTTTAAAAGAGAACATGTTCTCTTTTTTAATCCCGATCTTTTTTACACTATCTTTTTTTGATCTCTTTTTTCTTTGGATCTCAATTTTTGTATTCCAATTATTAATTTAATACATTTTTTAACAACTTAAATAAATGTGTATGAATGTTATCAAAAATCATTTGAGTATCTAGAAAAATGGATCCTTCAATTGGAAGAGTTTTCATGTTTTTCATGGATGGTTCTTAAAGTAAACTTCGCTGGGAAGACTTCGAAAAAAATATTTTATATTTACTTTCCAAAAATGTAATTATAAACGACAGTAAAGGTTTTGATGAGTGATGAGTTTTTTTTTGCAATCCCAGGACAGAATGCTAATTTTGAGAGAATATTTTCTAATTGGGGGTCAATGGACCAAAGAAAGAAATAGACTCAAAATTTCGACTGTCAAATCTATTATTTGAGTGGTTTATAATAATAGAAAAACCAGCTGTCAAGATTTTTATAAAAATCTTTTGATAGAAAAAGCAGTATTAGAAAAAATAAAGAAAAAAGACAAATATGAAGATATCGATGAA
This sequence comes from Scaeva pyrastri, assembly GCA_905146935.1. NCBI lineage: Eukaryota > Metazoa > Arthropoda > Insecta > Diptera > Syrphidae > Scaeva > Scaeva pyrastri. The sequence goes on from LR989927.1 coordinate 136,966,006, forward strand.
GAAGCATAAGCAACTTAATTGATAATGTGATTCATATTTAAAACTAAAAGACTTAATATGAAATAATTGTTAAGTTATTTTTTACTAATATATTTCTTGATATGTTAACCTGCTTTTGTTTTAAAAGTTGTTAAGTTTAGTAAAAAAATATACCAAAATAATGTTTTTTTATTTGGTGTTCTCTTTAATATTATTCGAATGTCTCTTTTTATTGGATTCTAGAGCAAAATGTTCTCTTTTTAGACGAACCTCAGGTGGACACCCTAAGATATACCCATATACTTACAAAATGTGCAAAAATTGCTACCGCAAGACCACCAACAACTCCTACAAATCGCTATCCGTTTTACACATAAGTCAAACAAATTGATTTTTTAAATAATGTTTGATATCTAATGAAGAGCATTTCCATTTTAGGTGTCATGTTACCATTCAAAATATTAGATTGAGGGGCTTCGAAAATCCAAGGGACCATAGTTATTGAAGAATGAGAATGATACCCCTGAAACGACTATTTTGCGGCCACCATCTTAATTTTTATGTTCCAACAAGATAAAGCGAATACACACTTTGTTTAAACAAACTACATATGTATGTATGTATGTACTCAGACTGTCTCAGTTGCCGACTTCTTTATGGAAACATTTTAAAGACAATGTATATACAATAAACATGTCAATAAGCCAGAAACGAAATATGAATACAATGTTTGGCTGTCTGTTTTTTGGTCGAAAAAAATGGTTGTTATTAAAGGTGGGATGTAATTTTTTGTATTTGATTTCAATACATTGATAGGTATATTCAAAAATAAATAAAATTAAATAAAACAAATTTACGTATTTTCAGTTAATGGATTTAATTAAACAAATCTTATTCCAAAAGCTATATAAATTTGCATATGTATGTTTTTAATTCCTAATTTAATTTTAAAACTGCATAGCACATGAAGCAATTTTCAAATCAGTTTCTATTTGAAGGTAATACGAAGACATTTTTTCAGAGTAGAAGAAAAATATAGTTCATATTTTGAAAGCGTCTATGAACCCTTACTTATTGACACATCAGATGCCCCCAAGATGTGTTTTCGCAATCAGGGAGAAAGAAACTATAGTTACGTTTATCATTTAGCACCGGGTCAAGAGCGAAATTTCCCATTAAATATTTCAATTCATTTCGAGTCCCACTCCAACTTGCAAAATATACAAGAACAAAAACAAAACCCCAGGTATGAGCTCACAAAAATACTGCATTCAACAGCGGCTGCAATTCTCGCTCAAATTCAATTCAAATGCAACACTCTCCTGTCCGTGTGTTTCCCGTTTCTGTACTAAAATAATCCAATCCAGCAGGAGGCAGAGCATCAGCAACAATAATTGTCGACCATAAATTGGGACTCCGGCAGCAATGGCACAGCAGCAGTCAGAGCGGCTGGCTGCATCTCCGCCGCCGCCGCGCCGCTCCGCCCGGCCGTTACTTATGGAATCTTTGTGTAGGCGATTAATGGGTTTATTGATGTCCATTTTGCGCATGTTTGCAATTTGAGGACCTATGGACGTCGGAAAGGGTGTCCGGGGTTGCGGCATCAATTTCGCGAATACACACAAATTCGATTTTATTTGTTGGCACTTCATTGGCATCGTTTCATATAGTCAGAACCAGAGCCGGAGTCCGTCGCTCACAACACCAGCACCACCGCTATAGTGCGAAAATGAGAGTGTGAATGTGATGCAGGGCGAACCGCACGAGCATCGTGGTTCTTCGGAACAAGCTCTGTCCGGCCTTCTGGGGCCAAAGTGTGAATATAATTTAAAGTGAGCAATTTTCCATCTCTCAAATGCGGCGATTATTTATTATCCTTGATTGGCTGCCTTGTGTTGCATGCAGCATGAAACTGCATGCGTATATTCGTACCTACTCCAAAAACCTTTCGATAAGCCTTCGGATTCGTTCCATCTATTTGAGGGGTGAAATGAGGATGCAAAGCTTTGCTGTTCAATATTTGTTTAGTGCAGCGTGATGACTAAACGATGCATGCGGTCGGCGGTGGCGGTGATGGCGCGGTGGGCAGCGTGGAGAGGGCAATGCGAAACGAATCAGCGGGGGTAAGGATGCGAAAGTGCGCTATGACTTCATGAGGATGCAGAATGCAGATGCAACTTGCGTCCAAAATCTTTACATGCAAACGATGATGATGATGTTTTTACGACCCAATATAATACGAGTGTTCTTGGTTTCACGTGCCGTATCGGTTGGTCATAAAAAGGAACCTTGTGAATTCGCTTCTACCTTCAGTAGGTGTCAATGAAATATTATATAAGTATAGGAGTTTTTAACGTACAGTAGAATACAATGAGTAAACGGTATAATTGGAGTACAAGTTTATTGGCTTAATAAAATTTGGTAAATATGCGATTAAGGTTATCTTCCGACTCATCGGAAGAGTTTTACTGCTTCTCTCGAAAACATTAACATTTTATGACATCTTTCCCTTGATTTAATTAAGAATTGAGTTTGCTGCTGTGTTTGTAGAGAAGAGATTCGGAATTCTTTTTTGCACCTATCCTGTATCCCAGCACATAGTTTATAAAGTGCAATTTTAAATTATAATGCGTACTTTAAAAAGTATTGCTAACAAAAATTTACTTAATTTACTTTCCAGAACATGTACGGATCATTGAAGTGTCTCCCTCTGAGAAACGATAACCTTTTCTTTCTCTGCGATCCCAAGCACGTTGCTTTCTGCTATACAATATAGAATAGATTCGAAGATTCCTTGGCTTGATCAATTAGTCAACATCTACACGTTTTGAGTTTTTGAACCACATCTCTGGACACAGGACAAGTATCGGTCGAAAAAAATCTAGCAACAGCTCTCTCCTTCTTATTTATCATCTAGAACTCAACTCTGTAAGGGTTTGAAGTCCTTTTGTTTAAATAGTGACGCACTGAGGTAGAGGTTGAACAAAATTGTTCTTGTTTTTTGCAAGATTTGGAAAGATAGATAAACTATTAGAAATTTTGTAGAACATTACATATTTTAAAGACCCCATACTATAATCAATGTACAATTAAATTTGTTTTAATACAGGATATAGGAAATTTTTAAATTTGATAACTTCACTTTTGTAAAAACGTTAGAAAAACAACAGATAGATTTTTGGATCTTTTCATAGAAATTTAAAATATTTTTTTATTTTTTTAAGTTGTGTATTTAATTTTGAATATCTGACAAGCAATCGAAAGAAACTAACATTTCCTGTTTTCTTAAGGTTTTCAAAATTATATAAGGATGATTTTACTTGCTTCTGTCCCTCCTCGCAGGTCTGCGCAATCATTAATTCCATACGCTTTGCGAAGTTAGGCATATTTCTAAACACGGTCACTCGAGCTTCAATTATACCTACTTCAACAAAAGACACTAGAACACATCATATTTTAACCTTAAATAATAAATTAAGGGTTTTCATAACCCCTTTAGTTTGAGCATATTGTAAAACAAAAACCGATTTCAAAAACAAATGTTTCAAATCCCAAATTTTTATATATGTATGTACATCGAATTGTATGCGTTTAATAAAAGCTGCAATAAAAGTCTTAAAATTCTCTGCAAGCCTTGTTTTGGCAAAACCGTAAAAAGACTACAACTCTATATCTATATCTTATTTTAGTTGGAGTCAATTCACACTTAATGTTTGGTATATCTTAAGCAGCACACAAAAGGTTGACAAATTAATCTCCCCGTCCATACATTCGACCTGAAGTTAAGTTAACAAGCCCGCTTGTCGCCATATCGCATCGGGTCAAATTAATTTTTCTGATATCTCACTAGCCCAGCCACCATCTTTGACACTTATTTAAACACACAATGTAATCGCACATCACTGTATAGTATGATTTCAGATTGGCCAAGTCTCGAACTCGAAGATGCAAAACACCTTAAGACGACAGGAACGCGCTATCGAGATGCTTCGTCTTTATACTTAAAAAAGCGTAAAAGAGAAGGACATGCAAAGCAAATGAAGTGGCGTACCGGACTGCGAAAATTACCCTCCGACACAAATCCCATGTCTACTGTCGGACTTGTTCCTTGCACCTTTCAAAGTTCTGTTCGTGTTCCACGATTCTGGATAACAGTGGGGCTTCTTAATTCTAGTTTTAATATGATGTAGGAGATTTTAAGGTCCTTCTGTCGAACTTATGACTTGAAAATTAGAAGCACATGTGTGTTAATTTTTTCGGAAATACTTAAACTTCGTTTTATTGTTTAAATTATTATATTAAAATTCTTCTGATTTTATTTGTTAAACTGTGCGATTGTTTTATTTCTTTCCAACTTCAAATCTTATTTGCCTCACTGTTTGTCATCATAATTGGCCCTGAAATCGGCTCCGTATCGAATAATTTTGAATAGCTTAGCATGAAATGATCGATGAGGTCTTTATAGTTACACCGATATGTGCTAATGATGGACATTATTCAATTTAATTTTCAGCTAATGTCTCCCGAAAGAACTCGCATTGGCTCTTATAGGCAACGATCCGATGTGCGATGTGGATGTCCCTTCTGCCGCAAGCACGCATGCGGCGGCGGCGCGGTGGCGGCGGCTGCGGCGGACGGTCACTAGTTAGATTTCATTTAAAGAATCTCATCATATCGATATGGAAATGACAACAAAACAACAAGACAACAATGGCCGGAGCAAATTTATCATCCTAAATTGATTATGATTGAGTTTATGATACTCGGACCTCGGACATCGCGGACTCGAGACCAGACAAAAGAGAACACAAATCCGGAGTCCACATAAATGTGTACCTACATAATGCATCTTCCCTCCAGATATCAACTTTTGGAATAAGAGTGTAGAAATATTTTACTTGCGTTGTTGTTGTTTTGGGATTGAAAAGGAATTTTTATTTAGCTTTATGGCATTTCCGTTGTGGTTATGGTACGGGCAGGGACGTCAATCGTCTATTTGTATTTCCTTTGCGATCAGCTTCATTTATCTAGTGGGTATAAAGTGGGATACCAAGTGTGTCCTGTGCTGCAGAGGAACAAAGGTCATGACCTTATTTTCACACCTCATCAGTTAAAATTCTTTTCTATAGCTAGTTACGGAATTTAGTCAATTCATATAAATTGGATGTTTCATTTATAACGTTATATTAGATACATGTATATGTATGTACCTATCCTAATCTAAATTTAAAGGTATAGGTCTTGAAAAAAAACTTAATTCCTTATTGAAACTTGTCAATTTAAGCACTTGATCTTATAGGGGGAAAACAGATACTCGTAAGGATGCTATAACAAAAGATCAGTGCTGTGGCAGTTTTTTTTTATTGCATGTACTGTACGTATATTATGTACTACAAGTTACACATAATTAAGATTCTTTATTCTAGTTTAACAATTAAGATTTTTGTTCACATGTCCAAATTTAGTAGATACATGTTTATAATTATTATTTGCTACTCCAAACGTAGGATATTATTTTCGACTTCAATTAACTTAAACACTTTACAAAAAATAATAATAATAAAAACCAACATTCCACTAAAGCCACGCACATAAAGCCCACATTTACTGACACTCAAGTCACTTAATCCATTGATTAGGACAAAACAACAAAAACAAGCCATTCATTGCATTTTATCTCGCCAGCGATAAATCCTCCATAATCAAACATTTTAATCGAACTTCCAACAAGAAACGCGTTTAGAACTGTGAATGGGTGCAGTCATAGAAAAGATAGAAAATGCATACGTATCTATGCTGCGAGTACCTATAGCAACGTGGAACGGGTACTGGTGCACCTCCCACTGGGGCGGCGTTTGCAATTGCGAAATGGCTACAAACTACAATTCACCATTTTTGCTGCTCCAGCATTGGGCCAGGATTACAGCAGCCTTTATGCCAATCCAACGCGAGGTCTATTATTGTTGTTGTAGGTATCTATGTAGTCTAGCTTGGTCATGGTATTCTCACCGCGCCGCCACAGCCGCGTGGAGCATTCCTAAGGAGAATCACAGATGTATTTAACAAGATCGGAATAAGCACGCCACGATATGGGTCCGAGCCGAGCTGAATGGTTGTTTTTCGTTTGCATTTTATTTTTAGGTTTAGTGGAAAGAGGGTCTTTGAGTCTCTGTAACGCTCACGAGACTGAAGCAGAATACTTTCTTCATCTGCTTTACCAAACTAAGTCTTAATATCTGCCTTTTATATTCGTAAAAATTATGATGCTGATCACTTTTTTGTGAAACTTAGTAGCTTCCTATTGGTGTTCAATCCATTTCGGTACCTCGGGAAATGCATTAATTTTATTATAACATAAGGCAGGATTAAAAAGTTCTTGAAGCTGGAAGATCATTACTAATAGGAAAGGTAGGTAGGAAAATAATTTCTGAAATCAATCTTGATTTCCATCGTTTGATTTATTTTCCACCTTTACTACTCGTACACTACGATACTATTCTTTAAAAAAAAATCTTTAATTTAAGCACGTTACTGTTTGTAAACTGCCTCATTGTTTTTAAAATATTGGTATTCAAAAGTTTATGTACTCATTACATACATTTTATTATATACCTACATATTTGTAATTAATTAATTAAAATTTATTTAGATTTGAAAAGATTGAGTTTGGAAACTTTGGCTTCTAAGGAGTATCCATTTCTACCGCTTTGCCTTAAATGTTTTTTTCCCTTTGTTTTGAGTTTCACTTTTTGTGACTTTGTCTGTTACGCTTCTTGTCCTTTTGCACTTTAAGCTTAAAATTAAGGACAACTTTTGAATTTAAAATTTTTGAAAGTATTAAGGGATATAATAAGACACTCAAATCTTTTTGATATAATAGATAATAGATAGCGCATACAAAATAGTTACATTGTTTTCGACCTGAACTCCAAGAGGGCAAGTGTCAATAATAAGTTTTACCCGATTAACCCGATGTTTGATGATATTGTTCGTTTATGAGAAATCTATAGGAACACTTTTTGTAGATACATACATATTATGTAGGTATTATTATCTTTACAAAGAAAATTGAACTAAAAAAGATCTTTGAACATATTGAGATTTAAGACAGAGGCCCTTTCAGTAATTTTAGCTACATTAAATTCTGTCTTAAAAAAGTAATAAGTCAAACTTTGAAGATGAAGAAGCCTCAAAATTTGTAGAAGCAGTATAGAAAAAGTGAGCTGAATTTATCAAATATCTGTTGGGGCAACCCGACGAACTTGCCCTTTCGTTTTAAAAATATGAGGTGTCTTAGCAATAAAACGTTGCTTAGCCCTGACTATTTACATTTACATTTACATTTGATCAACAAATTTACGGACTACCAAAACTAAAATTAAAGAATTAATTTGTGTTAAAGAATAGAAATTCAATTTCAATACTTTATACAAGCAATGAGCCTGCTAATAAATGCATATTTGTTTTGTAAACACTTCTGCTGAGCTCACAAAACAGTCTATATAAATTAACTCATCATCATTCGAATATTATTAAAATATAAACTCTGGGCACTTATCGTCCCTCCACAAACAAGCACACCTTCCTTCCGACAAAACAACAAACATATCAAGTTATATCCCCGCACATACTTGTATCCTTGTATGTATGTGTCTTTCAGCCGAGACAGATGATATTCCTCAGATAGCTTGACATTAGCAAGCAATTTAAATGCAAATGAATCGTTGCATTATGATTGATGGCGTCATTTGATAAAATTAAGCAGCCATGCTGGCTACGCCAAGTCATAAGCAAGTCAACGCACTGGCACCTCATCACCCCGAGGCGATGTTCCGAAGAGTAAAAGTCGTTAAGGCAATTACCACATCCTAAACACACACAACCTGGCCCAGACATGGGCACTGGACATCGAATACCTACATATACATACGTAGTTGTATACGGCCATCATCAGTCCGAATCCCAATCCCAATGCCAAACAGGAATCCATCCCGAACAACTCACGCAGCTGACCCATTGGGCCCGCAGTGGCGGCCACTAAGCTAATACCGATAGAAATAATTACTTGTCAGGTTCGGCATAAACGGACGCCTCCAAGTGAAGCTGCAGCTAATTTTCACTCACCACATGATGCTCCTCCGAAAATGCAGCCCGGCCAAAACCCAGTCGAGCCGAAATTGATTCGTTACAGAAAACAAATTTGAATCTGTCCAAACGACCTATCATAACAAAATTAACAAAATCCATCAAATCGTAATGATACCGGGGCCGGCCGGGTTGTGGATTCTCAGACTGCGATTGCGACTGCGACTGTGACTGGGCCTGGCGAGTTGGATTTAGAGTGCTGATTCGGCTGCCGCGGTTCAAGACGCATCCATCCGCATCCAGCCGTTGGTGGATAATTAATGGTCGGACAATAAATTCTCGAAACAAAACAAACGAATCATCAGGAATCATCGCACTCAGTCCTTGTGTTACTGTGATGTGGCTCGGTGACCGGTGTACATCACGCAACAAGGCAGAGGCATCATTTCCACCTCGGGACATTTATGATGGCTTCGTTCTTCTCAGCGGGCTGTGGCATCTTCATATATTTGATTCCTGATGTTGATGCTGATGCTGATGATGATAGAGCTGCTGTGCATGATTAAAATGTTTTTGGTTTCATTAATTTAAATGCGAAAGGAAAGGAGCCAACGTTTTACATTCTACTCGTAGCTGGGGTCATGAGATCATGTTACATTCCAAAATTGCCTCGAGTTCCTCAAGTTCCAAAGTGAAAAAAGAAGTTATCAGTTTATTTGTGTTTTGAAGATATTTTTCATTATTTTAAATGACGTTTGAGGACGACCAGAACGCACTCATACACTAAGTGCTTAATTTGCTTAGCAAATAGGAGGAGAGCCAAAAATGTTAGACGCACGAAAATTTCTAACTACTAGAATTATAAAATTGAAAAAAATCATCATCATCAGCACGACAAGACAACCAGGATCCGATCCTGGCCTCATTTAACAATTCTCTCCATCTATCCCGATCGCTAGACGATTCGAAGCCATTCAGTTGCGCACCACAAGGTTTCGGGCGTCCTGGCCCCAGCAGAGTAAGCCTAAGCATGGTCTGCCACCATAAAATGAAGTACATACAAAAGCCTTTCCGACCAATGTATATCTGCTTCGAGGTATAGGCATGATTGTAACGCCTCCGGAATTGTCCTTCCTACAATTCTTCTCAAGACTTTCCTCTCGAAAGCGCCAAAGAGTTCGGAGTTCCTGAAGCATCCAAATCTCGGATGTGAGCTTTAGCAGAACGCATTAGGACTATTGTACAGGACAGCCTACAAGCTTTGACAGACTGTAGTAGGCTCTTTTGGTCTTCCCAAATGCCTTAAACTAATAAAATACGAGCATCAGCAACGTTCAATATTCTGTTTGGAAGATTACTTCCTAGAATACTGTTTGACCATTTCTTGAACTATAGGTAAGATAAGTACTGGTTATATTCAGTTCAACGATATTACTTTTTTCTCCTTCAAAAACGATTGCTTGAATTTAAATGAGAAAAATAAATAAATGGAATCTTTAAAACAGTTTTTTCTCTTCATTCTTCAAGTCAATACAAAATCCGCTAAGCCGTGTTTTATCAATTGATAATCGTTAGCTAGTGCAGAAGTAAAAGTTTCAAAACGAGTTATTCGCTTTATAATTGACTCCTTAACTCGGGTGTATTTAAAAAAAAATATAAAACATTTCTTAGGTCGAGTTAAAAATTTAAGAAAATGTAGTTAGCATCGAAATACTAAAGGAAATGCAGACTGAGTTGGTTTAGAGCATGTTAGTAAGTATCAAGTGCTATAATTCTGGTGCAGGTTCGGAGCTCTTCAATCTAAATAATTGGTTTTGGTCTGCGTTTCAACAAAATTTTTAAAAAAACCAACAAAAACTGTTGCCTCATTTTATTTTTTTTTATTATTAATTTAAGGTAGAAACAAATTTTGCTTACAACTCATAAGGCACAATGTGAATTTCCACTTCGAAACAAAAATACGTATAGGAAAAAATCAATCAGCAAAAACTTTTCACCCGTTTTGGAATAAGTATATAGACTTATACTCGTATAATCCTTAAACTTATGAGTTATGCGAGACATGTTCGATCTGATAAAGCGAACTCAGAGCGATTATTCTGTTGAATTCCTTGAAATTATTACCGATCTGAAGGTTTGATATGGCTCCACTACCATCAGGGGTTTCGTGTTCCCGATACCCGATGCGATGACCAGCGACAGCGATGGTATAACGTAAACAATGATAATGATAATAATAATAATTGTACCCGCGTACACCGATAATAGCACTCGCGAGGTGCTCGCAGAAGCACCTACCTCCAGCTTTAGCCTATTCTTACCTGCTGCCTACAACTTATCACCGTCTGTCAACGAGAGTTGAGTCCAGTCAGCGTTGGCTGCAGTGGAGAGTTGTTAGTTCCATTCCAGAAACGTGATGACCAGTCATATCCTTTTCAAGGGCGCGAGTCCACCATCACCAGCAGTACAATCTACGAGTGTCGGATTATTTGGGATTTCCACCGCACAGTCATATGTACCTACATATAAGTTAGCAGCCTTGAGGACTTGAGGTTTAATTCCACATTCATGACCACTTTATTGATTTATTCCATTTTATTTTTGTTTAATTTTCTAGCAAGTGTGTGATTTTGTTTTATGGATCGTAAAAGTGTTACATTGGATCTCCAATGCGATACAATTTTGCATGTGAATTTTACCACGACTGGAATTCTTATAACATGGAGTCTTTTATCGTCAAAGGGTAAAAAGGGGAAGAGAGAACGATGTAATTACCCACCATCATGATTGCCAGCACAAAAATTAAGATCCTGTTTGTTCAGCTGAATCAACTTGAGCTAACAAGGATTAAATTGTTATGCGTTTTATGCAGTTTTTATATACTATATACATATGTATATGTACCTACTGATAGTCTTAAGTAGGTATAAGTTACTAAAGTATTACCGCCAGATCAACATCTCATACCATCTCATGGGCGGGTTCTGCTTTTATTGCAGTTTAACAACTTCATTAGGGGGTTCATTCTGCCACAACACCGTAATGAAGCATTCAAATTAAAGAGGGTTAGGATCACCATATCCGGTGGGGTTCCGCAAAGCTGAATTGTGTCTTTAATTATGTCGTTAAGATATCGCTCATCAATTTATTTACATTTTTTTATAATTCTTTTTTGCCTTAAGAAAGAAAGAATAAAAAAACTGAAAACAACAACGTTAAATGGTTATTATAACATTCGATGGTGTTTTTATAGCTTTAAACAGATACTGATGGAAATGAGAGAAGTTTCAAGCCGGATGGTGTTTATGAAGAACCGAAAATTATAATCGAAATCTTTTATGACTGAATTTGATTAGAATATGTTAACTTTGTTTAACCAGATCATTTTCTTCGTTAACATTTTTAGCATCAGTTAACAATTCAACTGATGTGACACCTTGAATGTCAAAAAGTAAGGCCGTAGCCAGAAGAACATTTGAGAGGGGGTTTGTGTTGCTTTTTTAAAAACTAAATTTCTATTTTGGACGAAAGACACATTGATGGATGAAGTAAAGGGTGCTTACATTTTTTAAGGCCAATGTTGATTTTTAATAAAACACAAATTATTTAGGAAACTGTTGTCACTTCTTTCTATTATGATAATATTGGTATGGTTCAATTATTAATTTACTGAAGTTCTATGCCTTTAATGTGCCAAAAATTATCTCATCCTTTAGCTCTTAAATTGTTGCTGGCTTATCAACCAACGTACACCTTTTATTTCAAATAACCCCAAAGAAAGAAATCCAACCGTGATTTGATCACATGATCTTGGCGGCCAATTGACATCGCCACCACGTGAGATAACACGGCCATCGTTTTGTGCCCGCAAAAGAGCCATTGTTTCGTTATCTGTGTGCAAGTGGAACGGTCCTGTTGAAACCACATATCGTCCACATCCATATCTTCCAATTCAGGTCATAAAAAGTTCGTTATCATCTCACGATAACAATCACCATTCACATGAGCGGCCTCATTTTGGAAAAAATACGGCCCGATGATGCCGCGAGCCCATAAACCGCACCAAACAGTCACTTTTTGTGGGTGAATTGGTTTTTCGACAATCACTCAACTTGGATTTATCATTCGCCCAAATGTGGCAATTCTGCTTATTGACGAATCCACTGAGGTGAAAATGAAGATGATTTTTTTTTTTCGGAAATTGTACGATATGCGTGCAAATATGATTTGAACGTGCATTTTCATAATTAACCTGAATAACTTTAACGCGTTGCTCATTTGTGTATCTTTATATGGTTCAAATTGAGTTCGTCTGAAATTGAGAATTTTCAAATGAAATGCAGAAAAAAACTTGACGTTTGGGTGTTGTTCACATTTAACACCGGCCCTTAAAATTAAATCACCCTTTATCTTCATTTAAATTAATTTACTGTCAGGCTCAGTTCAGAGTTAAAAAAGAAAAACGAGTATAGTACCAAATGAAAGCTCATATGGAACTCATAAAATGCGAATTCCAAGAAATCATGTATGTATCTGAGTTTCAAAAAAAAAAGCTGGCGAATCCAACTAAACGATGTCCGAACGATACCATGTGTGTGTATGTATTGTACATACATTCTTGAGTTAATTTTGGGGGATATAAATCAAATTGGCAGCTTTAAATTGAAGCAATGCGAAAAACTCAATACACATTCTCCGCCAAAGTTCCGTCTTGCACTTTTAATTTTTGAATACTTAAAGTTTTATCACTCATTGGTATTACTTCTTGAAAGATTGTTTTGATTTTGAAAGTTTGTTTTAAATATCATATTTCGCCATAAAACCCTTTTAACTGGTGAAAAATTCTACCAATATGTTGTTCCGTTGTTGACATTTAACTTCTTTCATTTCCGATGATTTTGAAATTTTTTTAAATTTTTTCGAGCTGAATTAACATTCAATATTAATATATCCCATTCTCTCCCATTGTACTTTTTAAAGTACAGTAAAATGGATTCAATTCATGGACATGTAAAAGTAAGCTACGAAATAAAAATGACTGTTTTAATTTTTATTCACTTTATTGAACATTTTTAAAATTTTTTCACATATATTATTTTTTTTGAAATCGCAGTAAGCTTTTGTCCAATTGTCTTTTTGCGAAATCTATTTTAAAATATTCTTCGTTTTGCTTCCATCAAAAAGTTTGCCTCCACAAAAATTTCCATAAATCAAATATTGAACTTATTTTTGTAATTTTCATTTCAAATAATCATAAAGGTTTCGAAAAATCAGGTCTTCACATACTTTGGTATATAGATACGAAGGTAAGCATAGATATGTTAAAGTTAAATGAACTTTAAAAAGTACAATGGGGTCATACATACATTATATTTTTAGCATTCAAAATGGATTTTAAAACCATTCCTACCAAACACTGTGGAGCTAAAAATTTAAAGCCTTCTTTAAAAGCATTACCGTTAGGGTCAAGAGTGGTTCTTGACCTTCTAAAGAATATTGAATATCCAAGTGCCCATGCTGTTTATTTCGATAACTTTTTTACTAGCTATGGTCTTCTGAAGATTTTAAGAGAAAAAAAATTAGAGCAACTGGAACAGCAAGGAATAATCGACTAAAAAAATGTCCTCTTACTCATAATAAAGAATTTCAAAAACAGACCAGAGGAACTTTTGATCACCACTTTGATGACACAAATAAATTGCTTTTTGTTAAATGGAAGGATAACACCATCGTTACAATGGCCACGAATTACGACCAAATTGAACCGTGTGAAATTGTCAAGAGGTGGAGCAAAGAGCATCAGAAAAAGATAAATATTCGTCAGCCGCAGTTGTTCAAAAACTATAACATGAACATGGGCGGTGTTGATCTGCATGATCAATTTATTAACACTTATTCTATTGAAATAAGAGGCAAAAAATGGTGGTGGAACCTTTTTACAACAATGATTTCGTCTACGATGTCCAACGCTTGGAAGCTCCACAAGCTAGTGAATAACTACAAGGGCGATCTACTTGAGTTTACAAGAGCGGTAACACTTTTATTACCTACGATATCACACTTTGAAGCAGGCACATCTGGGGCTTATTGTCAAACGAAACATTGCGGAGATCCCAGGGTACCACTTTCCAAAAAAATTACCAAACCAACTCAGATGTCGCCAGTGCCATTTAAGATCAAAATGGTGCTGTGAAATGTGCAAATGTAACATTATGTATCCAAAAAGATTGTTTTAAAAAATTTCACATCAATGAAAATTAATATCACGTATGATCCCATTGTACTAAATAAAGTACACCGTCACAACCTCTTATATAAATTTTGTTCAGTTTTTTTTTTTAATATAGGTATGTCTTAAATTTAACGCCAATAAACAGAAAATTCAATAAAAATAAAATATTTTTGATTTTTGATACCCTGGGATGTTAATGGGTTAACAAATTAAGAACTTCAAATTGAATAAATGAGTTTACTTACAAGTTACGTTGAACGGTTGCTTATTTGACAGAAAATACCGAGAAAGAATGCGATTGACTTGTCTGAAATTAAAGCAAAGTTCCTACATATTTCTGTACTTTTGTATGTATTTCATATTGTATTAACAGATGAAATTCCACCCATCTTATTAAAAAAATGTTCTAAGGTTTTTTCTGCAGTTTTGTGTTTTGTCTTTAACAGTTCCTTAACATATGGAGAATTTTTACCAGAATGGAAAACGTCTTTTGTTACGCCTATTTATAAATGTGGTTCAAAACTTGAAATAACAAACTACCGTCCCATCAGCAAACTATCCTCAATACCTAAGGTATTTGAAAAAATTATTTGCAGTAAATTGAAATTCGTATTAAAAGAAACTATATCCCCTTATCAACACGGTTTTGTATCAGGTAGATCAACTTCCACTAACCTCACCATTTTTACAAATTATATTCTTAATTCTTTAGAAAAGGGTTACCAAGTAGATGTTATCTATACAGATTTCGCAAAAGCGTTTGATAGAGTACATCATAAAATTTTATTAGAAAAATTGAAGAACATAGGCTTCCATTCAAACATGTATAAATGGTTGACTGCTTATCTGACAGGACGAAGCCAACAAGTTTCTATTGACTCTATTAAATCCCATTCATTTTCAGTAACCTCCGGCGTTCCACAGGGTAGCCATTTAGGTCCATTACTTTTTCTCATTTTTATAAATGACCTACCAGATATTCTTCAAAACTCGATATGTCTTATGTTTGCAGATGATTTGAAATTTTTTAGACGTGTGCAAAATTTTACAGACTGCGAGTGTCTCCAAAGTGATATAAACATTCTTATCAATTGGTGCAATAATAACCAACTAGCCTTAAACATATCTAAATGTGAATGCTTTTCGTTTTCCCGTCGTTTTGAACCTATCGTTTATGATTATAAGATTCAAAATCACATTCTTGGTAAAGTTTCCGTTAAAAAAGATCTTGGAGTAATGTTCGATACTAAGCTGAGTTTTGTGCAGCATATAGAATTTATGGTAAATAAAGCTAATTCCATGCTGGGTTTTATTTCACGTAATTCTTTTGGTTTAAGTGATCCTTATACTTTAAAAGCACTTTATGTTGCATATGTAAGATCGATCCTTGAATATTGCTGCATAGTATGGAATCCTCAATACAATGTTCATATAACAAGGATTGAAAATGTTCAAAAAAAATTTACAAGATTTGTAGTAGCCAAACTAGGATGGAACATTGAAACGCCTTCTTATAATGTAAGATGCCAGCTTATTGGCATTCAGACCTTAGAAAACCGCCGTAAAATGTTTGCTATAAATGTTATTAGAGATATTTTATCATATCATATTGATTGTCCATATCTGTTATCTCTTATAGATCTTAACGCTCCTTCTCGAGAACTAAGAAATCGAATCCTATTCCGAGTAAATGCTCATAGAGTAAATTATGCATTTAATGAACCTATAACTCGCAGTGTTAGAGAGATTAATAATTTGTCAAATAATATTGATTTTAATTTTCATTTGAGTAGGAACTATTTCAAAAATATGTTAAGTTTGTACTTTTTAATAAATTAATTTTTGTTAATTATAAATTATAAATAATTTGTATATATGTAACTTTTTTTTTTTTTTTAATTTTAAATAATTGTCTATTTGAGATTGTAAGCTCTAATTGATTTAATAAATAAATAAATAAATAAATAAATTTATTAAGAAAGAAAAGTTTAGTGGGTTCAATCCAAGGCTAAAAAAAAAATGTTTCTGCATTTAAAAGGCATTGTTTTAAGATTTGGCAAAAGTGCACTTTACTGAAATAAAGGTTTTTAGCATTATGATAAATTGTAATAATATATATGTTAAACAAAAACAATACTTTTTATCACAAATTAAAAACCTTCCTAGTTTTCTTTAAATTTAAATCCACCCAAATCAAATTTATGACAAGGTTTAGAACTAAAAGGTCAATTTAGTGTCACATTTGGACCCTGCGTTCAAGCATCAGAAAAAAAAAACACATCTGCCAAGCTGTCCTATTACACGGGTTTTAAAAATTTCGTTTGTGGTATAGGTTTAGGTTATTTATTAATGATGCTCAGAGCCATCTCTGAGATCATGCATATCCATCACTCAAGACCTCAAGACTTATAAGAAAATCTTTTCAAAGCTGGAACTTCAAAGGCGGCACAATAATATACTTAGAGTCTCTTGATTTGAACAAACTAATTTGTAAATGGCAAATTAATGCGTGTTTTAGATGTTTTCATTTCCATAAACGCGCTCTGCCGCCACCCTAGAGCCGCTTTAGTAAGCAAGCAGCCATCCGATCCGACTCCATCAGTTCTCCACACTCCACCCATGGGCTATTAAATTAAATGAATATAAAACAAACAGATACTGATGAATATTTCACGGTGTAATTACCAAATGACCAACGATAGATATAGATGGAAGAGCATTGAATCCATTTTTCGGACGATTAATCTTGGAGGTATCAACCAGGCCATACCCATCATAAGGTTGATTTGGTAGGTTCTAATCAAGGCAAGGTACACTCGAATGTTTTTAAATTTGGATAGGTATGAGTTTGGGGGATTTGTGTTTTTTGTAATTTTATTTTTTGTGGGTAAGTATAAGGTAATAAACACATCTGTTGGTCTGACTGGCCAATCAGTCATTTAACCGCAATAATCAATCATTGACCATCAAAGCTTCTTGGTCGTGAGTGTGTTATAACAGATCTAAACGAACCAGAGAACATTGGGTAATAACGATCCTAATTTGAGTTGCATTTGAATCATATTTTGGTTAAGTCCAGTTCCAGTCTGCTTGTAGAAGAAGATGAATATCCTAAGCCTGGCGCCAGTCACGTCTGTGCCTTGAATAGATTGAACGAACTGTTAATTGCCGAAACCGCTATGCAGACAAATTAATTTGATTTTAAATTAGGAACACCGAACCTAAGGAAATTAGTTGTATCAAGTAAACGATGGGAACCAACTCGGTGCTCTTGAGGGAGAAAGTTTGTAATCAATACTACAAAATCAATCAGGAACGTAGAGGTATTCATGTTCTGAAAGCACTCACAACTGTGTGAGTATTAGAGAGAAAGCATCAATGATTATTTTACAATGTGTTATGTTGTACTCCTTTAAATATGTTAAATTTGTCAAAAAAAAGACAAAACTAAATTTTCTTAAAACTTAAAAGGTAAATTAAAAGAACTAAACCTTAGGGGAAGGAATGAAGGAATGTTCTAGTTTTGACTATCTTTTAATCTTTTAATTTCAAACCTTTTCTGTACAAATTTAAACAAATACGTAATTTCTTGTCATGAATATTGAATATCAGTCCCTTTATTCCAGCCATGTCAAGAATAAATAGGTACTTTTACAAGAACTTAGAAAATTCAAATATTTATTGCAATACTATCTAAGCTTGTCAAAAAAACACAGTTTGCCAAATTGAACTCCAACTGACTGGCACAATTACTGACAGATCAACATTTACATAATATTTTCTCACATCTTTTGGACAAAGGTTAAAATATTGTCTATCTAATCTAACAATCTAATTGATCGAATAGGTCTTAAATTCAAGATTAAGAGAGTCTAGATGATCTTAGTAAGGTAGTTATTTAAATTCAAGAAAACACTAGATATCATGTAATATTAACTATATGTACATAGACTAAAGTATATATTTACTTTATCGAAAATTACAACATGTATACTTAAATATTGTGGCATCAAAACAGAATTGAACCTTATTAATCCTATATTATAACGGAACAGTAATCAATTCTTTAAGATAATCAAGAACCGACAATGACTTGATGTGAAGTTTTAAATGAAAATTCATCCATTGATTCATCCATGAGTTAAACATTTTATAGGCAAGAGAAAACAATTTCTTTGAAAATGTAATCAATTAAATTGTCTTTCAAGTAATAACTTTCTATATATGTATATACATATGTATATTAATGCTTAGACCCAACTGATCCTAAAACATCACCCAACTCGAGGCCTTTGTATTTAGGAGACCATAAATTTGTGCTTTTAATATGCCATGGCCACAGCAAAATGGTCCTCAGGCTATTCATTCAGTTAACTAAACAACCATTCGATAGCACCATCAAATTATCGTTGCAGTTAAATTACGCAAAATTTATTTAACACCTTTTGGCCACAACACATGCATCAGGCACCTAAAAAACCTCTCGGAGTGGACAAAAAAAAAAACAGCAGCCCAGACCACGGCCACATCGACATCAGCAATACCTATATATTCAATATGTTAACACGGTCTTGCATGTTTTTTGAATGTCCAATATTCTCATAACGCGTCGTATCCATTAAACGTCCTTAATCGCTTCTCCAATCCTGAATACGAAAAACAATTATGAATCCATGCCGCAGCTAGATGGACGATAAAAAACACGATGAAAGGCCAGGAATTGCCAGGAATTGCGTTCCTAAACGAGACTCTTATTTATGATTTGTTATGTTTCCGGCCACTTCGTCTTCTCTCGCTCTGGCTTTTTGAGCAGCCAGTGCCAAGCCAGGATGCCAGACTGGGACTCCAAATCGATTTGTAAAGGCAGGCCAACACGCAGCCAGCGATTTGCTTGGCAACAATCATAAATTATTCCGCTCACCGCTTTCCCCTTCGGAGTTAATTCCTTTCTGTTTGCAGTTACAACAGATGCATCCATTGAAAGGTGGCCCTACCTGCCAGTGTGCCCAGTCCTAATCCTCAATGTTTCCTCCAACTGGGCCGATACATAGATGTAACCGCTAAGGACCAGGACCAGGGCCAGGGGCACGGCCATGGCCAGAAGCAGCAGTAGGAGCAGGGACACAAAAAAGTCGGTCTGGAGCCGTTTGGCTAAAAATCAAATTAGTGAATGTGTTGAAAATTAAAAACAAATTCTGCCGAGAGTGCAGGACGAAATGCGGACGGATGGATGGATGGACATACGAATGGAATTATTATTTAAGACTTCCCCCCTTCGAAACAGATTTGGATGCGATGGGGATAGCAAGTCGTTCCTTGTATGCCCTGAGGCTGTTGAACGTGCTCGCTGCATGTGTAATATGTGTATAGTGTTCAAGTATGTGTGTCTTTTGTGTTTTTAGGATGCGTTTTTCGAAGGACTTTGCTTCTGGAGCGCGGGTGTCTGTGGGGCCGGAGTCGGGAATTAACACAACTTTTAGTCACGAAATGGGTTCTTTTTTGAAAGTGGATTCACTGCTCGTATCTCTGCCCAATTTTAGTCCATTAATAAATCGCTGAATGAATTATTCTGCTGCTGGCTTTTAAAGTGGCTCGGATGGGTCGTTTTAACTGGCAACTGGCCATGCATTTAAGGTGCTTTGGTGGTGAACAACAGAGCATACAGACAACGCCTCCTCTTTGCTCTTTTGGGGCGAAATTATAATCCGCACGGGTGAATGATGGAGGTAGGCTCATTTTCAGATAGTTTCGCGAAGGGAATTGGCTTTTTAGGGATTCTGTGGGCTGGCAACTGTGGAAATTTTATGAGCCCGTCATTTAGCAAATGAATTTACAACCATGAAACGCCCAAATGTCTGGCGTTAAAAGAGAGAAAAGACAACAACTTTTTGCAGATCGGCAGCAAGAATTTGGTGGGATTTTTCTGTTTCTCTGTTTCTGTGTTGCTTCTTTTGTTTTCTTTTCCTTCTATGCCCATCGCTTTCGACGTTCATTGATATTTGGTACGTTGCTGTTGAACTTCAAAACATTTTTGTAAGAGATATTATTTGATTAGTGAAAAAAAAACATCTTCACATGTAAAAGTAAACGATTACGATTAAACGATTATAAAAATATTTATGTATTTATTTTATAGAATAGTCTTTAAAAAATCAGTTGTTCACTTATGTAAAACTGCTTTTTGGAGATTTTATCTCTTATCAACACTCTAAGCCTTGAGTTGTTGTAGTCTTGTATGGTTTTCTTCGTTTCCGATGGAACTTCAATACATATTCTATGGGCTGTAAAAACTAAATACCAGAAAACTTTATCCATTGCTTCATAACTTTGTAAAGCCTATACTGACCGAATCACTCTATAAGCTTATATTTGAGCATAGTATAAAATTGATATTAGAAAAAGTGACTTAACTAAAATCTATTTATCACCACAATCCAAATCCCTTAATTGAAATCTATAACTTCATAATAATGATAATCACGACTATATATTCTGATGCCAGGGGAAGATTCAGATTTATTCTGAAGTGATAAATACGATGTAAGACTGTGTCGTACAGATCTTGTTCGCTTAACACGATATATGTAGCTTTAACTAATTTGGTTATTAAATTTGGTTTTTTGCAAAATTAAATTTGCTCACCTAGTTATCCCTGATATTGACGATTTCTCCATCCACTATCCACTGATCGTAGCTTCATAAATGCTAATTCGTGAACTCAACAACAATTTCCCGCCATAAAAACTCACCAATAAAAAAACAAGATACAAAATTTAAATAATAAAAGTCTTTTGGCCAAAAAACGACTAAGATAACTCAACCCGGACTTCTCGCATTCACGATGATCACTAAATGAACTATAATGACCGTAATATAGCAAAATGTATGCGTTGTCAAAACAGCCAGAGGCTGCATCTCGAACTCGAAATCAACTGAGTTCCAGGCCAAAGTAGGCAACAACACCAACCACCACATCATCCATGGATTGAATGCATCTCCAACAACGGATGCCAAGAGTCGTATCTCGTATCTGCTTGGGTTTTAGGCTTTCTGTTTTAGTTTCGGGTCTCTGGAATGAGACGGGGTCGATCGGAACGTTTTTGGTGGAACATTGCTCAGCCATTATGGAGTTATTATGATCAATAAGACAGGTTAAATGGTGCAATTAAGTGTTTTTGCCTTGGCTTTTTTCTTCTGGCTGTCGATCAGAGGCCGCTTTCCCAGTCACGTCAGATTGTATATATATGCCTGCAGTATCTACTTCTATGTATAGCAAGAGAGAGAGACAGAGAGAGTCATTTCGATGCAAAAGGGGGTTGCGTTGCACATAATTGCATTTAATTTGCAGACTCATTAAAATTTACGGCCAGACGATTGATTATAATCGACCATATACGAGTATGTAAGTGAGCCACCGAAATGTTGACTGGACTGCACTGGACACACATCGACGATAAGGAGTTCCAATTCTGCGGCTCGCGTTACATTTGATCGTAAAATTTTAAGTGATCCTATATGTGTCTGATGCGTACATATTTAGAGGTACCTAAGATACTTACATTTTTATTTGATGCATGATGCACTGACGCACCTTGCTTGCTCGTTTGAATGCTCTGAATTAATTAATGCTGTATCTGAATTTACAAGTTGCTGCAGAGCGCATTGCTTTAAGTGCTAATCGAGGTGCCGAAACATTCCTAAATGTTAATACTTATTTATGCTATAGTTACCCAGAAAACGCTGTCTTGAGTTCTCATTTAGTATTCTAAGCATTGCTGTAATCTTAAGAAAGTGCGTACATGCCCTCGTTCGCTTAGATACCTCGTCGATTTTAGAATGAAAACTAAATTTAGGTAAACGAGTTGTTTTTACTGCACTTTAATATTACTATTAGATGTTTAAAAGTATAAAATTTTCAAAAACAAATATAACATTATTTTTTATTTTGTTAAATTTAATAATCTTATATTTAATCTTATAGAAAAAAGTAGATATTCTAAGTATTTTACTTTTTTTTGTCGCTGGATTTTATTCTTGCGAAAAGTATATTTTTCTAGTTTTAAATAATTTTGCTATTTAATTTAGTAAGCTGATGATTTAAAACTAAATCTAAACATATAACAACGAGAGAGGGTGGAAAAAAAGGAGTTTTGATATTGAAATCAGAAAGAAGTATTATAACGGGTGATTTTTTAGCTGGTTTGGTTTTGGCAACACTGGTTTTGACAGCTGACGTGTGTTTAGTACCTTGTGTCACTGTCAAACAGCTTCAGTTTGGTTTGCAGTTTAACCATGGATCGTCTTACAAATGAACAACGCTTGCAAATTATTGAATTTTACTATCAAAATTCGTGCTCGGTTCGAAATGTTCATCGCGCGCTGCTTCCATTTTATGGTCGGCATTCTCGATCTTCTGAGCAGTCTATTCGGAAGATTGTGACCAAATTTCGCACCAAATTTACTTTGTTGGACATTAAACCACCAACACGTTTACGTACTGTGCGTAGTGAAGAAAATATTGCGGCCGTATCAGCTAGTGTGACAGAAGACCGCGAAATGTCGATTCGGCGCCGCCGTTCCCAGCAGTTAGGCCTTTGTTACAGCACTACGTGGAAAATTTTGCGGAAGGATTTGGGCGTAAAGCCTTTTAAGATACAGCTGGTGCAAGAACTAAAGCCAGCCGACCTACCACAACGCCGAATTTTTGGTGAATGGGCTCTTGGAAAGCTGGCCGAGGATCCGCTTTTTTATCGAAAAATTGTGTTCAGCGATGATGCTCATTTTTTGTTGAATGGGTACGTAAATAAGCAAAATTGCCGCATTTGGAGTGAAGATCAGCCAGAAGCATTGCAACAGCTATCAATGCATTACGAAAAAGCCACTGTTTGGTGCGGTTTATGGGCCGGCGCGGCGGCGGCATTATTGGGCCATATTTCTTCAAAGATGATGCGAATCGCATCGTTACTGTCAATGGTGAACGCTACCGAGCGATGATAACAAACTTTTTTTTGCCCGAAATGGAAGTTCTTGACTTGCATGATATGTTGTTTCAACAAGACGGTGCCACATGCCACACAGCACGCGAAACACTGGCGCAATTGCGAGGCGAGTTTGGTGAACAGTTAATTTCACGTTTCGGTTTCGGGCCGGTCAATTGGCCGCTTAGATCGTGCGATTTGACACCATTAGACTATTTTTTGTGGGGGTATGTCAAGGCTCAGCGGATGGGCTACCTGAGACGCAGCCGCGGTCAACATTTGCATGAAATTATCTTTAAACATAAAATCGCAAGGTTCAAACTATCGATTCAAATAAATATTTCATTCATTTTTTCGAATCTTTTATGTTTTTTTTTTTTTAATTTCTAAACCTCTTAAAAAATCACCCATTATTTGACCAATCGGAGCATACGTGTGTTGGTAAATTGAATAGGTGAGGGTTTCTTAGGTTACGGGGGTTAGTGTTGAAAGAGAGATGCCGATGTATAAAAAGTATGTCGGCAGCAAAAGTTTGTGAAAAACATAGAAACACATTTTTTCAAAAAGATTTTTTAGAGACTTAATTCTTTCCACATGATCTTTTTTAATGCTTGTACCCTTAGATCAAACCCGTTCCGTAGGTATAAGTTTAAAATTGAAAATCGTCTGTTATTGTTCTCTTTAAAATTGAAAAAAAAACTTTAGGTAAACATTTTTAACGCTTAGATAATATACGTGCTCCCAATACTTAATCAACAAAAATTGTTCAACAAAAACCTATCTTTGGCGCCAATCTCTTAGTCGTAAAAGGAAAACATGCTCGAGTTACATCAGCCATTTGTATTTGATTTGATAGATCTTAAGACCTACAAATTCAACCTCAAAATCACCCTAACTCACGGCAAAGCCTATAAATCCATATCTGCCTCATGAATTCCAACTCAAGGCATAATCAAATACACACAACTGCCAAGTACACACCATTTCGTTGAATCATTGAATCGGTTCACGCAAATTCGTTTCAGTCTTCGGCATCTTTAGGTTAAGTAAGTAGTTTGACAATCACAATTTACGTTTGACGGACTTCATCGATCTGCACAACACCAACACGGTACCACTGTACCAGCAAAAGCAAACCACTGTGAACAAACCCTTTTATTAAAGCCCATACAGATACACATCTACATAATGTAGTTCTAGTTCTAGCTTCTGCTACCTATACATAAATACAATCGCGCATAATACATATGTACCTATGTGTGCTTTCAGATTCAATAGCTGTGAATACTTGGACACCATGTTCCTTGGAATCGCCTTGCCCCTTCAAGAGGCCATTAATCACACAGCATAAAACAAATTCCAGTGGCCAATTCACATTACCAATTCACTGTGAGAACTCACGATGAACTCTTATCACTCAACTGACAGTCGAACATAAGAATTTTGATAGCTATAGTCCACCTGTTGGCTCGTTATGGTTTTCGAAAAGGTTCCTCATTCACCACTTACACGGTCAACCAAAGAATAATCCCTCGATTAGAATTTATAATTCATCTAATGTGGCACGCATATAAATGTGCTTATACGAGTACAAAACAGTAAGTATATACACTTTACGCTCCCCAGGACCAATTGAAAGCTTGTTAATTATTTTTAATCACCAAACACTTACGTGACATTTGACCATTTCGAGCCTTAGACATATTGGACAACGCAGCAGGAGAAACCGATAGATGTCGTTTGCAGTGTAAATAAATTGTATCTGTCACAACCAGCCATATTGGTTGCGACAATTATTGCACACTTGTGCAACAACACCAACAACAACTCGAAGTTGCTGTGGCCATTTTTGATTTATTTTTTGCATTTAGGCACGAACGCTTATGCGTTCTTAAAGCGTACTTATATTTTTGCAGGCTACATTACTCGAAGTGTCAAGCTGGTGTTCGGGGTTGTGTCACATGACAGTTTGACATTGTAAGCACACATTTATTATAGCTGATTAATGCGAGTGCCGCTGTCCTGAGTGTAGACGTATTAATAGACCGTAACGGTTTGTAAATGCATTCTTGAAAAACCGCAATTTCCTCAAATAGAAAATAAGTTGATTAGGTATACGAATTGGTTGAAATTTATTGAAAACAATGAATTAGGTAAATTTTTCGTCTGAAAACTCCGAAAGATTTAGTCTCAGCTCAAGCAAATTGAATATCCTCCCAGCTGTCCTATATTCATATGTAAGTATTTTGTATATGTACCATATGTATGCATAAATGGATAGAAATAGAAGCTTAATAAAAAAAAAGTTCTGACAATCAATTCAAGTAGTACATACATATATTTGTGATATAACAAAGGAATTAGTAAATTCATTAATAACTTAAGTAAATAGATATGGTCTTAAATGACTGCCCTCAGGAACACCAGAACATCCAATTAAAATCATTGAGTGTTCAAATGTGCCCCCTCTCCCCGACCTATTAAAATACTACCTAACTAAAAATAGAAAACAAAATATTAATAAAATTTTGTATTTTAAATACTAAACATGATGTCAATATTTTTTAAATAACAATTTTTACAAATCAAAGAAATACATGACAGTTTTGAAAAATCAAAAATGGTAAACAGAGAAAAATAACAATAATAATTATGTAGGATTTGAGAAAAAAAAGATACCATTTGCCTCTTTTCCGTTATATATTTTTATTAAAAGTTCTTGTTTGGAATAGTCTGAAAAAAGTTGTTTTTGTTTTTCTAAAAACTCGAAACTTTACAGATTAAGGTACTTTTTTCTACAGATTTTAAGAATTCAACAGCTTTATCACGAACAAAATATTCCCGGATTTTTTCCCATTTTGAGAACTTTGCTATCGTGAATCATTTATCCAGTTAAAATTTTCCTAATTTTGACACAAAAATTGCCATAAAATTTTCGATAAGGCTGAATGGTATTTCAAACTAAATATTAAATTTGTGCGGGTAGATATTGTTCAAGATTTCGATGTGAAAATCCAAAAGCGTCGGTCGTCCGGGTTGGAATTAAAATTATAAATTTTTTTTTAAATTATTCTCAAGATTATTTCAGATACAAGTTCTTATCACATAAAAGAGCTATGATGTAGGTGAGAAGAACAATTAGAAGACGTTAGCCTACTTGGAGCGTTTCCGGTAAATTTTTAATGGTTCCGCTTCCGAGTATTCAGTAACGTTTTGATTTCTTTGAAAAGGATACATTTTCATTTATGATACTTTACGCAAGTTATGTAACAACATAGTATTCCCTATATTTATTTAAAAATAGGGCGCATAATATGTATATGCGTCTAAATGTAAAAAGCTAAACGTTAATAAATTCAGTAACGACTTCCCAAGACTAATTCGTCGCTGAAATATCCCAAATGTTTCCGAAACCACAACTGTGTACGATTATGTATATCTTAATCTATTTCTTTTAATAGTAGGTAGGTTAGGTGTCTTTGGTTCCAGTTCCCGAAAATTATTGTAGCAAGGTGACCTTTAAAGATTAAGTCATTATTCTTTCAAATGCCTTTAAAGGGCCATTTTGAACAATCATCTGCAGAACAGCAGTACAACGAATGGAAAAAAAATTCTTCCAAAATTGCCCAAAACAAAAACTGTCAAACAAATTCAATTTAAATTATATTCCACGCAAAAACATTCCACGCATAATCATTTCCGAGAAACACCAAAATGCCATCCAACCCAAGAGATAATCCACGATGCCAATCACAAAAGCCTCAGCTTCAGCTCTCAAAAGGACCATTAACATTCACTCTCAATGTCACCTTAGTATCATCGCAATCAACGATTCACCATCCATCCCAGAAATGAAGCTAATCCATCTTCGAGCCATCTTCCCTTTCGAATGACAGAAGACGAATATAACATTGCAGCATTGGATAGCTTTTCAATGCGCTCAGCTCTGCAAGGGCCGATGCTCCCTGATGATGTCCGACCCAGCCAGAGCCAGCCAGTCAGTAGTCAGCCAACCTATTCAAGGCAACTTGAATTTCTTGATCAGATAACGCAACATGGGCATCACAATGCTAAAATTTGGATGGCTTTTTGTTAGCGGGCTTCTCTCTTTACACTAAACGGACACAAATTGATGAAAAAATTTGTAAGCTAACTGTAAAGTGATTTTATTTCGGCGATTGTGCCCCAAAAGTGCCCAACTACAACTAAAGGTTCACGCGAATTGGGGGCCAAAAAAAAAAAAAAAAAAAAAAAAAAAAGTAGCCGGCCGACCGGCGCGACTGTAAGTCTGCCATGGATAGAAACATGTACCTATACGGACCCAAAGGTGGATCCAGAGCAACGCGGAGTCACAAATAAAACAAAAGAGATGGAAACTGTCGGACATCCTATTGTCCTCGCAGGCCTAATTGATTCAGTGAAGCCATAAATTTCATCGGTGATTTCCAATAGGCTTCAGACATCCGCCGAAATTTTCGAGCAGCCGAGCAGCACCCAGGCCCAGGCCCATGCCCATTGCCATTCCATTACCCAAGCAGGGAAACGGACATCAGGATCAGTGAGCGCATAGTAAGTGATGCCGAACAAAGCGTTAGGGCAGCCAATGCCACCTAAATGGCTAAATGCTTGGGTAATTCTTTGATCGGCTTTGGTCCGGGCACCGGGCCCTGGCCGGAGACAAAAAACACGTGTAAACAACACAAAGCGGACAAGGCGACATCATGAATTGAAATCCAAATCGCCTGCGCATTCTTTGACTTCGTCTTGTCCGTTCATTGTTTTTGTGGCTTTTTAGAGAGCTGACTGTTTTTTTCGATGCAGATATACGAGTATGTACAAGTTTGGGACCGACTTGAAGTTGTGCAGTGGTGTTCTGCATTTTAAAGTGTTCATCTGAAAAATGTGTGCAGTTTTTTCTTTTCTGTTTTATTATTTGTTTGTTTTTGTGTTCTACTTGTTAAGCAGCAAACAAATTTGTTTATAATCATAATCAATAATAATGCGATAAAGTGTTTTGTGTTTTATTGCTAAGGATATATTATATATATCTACACAAGTTCACAGTGAAATTGTAGTTTAGGTTATAAATTTTATTTTTTTGTTTTGTAACGTGTTAAACAATGGTAACTTTAGTAACTTTCCTATCTCCGATTTAGGAAAGTAAACATTAAAGGATAAATAATGGGTGATTTTTAAGAGGTTTAGAACTTTAAAAAAAAAACACAAAAAATTCGAAAAAATGAATGAAATATTTATTTGAATCGATAGTTTGAACCTTGCAATTTAATGTTTAAAGATAATTTCATGCAAATGTTGACCGCGGCTGCGTCTCAGATAGCCCATCCGCTGAGTCCAATTTTGGCATACTCTTTCACACATATCGGCCAGTATCTCACGAATGAATGCATGGATGTTGGCTTCCAGTGCGTCAGTCGAAGCGGGCTTGTCCCTATAGACATTAGCCTTGACATACCCCCACAAAAAATAGTCTAATGGTGTCAAATCGCACGATCTAGGCGGCCAATTGACCGGCCCGAAACGTGAAATTAACTGTTCACCAAACTCGCTCGCAATTGCGCCATTGTTTCGCGTGCTGTGTGGCATGTGGCACTGTCTTGTAGACTTTAAGGATTGCGAGAAACTTGAAGCAATTTTAACAGCAAGAATTGACGACAAATTTCTAAAGGACGTAATAGCTTGGGATCTCTTGAGTGAAATTAATATATTCAATCAAACGTCAAATCTTACTGATCTCAAACACAATTTTAAATTATTGAGCATCAAACCATTTGCTTAAATTGTATCCAAACAAATTCTCTTAAGGTTTCCTGTAAGTGTTGCTCCAGGAGAAGCTAGTTTTTCAAAACTTAAAATAATAAAATCATATTTACGCTCAACTATGACTGAAGAGCGATTAACAGCCTTGAAAAAAATTTAAATTTCCATTAAAAAAACATGGTGAATCGAATTAAAGAAGAAAAAATCGGTACAAGATTTGCAAAAATAAAATCATGAAGAGCGGCAATTTAATGTCAATATTTTGTTAAATTATTTAAGAAACTTTTAAATATTAAGCCCCTCTTAGACGATAAGTTCAGTTTCAGTTTAGCTATCAGTTAAACTGATGTCTAAACACAAAATGTGAAATATTTAACTGAAACTGATGGAATTCCCATCAGTTGTCAGCTCAGTTCTCAGTTAAGTTGATGAACTGAACACCGAACTGAGTTTAATTTTAACTGAACTGACAGTTAAAGGCAGGGTTCGGAAAATATCGTTCGCGAACCGATTAATATGGATACTTCTTACATTTTTCCGATCTTCTCACGATCCGAAAAAAATAAAATTCTCATACGGATACTGTTCTCGGGATCCGAAAATTTCAGATCTCTCTCGGAACGAATTAAATTATTTTCTTTCTCTTTTTATCATTCGTGAAAAAATTATTTCTTTTAACGATTTTGTTCTCACGAATAGAAATTGAAAAGATCCGAAAGGATCCGAAAAGATCTAAAAAGGATCGGAATAAATATTATTATTTCTCGTCGTATTAGGTATCTATGTTTTGTCACAATAAGATACATCGATCATTTTTGTTCCGAAAGGAAGCAAGTTCTTAACATTTTGTATTAAATTTCATCGCCAACAAAAATATTTCGTGGTTAAAAAAAGAAATAAATAAATAATGTGAGCAGTTTTTATATTTGTTATTATAATATTTAAATACATTCCTATTTAGAATAAAAATAACATTAAAAATTGAAGTATATATGTATGTATTTTTTTATCTGCGATCGGTTCGTAAATGGATATTTTTTTGGATCTTCTGTGATCGATTCGTGAACGAATTAAATTTTTCACTTCTCAACAAAATTTAATTCGTTCGCGAACACAAATTTTATTTTTAAAGATCCGAAAAATAATTAAATTTAATCGTTCTCCGAACCCTGGCTTAAAGGGGCTTTAATTTGTACGATTTGCTTTTTAAGTTTGGGGCGCCAAAATTGAATTTGCCTGGGGCGGCAAAAGTCCCAGGTTCGGAACCGCTGACATTTATTAAATTGTTTTGCTTTTGAAGGCACTTCCAAATTATTTTTGGTTAAAGATATAATTCCTTAAAATTTTTATGAAGTTCCATCTATTTTAAAATTAAAATGAACTTAAATTGTTTTATTCCTTTAATGATAAGGCCAACACTATGTATATTGTTAAAGTCGATAATGTTTCAATGGTGGATACAAAATTTACATACAAAATGAGTGAAAATTCATTGACATAAAATTGTAAGCCATTGAGGTAAAAAAAACACAATACCTGTATTTGCATCATATGGCTTTCAACGAATCTATTTGTTATCCGTCAATTTGGTCAGCTTTTTTACTAAAACTATTCTCAAATTTGAGAAACTTTATTGATATCTTTAAACAGTCATTAGCTACAATTTTATGTAGAGAAATTTAATATTGACAAAAATTTTACACTAACGTGGTCAACAGTATCTAACAAATATATTTACTTTACTGCCCATCACATTATTCCACACTTCGCACACGAATTAATTGGTTAACGTCCTGAAACCTGAAATTGCGTCATAATTTTTAAAGCTGTCGAATTTTTAAATCCCACCGAATGACGCCTGCTGTGTTAATACCCCCGGCTTGATAATTCTTGGCATATTAAAAAAGAATTAACAAATTAACTTAAATTAACGACATCAATAAGGTTATTATTTCCCAAAAATAAAATTTATTTTATTCATAATTTTTGACAACGTACGATGAGAAGGTATTCTTAAAATGCAAATTCTATTGCACAAAACCCCCAATTAAGGTAAATGTCAAGACGCGTCGCCATGACAAAAATGACGTTTTATCTAACAAATATCAAAATATCAAAGTGATATTAATTAACCGATTAAGTGAAAAGAAGAAATTAAAAATAAATTATTCACATTTAAGTAGCAAGTATATGTATGTGTGTAACTCGCTTGTTCTCCCCTCAGGTGGTGGTGGTGTTGGTGGAGGTGATTTTGAGGATAGTGGTGGCTGGTTGATTTAATGAAGAAAACACAAAAATCATCATCAGCCAGTAGCCACATCAGTGAAAAGCAACAACATCGGCAGAAACACTCGTTCCAGGAACTTCGCTCGCCAGCTGAATTTTAAAATCATCATCCAACCCGCGCTCTCGCTGTCTCGGTCTCGGCCGCTGTCGCAGTCAGTGTGTCTTATTTTCATAATGACTTTTAATGAATAAATCACTCAAGATACGATCTCTTAATAATGTCCATTAAAACCATTCAAACCGCGAACCGTGGTCGAGATACTCAGATATATGTACACATGTATACATATCTACCAACACTATAGCACCAGCGATCAGCGATCAGCACCAAACGCAGTTCCACGCATGCGCGCGCGCTTATTGTAATTACGCGCTAACAGCGATAGACCATGCGCACGCAGCGCGTAGTATTCGACGCGTTGCGTTGCGTTCGTCTTCGTTTTCTTTGTGCTGTGTGGGACAGAGGGCGAGCACTGAACAGGAGAAATGCCTGCTATCGCTGATGTCTCCATTGGGGGAGCGCTTAAAATTCACCTCACAGCATTCAAAGTGATTGCATATAATGGCCATCAATTAAAGCTCATGTTCATGTCCTCCACCAGCTCCAAAGCCCTGGCCAGTGATGTTCCTCCGATGTGTCCCCGACCCCCATACCCGAAGACGATGCATGGTGACTCTGCTCTCTGAATTCTGGAGAAGATAAGACGCATTGGGCCTACTACGGTAGAATCACTGTCAGCCCATCTACAATTAATAACTCACTCCAAAGCTGAACAACAAGTTAAATGATTTTAATGCCAGCGAGTAATATATATTTGACCAGCGAAACTGAAACTTTAGGTTGACAATCTGGGAAAATAGCTCTTCCCAGCCAGTGCGGCTACATCGAATTTCGAATTTCACATCGTGGACGATGATGATGATGACGACGAAGACGACGACCACAACGCTGAGATACGCTTGATTTTACTTTCTCGCATTGAGAGTCTGCTCAGGGCGCGGGCGGTCGCCCGGACTGAGGCATATGGCTAAGCAATCACTATCCCTGTATCCACTTATCCAGTGTGCGGAATTATAAGGAGTTGATGGAATTTGCATTTTGCAAAGATTAATTGCACTGATACCATATGGAAGCGGATGGGACGAGGCAATAACGTGATGTGTTGGTAAATATGGGTACCTAAATGCAAACTATCCCTTTATTATGGGAAACTCGTGAACCTCTTGAAGGTCGACAGTTACACGGCAACTTTTTGTAGTGGTTGCAAAAAGGCAGGGTTGCCACAAAACAGGACAATTTATAAAAAACTGAAGTCTTGTATGAAATAGATTTAACACATCAGGTTTCAATTGTGATTGACAATTTTTGAGTGACAACAGACGATTTGTACTTTCTATACATCCAAATTCATGGTTTGTCCTGAATTGTGAATACAATACTTCTTAGTGTTCCCGAATTCAGCCAAACCTGCCAATCATGATCCATGATGCATAAGTGTTATTCCATATTCGTATTTTATAAAACCCTTGACTTCAGTGTTACCAAATAAGTTGACGGATTCTCCCCTCTAAATTCTTGAACATTTTATCGACACGGACTATCAAACAATCATCAACCAAAATTGAATGGTAGCTTCAGGTTTTCTCTATACAATGCAATAAAAAAAAAACTAAATTAAGTATAAATAAAACATTATGCTCGTAAATTCTTTTAATCGAACCATTTTCGTGGGTGAAACCGTTTGAAAAAATTTACGAGAACTCCGTTTAGGCCATTAAACCACCATATTCTAAGAAGTCAAATTATGATCAAACGCACTCTGACTTATAGCCTCCAATAAAAAATTAAAAAGCAAAACAATCAAACACCGAATAAGGCAGAAATTATTATGTAAAATGACGTTTACTCGAATCATAAAATTTCTTATGACGGACGAAACCTTATAACGTTATAACATATTTCCAGATTTTTCTTTAATTGAGCAATTAAGTGACTCTTTTGAGTTTCGATTGAGGGATTTATGGCATCACCCTTTGAAACAAGTGTGTATGTCCTACACAAACATAAATACACGCGCTTCTATCTACTTCTATTAAAAAAATAAAAATAAAATTGGTGTTAAAATACGACTTGAAACGCTCCCACGCGGTTTTAACTCATAAAAGATCCAAGTTTGAGGACTGCATGCCGCGAAATGAAATAAGAGAAACTAATTGGTAGGTATCAATGTCGTCGCTAGAAAAATCTTAAATTTTGAGTTATTTCATTCAATTAAGGATGAATATTAATCTAAAAGATTTTGGAAAATTTATTGCATTTCTTTATTGTGATTTGAATGGAATTATGAGCTATGCGTTATGGTACTTAACAGATTCATAAGTTCAGTCGTAAATATTGCCACGAACAAAAGTTTTTCATTCTATCATTCATATGCACTTGATGGATTTTTTTTTGTTCATGTTAAAATCGATTGACGGCGACTTCACAAAAACGATGAGAAATTTAGGCACCCTATGGAGCCACAACAGAACACTCAATAAAGTTGTGATAAAATAAGGTTTTGATGAAAGACGCGTTTTGTTAATATTGTTTGAGAAAATAATTTTGTTTTGGTAACTAATACCTTAAATTATAAACCATAATTTTAAACTAAGATTCTGTAAAATGAAAACCAGACCGAGACCAAAGATAGTTGCAATTTTTTGTATTAAATGAATATATATAAAAGAAAGTCTTTTTTTTGTGTTCGTTCACTTACCAGCCAAACCGGTTGACCGATTTTCTTATTTTTTTTAATTAAAGGGGAATAAGAGTAGAAGGTTTAGGGCGCAAAAAAAATTATAAAAAAATATGGAAAATATGTTAAACAAATAAATTAAATTTTGGTCGCTTATTTCAACAATATTTAAAAATTTGCGCACACCACTAAATCAGTAGAGATCGTGGTTTGTCCTGGTAAGATCTCCGTCTAGACGTTAGGGGTCTTAAGTTCGATTCCTGTCGCTGGCAACATTTTTTTTTTTTTTTTTTAATACAAAATGCATGGCCTGAACCAAAGTTTTGGTAAGGAAACGACAAACACTGAATTATATTTGTTTATTCTATTTTTTATCCAATTATAGCAACAAAATAGTTATTTCAATTACTGTTTTTTTTTTTTTTTTTTTTTAAAAATTATATTTTTTTTGCATTTTTAAGCTAAAAATATCCAGTCTTAGTCTTTTAGTGTTTTCATTATTTTTTGTACCCGCATACGTGGAGTATATGTGTCATTTCTTATAAGTTTAATAATGATGAAACCAAAGATATTTTTGTTTATAAAAAGGCATTGGTATGAAAAAATATAAAACAAATACAAAAAAGGCTCAGTGCGACCCACACTGATAACTTTTCATTTCTTTGAAAATTTATCAGTTTTTGAAGATTTTGCATTAGGTACGCATAGCCTTTTCACAAAATATTTTTTTTTGTTAAATTTAACTTCTCATAGGAAATATTGTTATCGGTCCGATTTGTCAAATTGAAATTTTGGACAAATATCTCGAGAAAGGGGACCGATATTGTATTCAATTGTATTTTGTTTTCAACATACATAAATGCATTTTTCAATTCCTTAAAAATGATCAAATATTGACGAATATCAACATTTTTTGTAAAAAAAAAACTATCTATTCGATTTATTTTTGATTTTTCTAATTAATAACAATTTTAGTAAAAAGACTTTATCACACTTAAGAAATTTTATTATTTTTGAAACATAAAATTAAGTCAAAATCAATGTCATGTTTAGCCTTCGGATATTCAAGTTGAAAAACAATATTTGACACTTTTTGGTAAATTTTTGTTGCAGGTTTTTTATTTTATTTTTCAAAAATTTTTGACAAATGTCAAAAACGTTATTTTTTTGAAGTTAAGGTATATCATTTATCGGTCATTGTATATTTGAGCAATACATTGTTTTTCAGTTTTTCTATTTAGTATTTCAGAAGTTATAACAGAAATATTTAGTTGGTGTCGATATCTCTATTCGTTCTTGAGATATCGCCGAAGAAAAATATTTCTCGAACGTACGAACGTAGGAAAACGTACGTACATTCACACACACAGGCATCTCTCTAAAAATGACAGATATATATAGGTGTTGTAAGACCTTAAAACGTCCAGATATGTCAACAATTTCAGTTTGACAAATCGGATAGATAACAATAACCTCCTATGGGAAGTTAAAAAACTAGTTTTTTAACGCTCTGCAAAGCTGGCGGTGGTTTCGATAGTAAACTATACAAAAATAATATAAGACCTTAGTTATTTCCGAAAAAGCAGTCTGCCTAAAATCTTTAGTACCCGTGGCGTGGTGGTTAGTGTGTTCGATTGTTATGCCAAAGGTCTGGAATCTCGATTCGATCCCTGCCTATGCCACTGTACCGCCTCTTGCGACTTGCGAGAAATTGACAAATCCTCCAAGAGTAGTTCTTGTCATAAAAAGTGCTTTCTCAAAAATTCAGCATAAAAACACAGGGATGGTTGAGAGTTGTCGGCCCGGCTCTTTATGAGATGTAGCGCCAAATAATTTATATATTTAAAATCTTTATAGTAAAAAATAAATCTACAGTGTTGTAAAGGGTTTAAAGTTAAACCAAAATTTGGTGTAAATATTTTCTGTAGAAATTAAAAAAAAAAGTTATCCAAGTTTTTCGCATGCGATAGGTAGGTACACATGGCCCTCAATATAAAGAAGAAACTCATATCTCAAAATCTTTCGTTTTTTAAACTAAAAATTGAATAATGAGTGAAATTTTAATTTTTCTTAACTATTTGCATTGATAGCTCGCATCCATTCAACACACAATGAAAGAAATTTTCTTTTCGTATGTTCAAAACTATACATTTTATTATTTTCAACTGCTAACATCAAATTAATTATCAAAACTTTAAAAAAGTACCACGAACTATCACCTCAGTAACACAGAACAACTTAAGCCAGTATAAAATGTGTTAAACATACTTCGTAGTTCTCTATTTGGGTGGTTGTCACTTTTGAAGTTGTCTTCAATTTGAAAAATAAAATCTACCCCATTTCTTATTAAAACGCATTGAATTTGTTAAAATTTACAAAAAAAAATGGAAAGATATTTGCAGTCACAAATTTAAAAACTGATTTAAATTTTCCGTATCAATTTAAATTAAGGTGCAAACAGTTTTCTATATAAATGTATGCAATATCTCTACTTACCCTTACTAAGATATTGGTGAGGGTTTTAGAATTAACTAACTATAAAATACTTCAAATATCACTATAAATCTAGATTGATGAATTTTCTGATGAAATCAATTTGTATTTAAAACATAACAAAATATGTACATATGCATATCAATTTTTTTTTACTTTTTATAAGTTTAAAACAAATTTAAGAATAAAAACAAGACAGTTCACCTCAATAAAACGGTAAGGATACCGTGTGTCTCCTACATTGAGAGCCAAAATTTGTTTTTCCTTAAATGCTTAGCATTCCCAACACTGCTATTGAAGTTTCGATGGTCTTTTGTGGTAAGGTTCGTTCGTTTATCAACCCATAATATGATAACAATTAACACCCGAATACTGAATCGACTTTGTGTCTTATCATTATCAGTCTTCAGAAATAATCCCAAAGGAATCATTTTTCAAGAACCAATTAACACCAAAAAAAAAAACACAATTACTTACAAACCAATTATACAAACATCAAAATTTGACAGTTAATCGATTATTATTATGTATGGTATACTCACATTTGTCTATTCCAATCCTTATCCAAAATCCCACCATATCTGAGTTCGTATAAAATATTATTTTACCTTTATAACCCCAAAGAGTCTTTTCAATATTGATAGCCAAAACATGACTAGAGGCCAATTTATGTTGCACCATAATTTTATCTGGTTATTTTCTGTGTGTCTGTTTAATCATTTCACGAATCGTAGGAATCAGTTGACAGCTAAGTCACACGGTCACACGAATTAAGATAAATCGAAATGAACACGAAAAGGCGACATGATGCATAAGTAGTTGCGCTCATCCCTATATGTCATATAAAATGTAAGGTCCTCCGAGGATTGCAGTGGCAATTTGACACCAGAAAAATGTCAATAAATCAAATGCTCGTTCGAAGAATAGAGGCGAGAGGTTCTGGTGGTTCCAGTGCGCAGTCCAGGATGCTACACTCGAATTGCAATAACAAGATAAAACGTTTAAAAATGTCATGTCATTTAGTTCGGCTTGAAAGGGTACGCGGCCGTGTAACTTGCATCGTAAAGTAGTCAAATTGACACGAACTGTTATTAGTTTTTTTAAATTTACAATCAACGATTCCAGGACATAAGCTTAAGCATGGGCAACGAAGTCGTACAAAGAGGCTCTTATGGTAGATAATAATAAAATCCAACTAATATTTTAAATATTCAGAGAGATTAGACAAATACAAATGTTAACATTTCTTTAAATTTGAAATGAATTTACATACATACATAGTATATGCAAATACATAATGTTTCTTCTTAAAATTCATTTCTTTTTTGGTGGTTTTCCAATAAGAGCAAGAGGTTTTACTTTGAATAAGTCCATATTTGAGTAGCTGTCAGTTCTGAAGCTGTCATCTTTTGGCATTTAAAAGTAAAAAAGGCGCTATACTAAAATTGCTTAAAATTTAACGATACATGTTTGAACAAGTTAGTGGTATAAAAAATCGAAACCGAGTGCGTTGCTCGAGAACAACTGATATTGTTTTTGTTGGTTTTATCCGAAAAATCATTTTCATTGATGAGGCTCGTAATGGAGGCTTCGTAAATAAGAAAAATTGTGACGTTTTTTTGACTGATTGCACCTTTGTATGTGATTGCACCTTACTTATTCGAAAATGCGACTACAGCAACATGTGCGTGGGATACCTAAAAAATCAAAATATTGCGAGAACAGTTTCCTGACCGCTTTATTTCTCGAAAATGTGATCAAAATTGTTATTTAGTACACCTTGAGACTAATTCTTTAGAGTAAGGTGAAAAATAAGTTCATTGTCTATGCTTATGTTCCGCAATCGTTTCAAGTCCATTAAAGAAGGTATTCGTCAAGTTATCGAGGACATACAGCCACAAATGTATGGGAAAAGTTCATGAGAAGGGCTTGCAATCCATTTGACTGATATCCTTTTGCAATACTCGTTTTTTTTTAATATCAAAATGAAACATTTTCCGCAATTTTCTTCGAACTTTTCAACAACGCCACCGTTTTCCGTTCACTTAAATAACCGGGAAGCTTAAAAAAATATTAACATTATACAACTTTTAAGCGGTTTCTTATTAATAAAATTAATCGTTATCCCACGACAATTTTTTTAGTTTGAAAACCGAAACTCAAACAAATTCCTGAGTCAAAAGAGCAATAATTGCGAAAAACATACAGATTTGTATCATTACCACAGTTTGTCGTTTCCCCCACTCGACCAGAATGAGGAAATTAGCCCTTAAAATTTCAACGACCAGTACTTCGTTCTATGAATGTATTTTTATATATTTTTTTTTCAACTCTCCTTCACTTTGTATTTTATCCTTAATCCCTCATCAAATTAGATTAACAGAGGAGCTGAGGAAAAAAAAAATGCTTATTAATGAATACCAGGCCAGGGCCCGGGCCCAGGGCCAGAACCACGCCGTAAAACCAAACAACTTCCCACCACACAACCTCACATCCATGCCACATCGTTGAAGCGATATAACAATGCAGCAAATAAACTGTCTGCTGCAAGAAGCCCGCAGCCCTTCATATCTGATGTGAGACATAATTTTGTATTCCTGGGTTATCTTTTTTATTTAACTTTTGTTACTTTTGTTGTATTTAAGGCCGTAAGGAAAAAGCGTGTAGGACGGCTGTTCACTACCATTTTTGCATTTCGGGGAGTAAGGAGAACACAACAGGGATGCGCGAAATTAAGAGCCAATTTGCACGAAGATAAATGACCCAACATTAAACACGCTGACCAGTTGTCAGCAGGTTGCAGCAGTCAGCGAAAGATTGGTGTAGTATACCAGTATTTGGATTCCAGAATGATTCCTTTTGGAAGAAGAGGAGGATTTAAAATGGCAGTTGTTTTTTTTTTTTTAAACCAAGAGTAGTGTTTAAGAAAAAGGAATTTCTGCCTTTGCATTGTTTGGTCTTGCAAAAATTTGGTCAAACTAAAAGTAGAAATTATTATTATTAGCAAAATTTGTTGATAAAAAGAACTAACGGTTAAAATTAACTTGTTTAGGTTAAACCTTTTTTTTTCAATCCAAACTTTGGCAATGTTCATAGCATAATCGTTTACAAATTTATAGATATAGATATGTGTATCAATAATTCATGAACACACATATCACTTGGCAACAAAATCAATTAATAATCCGTCACTAAAACTAAACAATGGTTTTTCAAAGGATTTTGCTTGAATTAGAACCTGGCCTTATAATTTCTCAATTAGATATACGCCAGGATTTTGAAATAAACTTTTATTAAAACTAATATACATATATGAACATACATATATTTATTCTAAGTATACATATGTAAGTATATAGATTATATGACTATCTTTCAAAGGTTCAAATCATTGTCTTGTCGAATGTCGACACTCACCCTTATTGCGATTGTTAATGATCAACGGATTGAACATTGAAAAAAATGTATCAATCAATTTAAAATTTGGTATTGTGTAACTCAATTGACTAAATCATTTTCTATTGTGAATGAAATTGATAGGTGTGAATGAGCACATTTTTGACACAGAGATGCTTCCAATCCGCTAGAATTAGAATTTTCTGTTTTCTTCTTTTTGGTCTTGCATTTGAGATCAATCCAAACCTACAATTGAAACAAATATTTTATGAAACAAAGAACATTAAAATAACCTTTATGAACTTATTACTCGATGCCATTTATTCCATTCCCGTGCAGTCCATTTGAAATTACAGCAAATTGATCAAATTGCCTTTGCGTCACCACTTTTGAAAACATACATTTTAAATGGTTCAAATAATCAATGAAAATTTTGTGGTTGACAAAAATATTGTTAACAAGCAATATAATTGAGAACGATAATTGACACTCGCAATAGGGCTTTAAATTCAAAATGATTCATTTATGTTCATTGACAATAGGTTTTTCAAAAATATATTGCAAATTGATAATCGCAATACCGTTTTAAAAAAATTGTTGTAAAATTTCAACTTTCAATTCAAAATTGACGATAGCAATAAGGGTGACTGTTTAAATCTTTCAATTTTCTCACAGGGACTATGCGAGGCTTATTTTGACACTAAATACGGTGTTCAAACATTGAATATTATTTCCTTGTGTTTTTGAAAAACATGACTCTATGTACTGTACATACACATCATGCCTGTGTTAGTTTTGAATCCAAAGTTTAATTTCGATCATTACCTTAAGTTTAAAAAATATCCGTATTCAACATTGTTTATATAATTGTCAATGTAATTTAAAAACTTGATGTATTTGTTATAAAATAAAACAAAAAAAGTACTTTGAACCCAATACCCATAGGATATCTCATAGTCTGACATAATACGGTGATTAGTAATGAAGTCGGCTCAACCTAAGCCTATCAAAAACCTATGATAAAGTACATAATTTTATTTTACTTATATGCTACCCAAATTTATATCACAAATAATTTCAGTTTATGGGATTTTTTGCCCAAAACCATTTCAAACACTAGATTTCACATAATTCTTCGTTTTGAATTTTTACTCAAAATACGTTTTTTTCTTATCTACCTTTTAACTGTTTAAGCTTAAGGTTAATAATTGTTTTCAAGATAAATATTTTCACATACTAACAATCAGAGAAAGCTGGTTTTTCTTATGAACTACTATATTTGAAAGCAGGATTTTTGAAATTGACAGTCAGAAATTTGAATTAATAGATATTTTATCAAAATAGTTAAGAATTTCAAAAAATAATACTTAATACAGGCATGCAAATTAAATTCAATGAATAACGGATGGAGTTTTTAAAAATGCTTTTTTCGCCGCACTTGCAGCTTCTGGGCTATTCTTCAAAACTGACTATCAATTACCAATTATATTGTATTTATATAAACTAGTCAGAAAGAAAACAAAGAACTTATGTTTTGGTTTTATGAATCATTTCTAGATAAGATGGAACATTATTACTATTATTGTGTGTGTTTCCTTATTAGAATAACGTGGCATTCCTGAATCTTAACTTGAATATTTATGCTCTTGACATTTTTTATTTACTTGTTAAAGTTTTTGATATAGACAAAATTAATAGATACATTTTTAATGTTTTTTACTTTCGGAAATCTTGTTTGCTTAAATAAAATACCAATTTCGTCAATTAAAGATACAAATTTCAACACACATATAATTATCTTAGTATTTAAGGTAAATAAAAATAATTGAATAGTGATCCTGATCATATTTGCTATTCCATCAGAAACGGGATTTAGTTTTTCATATCCCCTTGGGAATATTATTTTTCCATTGGATTACTGTAAATTCTACTTTACGAGCTGTGATGAGAACTATACAATTTTATGCCTTTCAATTAGGATCGCTTATGATCATCTAATTTAACGATTATCAACTCAAAACGCACAGCCATACCGAAACTCCTCAAAACGAACAAACCATGAAATTGTTATTCCTATTTGTGTTTCAACCAAAAGAAAAACAAAGAATTCACAAAAAAGATATTTCATTTTTTTCACGTGCAGCGATGTTTTAATTCGTTCCAACCACTTACAGATACTTGTAATTGTAATTTAACATAAAACGCAACCACTCGCTGAAAGGATATAAGGCATCGGGAGGATTTTCCGCTCGAAATCTACATACATTTCAAATGCTATGCCGCCTTCAGCTGTTTCAAGTGGTTTCGTCTAGAACTCCTCATGGAGGACAAATTAACCCATCGATATGGATATTGAATGACGTAACGCGGTGTGGTCGTTCGGTTAGGCAATTGAAACATAATTACTATGAATGATTTGTACGACGGACGGACGGGCACACAGGCAGCGACATGTGGTTCTTATGGGAAGGAACGTGAACACCTCAAGGCTGAGAATAAGGACCACACAAGATTGCTAGCAATCAAGAACAACTTGACAAACAAGGAAAAGTGAAAACCAAGTAATTAGACTGATGTTTGCCAGTGAATTTCGATTTTATAGACAACCGAAGCCATTACCGAGCGGTAGAGCCATTGACTAAATTGACTTTGAAGTGCTTTGTACTTGACAATTTTCGACACA
The DNA here is from genome assembly GCA_905146935.1 of Scaeva pyrastri. Lineage (NCBI taxonomy): Eukaryota > Metazoa > Arthropoda > Insecta > Diptera > Syrphidae > Scaeva > Scaeva pyrastri. The sequence continues at coordinate 137,008,654 of LR989927.1, forward strand.
TACCTGTCTTATACAGAAAGACAATGCACCCCAGGGCTGTGACTTTTAAATGTCAAACATGAATTTTCTAATGGAAGAGACCAGTGCTATAGGATAATCCGATCAAAAATTTTGTATAGTAATTATTTTTGTCAAATACCTGAATTGACATTGTAAGGGGCCAGTTATAGCTAGCATTGGTTTTCATCATTGAACATTTTATTTCGCTATTAAAAGCGATATAGAGACATTCAAATTTGTCATTGGAATGAAACTAATGACTTGGAGAATTTTTTTAGTGAAAAAAAAAAACATTTATTTTAACCCAGAACTTTTCTGTGAGTTAATTTTTAATTTTTCAATGATGAAATCGTTTTCAATGAACAGCTGTTTCGATTTGGAACAAAATCGTTCCAATGAAAGCATTCCGTTCTCGTTGTATTCCCGCCTGTCAGCTTTTCTTTCAATGATCAACTCTAACCTCAAATACTTGGAAAATGTTGGTTTATTTTTCTTTTAAATTATGCAGTTGTACGTAGTGTTTAAAAGAAATTTAAATAAATCTTTCATTTACCCGATTGTTAGAATTTGATTTTTTTCTTTTTTCCAAACAGTAGAGGTGGTGTACAAAAATGAGTTTTTTTTTATTTCAATGATAGATTTTTTCAATGACATATTTTTAAATGATAGCTATAACCAACTTGTCAAAAAAATTCCAACGATTGGTTTCAATGATGAAAATCAATGATAGCTATAACTGACCCCTGATAAATTTCTAATGATATATTGACCATCAGCAGCATTTCATAATCAATTTCAAAATTTTATATTTTATATTTTTGATACCATTTCAACCATTCAAAACACTGATCAAAAACATGGCATAATTTTTGAACGTAAGAGGGCGTTGCGGTTTCAGTTTCTTTAAAATCTTATTAAAACTTTTATTTTGTATGTACGTACATATAACTTTTTCAGAAAATAATCATACATGCATATGTACATTCATTTATGTACATACCTAGGTACATATTATGATTTTAAAATTACTTACAAAATTTAGAGCAACATTATAATGTTCTATAGCATAATTTGAAACTTTGTTTAAATAAATTGGTTTTGAAAAAATAATATACAAACATTCCATACATAACACACATACATACACACATAGGTAGGTATGTTATAATGTCTTGTACATTGTACATGCATGTGTACATACATACATATGTTTAAAACTAACTTATAGTTTATCAGTAGTTTTTATTTTAATTGGGCCGTAACTTTTGTTGGTGATCATGTAACAGGATCAATTTCATCGACATTGTGATTCGAGCTGAAGGCCCTGGTAGCTAGTGCTCTAAAAAATATTTATTGAATTTGTAATTATAATATTATTGTTCAATAAAGTATAATAATAAATAATAATAAATAATAATAATAAAGTATAATATAATAATTATTATTATCGACATTGTATAAAATATCTTATAAAAAAAACCGTCTGTTAATAATTGTGTACATATCCCCTTCATTTTGTTCCTTATTGACATTTACATGTTATATACCAATTAGACTGGGTGGGTTTAAAATTGACTGCAATCTACCCGCATAAATACAATTATTGCGCCGCGCCGCTCACACTGTTTCCAAGGGTGACACTGATCCACATAAATACTCCAAAACACGCATAAATAATAAAAGACAAGTCTCGTCGTCGTAGTCGTCGTCGCTTAGCTGATGATGGTGAACCATTTTACTTTTGGTTTTCTTTTACAACAAATCATTACATCTCCGCCCATTTACAGTAAATCCACCCTCGGGAGTAATTGAACGTGATGATTGCGATGATTTATCCCCCACACCGTGCTGAAGTTGAATGAATGTCTTGCTACTCGTATAGCTGATGCACACCCCATCATTTAGATTATATACCCTCTGTAGAAAATTTAACAGCCCTGTTTGGTGTGCGGAGGATGGAGGGAATAATGAAAGACGTGACCCTGAAGCTCTTTGACTTGATGTTGATGTTGATGGTGATGCTGCTACAATGATGGTGGGTGGTTGTTACGTAATAAAACCCCTCTCGCTTCTTTGTTGTGCAATTTGGCTAAAATAAGGAAAAGACATTGGTATTGTGGCACTTGGGGTTGTAAAAGTTTTACAGTCCCAATTTGAGCTGATGGTGTTTTTTATGGGATTCGCATAAAAATATGGAAATTATGAAATTGTGAAGACGCAGCCTAAATTGGATTTGTGAGCTCTTTTTGCGAAAGTATAGTATATTTGTTGTATATACTTTATGTACAGTACATACTTATAAGGAAGGCTTCTGTTCTAAATCGGTTTATTGTTGGCAAAATGAGAGGCAAACAAATCTGTTTTGTGTACTCATATAAAGGTAGAAGGCAAGGACATTTTGTATACTTAATGTGAGGTACTAAGCGATAAGTCGAAAAACGCTCGTAGTTTATGTGAAGTCTACAGGAATTCAAGCCAAAAAGCAGCTATTTTTAGGAGAAGAATAAATCGACAATTTATTGTGATGAACCAATTGGACATATGCATGATGGAATACCAACGCAAATGTTTCCTTGGATATAATGTACATTGCTTTTTATGACTAAACGAGTTACTTTGGCACCATAATAATCAGTGTTTGCAATTAAAACTGTGTTAGGTAATCGAAGTAACAAGAAATAAAACAACATTTCCCATTTTCTTATTCCCAAAAAAACTCTTTGAACGTTTCTCTGATAGCAACCATAGATTTTTTATATACGAGCGTAAATGCGTTGAAAACTTAAAGCCACTAAAAACATTCATACTTGTTCATAAAATGTACGTTTGATTTTTGTCAAGTTATAAGTTTGCAATGTTGTTTATTTGGAATAAAATTTTACGATTAGGTAAATTTGTATATTATATTGGAAAACCAGAAATGAGAATATTATATGTAGAGTATACTATACATTTTCCATGACTGCCAATCATCACAAGCCATTTTATTTGATATCCTGCGGCAGATTTAACAACTTTTTTCTTGACACTACAAAAACAAATAGGAACAAAATGTTAAACAACTTTTTTTAGAACCAGTGCATGCAGATATTTCCACAAATAACAAAAGCAATTAACAACAAAAGAAGGAAATTACATCCTTCTTGCTATGAAGTTCCTTCCGCAAATCACGCAACAATCTGTGCAAAAAAATAATGTACTATAGTGCAAACAACAGCACTTGTTACTCTAAACGACATCATAAGGCCTTTCGATCTAGAAGAACATATGCCACGTAATTTGTTACTGCTGATGTGTACAGAAGCCAATTAAAGTGCTTGTTTTTTTTTTTCTGATTGAGAAACGAATCCTGATCGTGCTAGTCGACCAGGTGCTTAAAATCCTTCACAAGTATAGTAGCTCGGCGAAAAACCCTTCTGAGGATCAGCATAATGGAGCACATTGCTTTGCTATACCTAACCTACTTATTCTGTGGTTCCACACCAATATCCAATACAATATAATTGGGCCAGGATTTCCCAAATTAAATTATGACTTATACCATCCCCTGACCACGAACATGGACTCAAGGCAGATTTAAAACATTATTATCTCCTAAATCGCATCTTATTCTGCTGCGCCATGTTTTACAAGTCGAAAAGTCAACCACAAATTGTAAGACACATACAATATACATGCATATTCGTGTGGCATGTCGAAGTGATTGTATCCTTAACAAGACAATCAGCAAACAGAAACAGCAAACAGCAAACAGCGATGAGTAATTTAATACGCCCGGTAGATTATTACTATTGCCAGTGAAATTGATGCGTCTCCTGGGAATGTTTTACTGCATCCAGAGGTTGAGTCTTGTATCTGAACTGCTGGTGATGCGTTGTTGTTGTTGCTTAAAAACTCAAAACCCAATCAGTTAGAGAAAATAAAAATACGAGTACATCAGGGGATGTGAAATCTTTTGCCCTCTCACCAAATAATTAAATGGATCGATCCGATAAGGTAATTGGGGTGAAGTGTATGTCAACAAGGGAGGGTTACGATTATACGAGTTCTGATGGATGGAAGGGATATCAATTTAGATTTTCGTATAGACGCCATGTTGAACACGATAATTTTGTCTTTAAATAAAAAGAATAAGCACAGAGTATAAACGCACACATGTGTGCATAAGGAAAATTCAATGTCAATTAAATTCTATTCAGTGGTTATAAGTGGAAGTTTTATTTCAGTTAGGGAACAATGGCTATCACTTTAAATTAAATGAGATCTTCGTTTAAGGGTGTTTAAGTGTTTTAAGCATTGAAGAGTTTCAGATTGTAAGTTGTCTCATATGAATGTTGAAACTATAAGTTAGTTTTTTATTATATACATATGTATGGTATATCGAGCTCTTACCGCCAAATTATCGGAAGCCACACTTTTGTCGAAAATGCGTTTTTATCGAAACTACTAATATGAGCCATATATTAAAATCATAATTAAAAATGTGAAACTTTAACTTTCTGCGTAAAATTTTTGGGTACAAATATTTAAAAAAAAAACCTTCTCCTGTAAAATTTAATTTTTGTCGCTTACTATAATTTGGCGGTAGGGGTTCGATATGTACATTGTACATGTATATACATTATTATAAAAAAAACTTTTAAATCTTAATCTTTGTTTTTCTTTTTGCTTTGGTGCTCTTCCAGCTTAGCTACATAATTTTAAATCATTCAATAGCTTCCCCACTAGAAATTGCTTTGGGATAGTGCAGAAATCAAAAGCATTTAATAAATAACATCTGTATCTGTATCTGTGAACTATACCTACATCTACATACATACATACATATATACATAAGCTCGAAAATTAAAACACTCTTTAGTAAGCAAAAACGCTCACATTATAATCATCAACAAATAAAATCACATTTAATTGTAAGACCAATCACTCAATTTATATCCCAACGGATAAGTGTTCTAATCAAACGCCATTCATCAAATAAATAACCCATGACGTTAACATCCCAAAGATAGATGACTTCTCTTGTCAACCCTTCACAAAACTACAATAAAAGACGACTTTTTTTTTCTTGTAAATAACAACACAAAAAAGGGCAATTGATCAGAAGACTTCAACCCCCATGTATAGGTACATCATCCCTTCTTTTTGTTTTCATTCCAAGTCTGCGGATGACACAGATATACTCGTTCTTTATATACATACACAAGTTCACATCCTTTATGAACTTACAAATTACCATTTGATTTAGTTCGTTACAAGGCAATCAAATCGAAATGATAAATGATGACACTGTCAAGGGGACGTAGTTTATTTAAACGCACACACACGCGCATACACATCATGAAAAACCAATTCACAACCCCTATAAAATTACTGGAAAAATATGGACAAAAAGGAATTCGCTTATCGTTTTAGGGTTTCGTAACCTTTTTCTTTTTTCGAAACTCTGCTAGTCAATAAAAACTACAAACCTAACATATACCCAACATAATACCTATAAATACATAAGATATATAGGTTAGGTAAATATGTATGTACATATGTAGTATGTACAACTGCCTGCTTGTATAATTCATAGCATAAAACCATTCTCCTGATATAATTTGTCTCTTAATTCTGACGTCGTCCTGGCTTTGCACGATCCTGGTTGATAACCCAATTTTGCGAATTTACTGTTGCAACCCTCCTTTTTTAATCTAATAAAAAATGTCTAAATCAAAACCAAGATATAGTTGGTTCATTACAGTCCCATTTTGTAACACTCGCTCCAATTGTAGTTTTTTTTTTTTGGGTCAAGCAGTGGCGGATCATGAAAGTAGCTTTAGGATTCCAATTCCCCCCAGAGGAATTTCTTGCACTTTTTTTCTTTTTGATGAGTGAAAATAAATGTATGTAATTTCTTTTGATAGCTAAATATCATACGTCTAAAAATATATACAACTATTATTTATTTAAAGCATGACACAAACAATCAATCAGTTTTTATTTTAATATTAGGTCTAGTTACATATAAATATTGAGAAGTTTCCAAAATTAAATATAATCGCTTGAAGAATAATAGAGATTAAAGATTTTTACATTTTTAAACAAATTTTATATAATCTAAGTTAGTTTTTTTTTTTGTAAACAATGGTGCTTATTTTGACATTCTCATGAATAGTCTATTTCTATTCGTTAGAATGATTCTATTCCTTCGAATGAACTTTCTTTATTTTGAGATTCGATCGAATAACATTCATTTGATTTGATTTGAGATTCATTTTCAGTATCAGCTGTTTGACATTTACTATGATTCTATTTGAATAATTAGTATGACCGTTTTACATTTTATAGATGTTGGATAAAGAATCAAGAAACAAAATAATAATAAATTTTTTTCATTATAAAGGAAAGTTTAACCAAAAATAAATACATATTCATTACATTTTTTGAGACAAGTCTTCTGTTTTAAAACTATGTATTCTTAAAAAAATAAGTTGTTCATGACTCATTCTAAATTTTTATTTTTTTTTTCTTATACTTGGTCACACTTAAATATCAAAAGAAAAGAGAAGTGTTTGTGAAATGTCAAAACCAAAAAGTGAAATCTTTTTTTATTTGTAATTGTTTTGTTTATTGTTTTATAATTTAAATTTTTTTGATAAATACATAAAATAATTAAATAAAAATATGGCATTTGTGTTGTTTATAAACGAAGAAGGGGTTGAAAAAGTTCAGAGGAGAAGGTTAGTGCATGCTTCAAGCCCATTGCTAATTTCTTTCTTCCATTATTTTAATTAATTTTTCCTTTTGTTCGAGGTTTATCCAGTTGGAATGTGACCTTAAAACATAAAACAACAACAAAAATAACAAAAGGAATTTATTTTCCATGAAATAATTAAAAACTTACATGTTTTGTTTTTTACCCGACAGAAAAATTCAAACGACACAAAAATGACATTTAATTCTATTCTTTCGAATGTCAAAATTGAATTTTTTCGCAAATGAATGAACTTTCTATGGATTGGGTGAACTTTCGATTAACATTCTAATTGCCGAGTCTCAAAATTAAGTTTCAACAAATTCGACTCACTTTCGAACTAAAGAGAATGTCAAAATAAGCACCAATAACATTATTAGTTAATAATGTATTTAAGAAATTTTAACTTTGAGAAAAAAATGTAATTTACTACACACTATATACTCAGTATTTAAATTCAAAATTTAATATGAATTTGATATTCAATAACTTTTAACAAGGTTTCTTATAATTTCGCGAGTTCTCATTAAAATATATGAACAAGGATCAAAGTTTGTTGATCAACTCTTTCGTTTATACATACATTTGTGTGTCGGAAAATATTTCATAAACATTTCTTTTAAAATACATATTTATATACCACTTATCGTCATCGAAATTCGAAACCAGTTACCACATTCTGAAAATTTTTGCCCACTTAAATGAAAGCTATCTATGATGAAATATGTGGTAAACAAATAGCTATACAAGATTTTAAACTATGTTGAAAATATTCCTTTTCAATGATACGCATTCACCGTTCATATTTTAAAAAACCTTCACATCTGTACTTCAATATTTGCTCTTCAACATAAACACCATAAGGCACACGTGTTATAAGGGCATGTTTGAAAATGATATTCCAGCATTACAATTCTCCGAAGGCATCTTTGTAAGTTCAACGATGAAAAACCAAAAATCTCTGGTCCGCATAAATATTACAACCTTATAAATGTACTCGTACGTCTTCAATGAACGTGCGTAGTCCAATCACACATCGTGGAGCATTTGGTTGGGAAGGAGTCGAAGTGGAGAGAGTCAGAGAGTCCTCCGAGTGACCATCCATTTTCAGCACCCTGATCAGACACAAGCACACACCTATTTATTCCAACATCATTAACTTAAGTGGAAACTTATTCACACACCTTGCATAAGTCATCCTGCTGGCTCTGTTCTGAAACTTGGTGAACAAGGTAAAGTGTGCACGGGCACACACAAGGGCACACAGGTATCTTCACAACAGATTCCGATCTCACCAACTCCAGATAATGCATCTAAACAAATTAATCCCATCGCATCATGGAGTGGTGTGTTGCGTCGCGTCGTCGTCGTTCGTCGTTCGTCCTTCGTTGCTGTACTGCTCAATCTCCTGCCAGCGTGATACATATTTACATAGTTCGCCAAGATGATTCAGTCTTCTATACCGTTCCTTCCACCACCACCGCCTCCATCACCACTCGGCTCCATTAATTGAGATATCTCGCTCCATGGAATTATGACACCAGAGACAGATGATTCCGTAGCTTTGCAGGCCCAACAGGCCAACAACCAACAACATTCGAACAACAGACACCAGCACCATCCACAATATTAATTCTTCTAATAAGATCGTGAATTAATGGAAACTAATCGATTCTCCCGAGGATTATTCCACTCCACCTTCTCCGTCTGGTTCTCCTTCGGTGCGACGCGACGCGATACACGGTTTGGATCGGCTCGGCTCGGCTCGGCTCGGCTGCGGCCACTGCAGGAAGCCCGCCAGGTCTATGACGGATGCTTTTTTATTCTGTTTCCAGGCAATGTCAACTGGTTTTCGGTGTCGCGACGATGCTTTAATAACCGCCTAATAGGTGCGATCCACATTCCATGTCGCTGTCGCTGTCGATGTTGTCGTCGTATAGTCGAGCGTCGAAGATGAGCTTGATGGTGCACAGGGAGCTGGCAGTTGCGAGTCGGGACGGACGCAAGCACGGACGGGATGGCTAAGCACTGCGATCGAGATAGATTTCTTAATGCCGCATAATTTCTCTATAAATCATTGGAAATCTCGTTGGTAAGTGGGTATTACTATTATTTATTGGTGGCAAAGATACCCATCCGGATGTGGCCTGTTGGATGCATTTAAAATCGAATAAACCATTGTAGGCTTCTGTTTTTGTCTTGTTGGTAATATTGAAAGGTATCTGCGGTTTGTGATTGAGAGTCGCTTTCTGTCTGTCGGCTTGTTAGGTTGAGTGTGGCCTTTTTCTATGAGATTTGCATTGAGATTTTGACCCTAATCGTCCATTAACAATGGACGAAAAATGGTTAAGTTGATGACTTTCAAATTGAAAAGTTATACCTAGTTTTGTTTGGAGACAAAGGCGATTTGAACGTCAATCAGGCTAAATGTTATGTTTTTTTTTTTTTTTTTCCTTATGGTTGATGGACGTGGGTGTTATGTGATTGCAAATGAGAAAAGTCAGATGTTTTGGTATCATTGTTATAACTCTACTGAAATGGCAATAGTTTTGAATAATTAAGAAGATTCTTTTTTTTTTTAATACCTACAATTCAACAGATGAGAAAGGAGAGCTTAAAATCTCATTAATCAGGGTTTACATTTATTTTAGTGCTAATTGGGTCATCACAGACCTTCTTCATCTTAGTGGTTTTCAATTGGGTTGACACTGCACTTTTTTCGACCTCTTAATACGGAATTTCAAATGTAATTGGGTATTCACACTGCCTCCATCGAACGCAAGAAGATCCGTGTGAGCTTAAGAGCTGATGCATTCGAAAACCATAATTGACCATAACTGTTTCCGTTATGGTGGATGGAGCAAGCTTTGCGTTTTTGGGTCTGTCTCTGTAGACTCGTTGACGCACATCTGGACATCGTAGGTCTATTTTGTATTCGAAGTCCTCCCCTTATCTGCAGTTCAGTTGACATATTGTCCCACTAAAAGAATTCTTGCTGTAGGTGGTCGGTTAAAACCACTGCTTGCTGTTGCTATACACCGTGTGCATCAAGTCTCATTTTTCTGGAGTCACAAATTATAAATTAACCTATCGATATTTAATTACCTACTTTGGTTCAAAAGAATAAGAAATGTAGTCAAGTTAAAATATGTAACTCAAACAATATATTAAAAAACGTTTCAATGACACAATTTTTACGGGCGAAATAACGGATTTTGTATTATGAATTTTTATAATTACATACATATGTATGTATCTATGTGCTGAAAATGCGTGTCTTAGTGTTGCATTATATAATATGTACAATCGAATTTCCCAAGCCTCGAAGGCAGCACACCGCACATCGTGGAGATATGGTCGCTTGAGATACAATATAACTCCAACTCATTCATTAACTCTTTCGATTGTCATTTAAAACGGATATGGAGATAAATTGGTTAAGATTGAATTAAAGTCTGTGAGTTATAAATGCAAGACGGTAAAACTGCGAAATCAGTCGATTGGAGTCGACTCTGAAACGGAGTATGGCCGCGATGCATACACAGACCCATACACAAATATTATTCCCCATGACATGGTATACACGACGAAGTCGACTAGCAACGCATTGCGCATTGAAGTGCAACAACTGTCAGAATTGGGCAAACGTTCCCCAGCTCTCATTAAAGACCTATCATTTTGTCTTATTTATCGGAACTGGTATTCAGAGCAGAGCACAAAATGCTGGACTACGATAGCTGTGGTCGAAGTAATGATCCGCATTGAGGTGGTGCCCGAGGGACGACAAAGAGCTTCAACTTTATAGAAACGCACAAATAGTCATTTGTGTGGACAAACCATTTGTTACAGCTTCGAAATGTGAGTGACAGTCGCAATGCATCGAGCCCTACTTCTCAATTTCACTTCATGGATCAGTGGTCGCAAGTCGTTTGGCCGATTGGCCCGTTTTAAGAGCCAAACATATAACACACGTCACGCGTAAATTCCAACTGTCACTTGTAACCTTTGTAAATCGTGTGAGTGTCACCAGCGCAGCGTTTTATTCGACTTCCCCTCGTCTGATGAGCCCTTTGGCTCGCTTAAGTCACTAAAAGCTAAAACTGGACTCAGGTACATAATCCCCTTTCCCGGTGCTTACAACATGTGTACAACATGAAAAAACATCGCGAATTGGATAAATAATTGGTGTTCACGAACTCTGTCTCTCGCGCTTTGATTTTGTTTGCTATCGGATTCGAATATCAAATTGCGCGCACACATTGTCAAAGCCTCTCCCATGGATCTGGATCTGGCCCTGGAGCCTGGACCGACAGCACAGAAAGTCAGAAACACGGACGGGATGGCCACAATGTGCCTCCTTCGATTGCCCTTATGCAGAACCAGAAAAACGAAACGGCCACAGGCTGGACGACCAACGACAAAACGCCGATTTGTATATGGAGCGATTGGATCCATCCGACCATCATCCTGGCCACACTTTCTGTCCGGCAATGGTTATGGAAACGGCGACGACGACGACGACGACGCGGACTCTACAGATGAACATTGTATCTGGACTGCAATAAGCAACAAGGACCGGCAATATTCCAATTTCAATCAGCTCACCTCACTGGCTAGAGGTGTATCTAAATCTGACTTATAACACGCATTGTGGCACATATATGTACCTGGCCGCCACTCGTGGTGGTCGCCATCGCCAATGCCATTGTGTGTTCTGATCTTGGCCGCTCTTTGCACTGCAAAGCGTTTTTGCTGCTCCGCTCGGGTAGATCTTTCTTTTTTTGATGCAAGAGTAGCGTTTCTTGTGTGCATTTTGGAATAAATTTTGAAATTCAATAGCTGCGGAGCGCCGACAACAAGGATGCTGCATTTGCCGCGCACTCTTCTCATCTCGCATCTTCCCATGCTTGGGCTTCGCCTCGAACATCGCGCAATATTCCAGAATATTTTAATTTAACAAGACCACAAGGAGACATTTGTATTCACGCGCGAAGACACGTGATTACGAGCGCGCCTCTGATTAGGATGATGGTCACATGATTATGTCCTTTTTGCTACATTGGTTCGCACTATTAAATTTCGATCGAACTTCATAAGTGTCAAAAGGTTGGCCGACGGTTTTTTGTTCTGTTGTTTTTTTTTCATTTTTTTCTTCTGATGTTTTGTCTTGTACCATTATTAAGTTCGGCGGTGGATTAAACGAGCCAATTAAAAATAAAAAATAAAAAAATACAAGAACGTGAAATTAAAACCCAATCTTAGCTTTTCCACATTCAATATTTGCAATATTTACAGGAGTTGTTCCTATAAAGCTCTTTATTGCGTTATTGAGTGAATGAAAACTCTATATTTTCCATTTGTAATTTTTATATTATTTTAGGTATTATGTAACAGAATTAGTTTATTTAACATTATTTGTTTGTTTAAGTTTTTAATAATCAGTCCCTCTTTCAAAAATCTATGTAGGAAAAAATGAAAATTTATTGTAATCGATCTGATTTGTCGAATGTGAAATGAATAAAAATGTTTCAATGGGCAAAAATGTGGTTATGATTAAATTGTTTCACTGAGTTTGAAATCGTTTCTTAAAATAAAATTAATTTGGTAAAAAATGTGCCAATATTTTGAATTGCTTTAATTTTTAACTTCCCATAGGGAGTTATTTTGTAATCATTTAAGCTGGATTAAACAAAAGTTACACATCACTTTGACTCCGGGTATTTTTTATAAATGAAAAATGTGTGCTTTTATTAAAATGGTTGATAAATCTTATGGCATCTTGGAGACTAAGGCCAACTTATAAGTAAGTGAATCTCTTGTGAAACTTAGCCCGTATATTGGCAATACAATTTAGATATGTATGTTTTTCTTTCTAATATTGAATATTTAAATCAATTTTTAAACTAAAATTAAAAGGACAATTTGTTTAAATTTAATTTTTATTTTCAGGTTCTTAGATCAGCTCTTTTGTTTTATACTTACAATACGTTATACCTAAAATCAAATACCAAATTGAAGTTATTTTTGTCCGAGGTTATCATCACCGTTCCATGTGATTGCCTAGGTCTGTCAAAGTATTCAGTGTGCGTAATGTCTTAAGATTTAAGCACCGGAAGTATTAACATTCATCCTAACCACTTGTCAGCTCGCACTCCGAGCACATTCCGTCCATTGCTAAGCATATGCAAATGCTTATTTCAATTTTTTTATTTTCTTTTGTTCCTTCTCGCTGCGCCCATTCCGAAGAAGGTGTCAGATTCAGATAATATCGGTTAGTAGAAATCTCTTGGAAATTATTAACACAAGTTTAAAACACATTTATGGGTATCACGCTGTGAATGAAGTTGTTCTCCACCAAGGAAACAGTGTCTTTTTATTTTTGTTTTATTTTATTTTGGAAAATATCTCTGCTAGAGCTTGAACGGGGCAATAAAGACACTACCTTGGCTAATAAAGGGAACAACTTGAAGGCGCGAAAAAACGCACAGCTATACACATACATTGGCAATTAGGCTGTCTGCAAAGGCTTAAATATTCAAGGGAAAATTTACATTTAAATCGTTATGGCAGTTGGCTGGAGGAGTCGAGACAAACCCCAGTCATGGTCCCTTATGTTCATATGAGTAAAGGTTGAAAAGGATAAGGCGCTTAGATTGAATGATGCCCGATTTACTTGGCTGTAGTAGTGGAGTTACTCCGATTTTTGAGAACGCGTGTAGAAACACATAACAATAATAAATGAAAAACTGTTCGATGGCCGAAGGCATGGGGTAGGATAAATAATGGTCTCGACTTAACAAGATCATATCTCAGGATTAGTTTCATATTTGTGTTTAGGATTCACACTCAAGGCAAAAGATTGGTTGAGGATGTCGATGTGCAGATGTTCGAATGCAGATTCGATTGAATTTTAAAAATGAGAAACAATGGCAGTGAAATATTTATTAATGCTAATGGCTTTCGTAATGGAAACATCATAACCAAGGACACGGGAGTGTGTTAACTGGTTAGAGTGAAGCAATTTTTCATTTTGCTAAAGAATTAGAATGACTTACCTGATTAGTTTCGTTGGTAGGTTTGGTTAGTTATGTTTGTTACATTTGAAGTTGAAGTTGAAGTTGAAATTGAAGATGAAGTTGAAGTTGCAGTTGCAGTTGCAGTTGCAGTTGCAGTTGCAGTTGCAGTTGCAGTTGCAGTTGCAGTTGCAGTTGCAGTTGCAGTTGCAGTTGCAGTTGCAGTTGCAGTTGCAGTTGCAGTTGCAGTTGCAGTTGCAGTTGCAGTTGCAGTTGCAGTTGCAGTTGCAGTTGCAGTTGCAGTTGCAGTTGCAGTTGCAGTTGCAGTTGCAGTTGCAGTTGCAGTTGCAGTTGCAGTTGCAGTTGCAGTTGGCAGTTGGCAGTTGGCAGTTGCAGTTGCAGTTGGCAGTTGGCAGTTGGCAGTTGCAGTTGCAGTTGCAGTTGCAGTTGCAGTTGCAGTTGCAGTTGCAGTTGCAGTTGCAGTTGCAGTTGCAGTTGCAGTTGCAGTTGCAGTTGCAGTTGCAGTTGCAGTTGCAGTTGCAGTTGCAGTTGCAGTTGCAGTTGCAGTTGCAGTTGCAGTTGCAGTTGCAGTTGCAGTTGTAGTTGCAGTTGCAGTTGCATTTGCAGTTGTGTTTTTGTAATAAGTCACTTTAAAAGGAGATCAGTTTAGGAAACACATGCCATATTAACTTTTTTTAATTTTAGTTTTTAATATTAAGATTAAGATTTTGGTTCTGCACTTTCTACTTTTTGATTTGATAAACTTATATTTTTTAAATCATTATTATTGCAATTAAATATTAAATTTAGTTAAATAATTATATTTTCTCTAAAAATTGGTACTAGGCTGCTAGATACAATGCGTTATGTATAGATAAATTGATAATATTATATTTTTAAGTAAAACTTTAAGTTGTCTAATTTAAATCAAATTTACATTATTTAACAATGACTTTTTGAAGACTGGAATAAATAAATAAATGCATTTTTCTGTTTCAACATTATAACCTTTAATAAATCAGTTTGAAAGCACTTAAACGTTTATGTGTCATAATTAATTACATTCGAAACGAATACAATACCACGCTTCGAATGCTATGTGCATGATTCCAAGTTAATATTCTAACAATTTAAAAACTATTAACCTAATACCATGAAACCCAATTATACTTTTATTCATCACAGGAACAGCGGGACCCCAGGAGGTCCTTGTGCGGGTGCTTTCAACACCACACAGCGCATGACCTGGTGCTCCGTTGAATAGCGTTTCTAATTTTCTAAAGCCAAACATTAGATAAATGATTCAATCTTTATTGTATCCCATTGTGTTCATTGTCTAAGTAGGCGTTTGGAATGTTGCACCGTGGCTGTTTGTTAGAATATAATATGTACACCTATTTGATTTGTGATGACAATAAACCATAGTCACACATCTGCCTTCTGTAGAAATGGAATTTGCAATGTAAAAATAAATGTATCCAATTATAAATCAACAATAAAAATTGTCAAAAATAAAAAAAAAAAATACTGTCGAATACCTATAAAAAATAAAACAATTTTCTAGACGAATGATCCTCCCATTGTCCACTGTTTTCAGGTGTTGCACATTGAAAAGTCAACAAGGCTACGGCACTGTAACGGATACTTCCATATAAACACAAACCAATCGATTTTCAATTTCAAAGAAAACAATTGAAAAAACAACACAGGATCGCTATCAAAATAATCGTTTTATTAATTTTTTTGTTCGTCCTTTCATCTAAAAATTGAGTACTTAAATTTTTACACCACTTGAGTGGACATGATCCAGCCCTTGACTATGGCAATGCCAACTGTATACTGTATTGTCCTCCGATTGTTGTACTAATAAATGCATTGAATCATTTGTGCAGCCGACAATGAATGCAGTGCGGTCAGCTTTAACACCTTTTTACAAAATACATAGTATCGCCCGAACTAGGACAAGAAAAGGACCTCTGGGCTCGTTGTCGTTGTGTATTGCTGATTATTATCTTTTTATCTTCGATTTATGTTCAGAAGGACACTTCCATTGTTGTCCTAAATTTGCGAAATCAATTTGAAGTAGAAGGTATTATTTCATTTGAAATGGATACTGGCAGATGTTCTTAAAGAGTAGGAACGAATAAGGAACAGTAAGTGTGCATGCAGCTACCACTTCTGTTGTTATATGGATGATGATGACGAGAATGAAAGTCATTCCTAAGGCTCACTTGAAATAAGGAACAAATGACACTTTAGCTGTGATGAATAGCCCATTGATCGATGGATATTGGATAAAGTCGTCATCACGGGGTGTGACTTTTGAATAGCGTTTGCAGCGCAGCATTTTAATGGAGTTCGAAATTTAATTGTTCTGTTTGTGAAAATTTAGTTTTTTTTTTTTTTGGATGAGTGTTTCGACTTTGCGGTTTCTTTAATGTTATGTGAACTTAAATTGGTATTTGGGGAATTATTTTCATATAGTACATTATAGAAAATAGTAATTCTATGTTGAGGACGTTAATTGTAACTTAATGTAAAAATAGAAAAGGAATTATGTACTGACTTTAATAATTATTTCAGTGAACTTACATTCTTCTTAGTCAAATTTTCTTTCAGATTCGAGAAGTAATTCTAAAACAACTAAATATTTAAGGCCGTGCTAAAATTGTCTATTTTTCAAATTTAATTACATAGATTTAGATGGATATATATAATAAAATATAAATATAAATGGTTGGTGCTCCAATAGTTTAAGAAACTTTCTAAAAGTTGATCTATATTTAATTTTGTTGAGAAAAAATTATTTATATTCAAATACAATAATTCAAAGTCGTTAAAAAGATATGAAATCTAATGGAATAAACTTTTTTTTTTTAATTAAAAGTGAAATTTATATTATATTTTACAAAATGACTTTTTTTCCAATTTATAATCAGATCTAGAATCGAAATTAGCTCAAAGTGTATTCGAAATGACCCATTTTGACAAATGTTATAAAGTCAGCCTCTAAGAATGAGGTGTTTAATTATCGTCAAATGTGTATATGATTTGTGTACAATTTCTTAGTTGTTTAAAAAACTGGAGTATAGTAAATTATGGCTTTTGTTAAGGATGATCACTTCTCCATTTCAACACAGTTTTATGAGTGAGAGGTCTAATATACCACAATACTTTTGTTATTTTCAGTAACTATATTTGGTTGAAAGTTGAAATGAATAAAAACCTCTGCCGATATAGCCATAAATGGCTGCGTCTCTGTGCTCTTAATCGTAACGTAAAGTGTTCCACAAGAAAGATTTTTGGGTCTTTTTAAAAGTTGTATTTTCATCGGTCTTGTCAAATTTATCCAAATCAAGAAAAATCTTACACAATATATGTATGTTATGTAGATGTCACATTTTCGGAAAAAATAAATTCACAAATTGTTTTCCAATTTTTCTAAGGACTGTTTAACCAGCATCATGATCCATTGAATTCGTTCTCTATTGAATTTTGTTTATAACAAAAATAAAAGCAATCAAATTGACAAACGGGTACGATGTCCTCTCCTTTTGTGTGGCGTATATTGCAATTGAATACACATTGAGTAATCAAATTGATTCGCTCCATTCGATTCTTCCAGCCAATTTAACGCAAATCTTTGTTGTGCTAGAATAGGATATTGCTTTTATCATTCGAAACAATATACAAACATTTTCATATGCACAGCACATATTTTTGTAGTTAACATATTATGTATGGATGTATAGGTAAGGTATACAGTTCTTATGCCAACCAACACAATCGAACAATAAACCCATGTAAACATTGGCACCCTCATATGTACATACATGTACAATAGTGAGTCGAATAGACAGGACGATATTTTTCGAATATCCTGTCCCCGGGTAAAATGTATTTATTTTATAACATTGCCAATCAAGATGGCTGAACAAACATAATCATTTGCTCATACTTCAATGAATCGCAATGGCCATCCGGGATAGGTCGTCTGTCCGAATGCGACTAAAGCGTTGTTCTCTCGTTTTGATGTACAGAATAAACATTTTGGCCACGTAGATGGAATGTGTACGGTTCAGAACCATTTGCAACCGGATATCTTGTTGTATTTTATTTCAATTGCCCGCTTCGAAAATTATTGAAAAAAAGTTATGGAAATATATATGTTTCTTTTTTTTGCACTTTTAACAACCAAATATTTATGCAAATATACATACATACATATGTATGTATATCTACATTTCCATCATCAACTTTTAATTTTTGTTTCGTTTGTCTGCATTTTGGAATATCGAAGCTTAAAATAATGGAACTTAATATGCAGTTTATTATTAAAGTTTAAGGAGCGGAGGTGATACAAACTATAGAAAAAAAAGCTTTTCTTGGTATTGGAATATTTTAGAATCAAGGAGAGTAGTATCATCTACAATTCTACATTTATGTAATTTAATATTTTCATTTACCATTTCACAGGTTAATTGTTACATCTTACAACAATTTTATGATGAAGTAGTTATTTCCTAAAGTCAATTGATAATTTATCGTTTGACTTTTCCCGAATGATAATTATAATGAGAACAAATCAATAAAATCAATAAAAAGAACTTAGTTAGATTGTCATTAATAGAAGTCTTTTCAGTATATTAACACAAATATACATCCTCTATCAAACACAAATATTATCTTCAAAAGTCTTTAGTAGGGAATTTATCGTTTTATGTAAGTTTGTTTTGCCGTCGGCTTTAAACATTTTCAGTTTCCAACTCTCATCCAGAAAGAATATACCTACATATAAGATACACTACCCTGCTTCTTGAATCTTCAGTCCATTTGAAATCGAAAGACTTAATTATCCTCTTTCGTAAAAAAGAAATACAAAAATGAAAAAAAAAAAAACAAGGAAAAAACACGAGAAAACCCTCCAAACAAACATAATTCTTATACTTCATTATCAGCACCCATCATCGCCATCTCCAAGGTGCCAATTTGCGTCCCATAATTCAGTTCCATTTCAACGCCTGATTAACCCTGCTATGTACACACAATGAAGTAATGTTCCGCAACCAACCCCCACACTCAAACATACATACATATCTATACACAAGAAGAATCACAAAGGATGTTCCACACACAGTTCCCAGTTCCCAGTTCCCAGCACTCTTCCCACAACATAATGGCAATGGCACCTCGAGGCCTCATGCAATTATCAAATGAACTTAAACGGAGCATTAATTTCCCGCGCGTATAAATTACCCCCAGTTACCTCCTAGAACCAGCTCCAATGATTTCGAGAAGCATCGAAAGGAGAGCCCCGCCCAATGCTGCCACCAATACATTGAAGAAGGACCAGGCTTTCAACTACAACTTCAACATCGTGCTTTCCTATGAGCATGACCTGACCATGTAGCTGCGTAGTGGGCATCACATGGATGCTGGAGCTGGAGCTGAAACTGGATGTTGGATGTTGGGTATTGCTGGCAGCACGGAGATCCTTATCGTGCGCATCACTCGCTGGAACTGGATGCGAATGTTTGACTACGGCAACGCCTCCTTTTTGCAAACAATCACCTCGTAATGCAGAATTTATTGGCTGCCGATGCAACTGCTGCAGCTCCACACGACTCTGATGGGTAATTGATCAGCCATTGATTATGGTGGGTCTCCCAATCCCGGGTTCCATTTGCACACGAATCAGAATCACTGCCCCTTCTCGATTGCGTCCCTCTTAATCCCTCAATTTCAAATTGTTGTCAAGTCGAAATGGAATTGGAATGCACTTTGGTTCTGTCTGCGTCTGTTTTACTGTCTCTGCCACATCTGATGGTAAATGTTACTATATACCTACAATCCATGCTCCAACTCCAACTTCAACGAATTGGTTATAGCAGGAGAAGAAGTCATTTTCCAATTTGCTTCAAATTGGTAGCATTTGGAGTGGGTGTTCGGTTTGGTTTGGCTTGGTTCGTTTTACTACACTAGTCCTGCTGCTCCATCAGCCGCACGAACGTGGGACAGTGTTAGTGAGAAAGTATTGTTACTGTGGCCATCACGGCAAATGGAGATAATTGCACATTTTCTGCCCTGCTGCCCCACAGCCAGCCATAGCCAGTCCCATTATAGTTAACCTCTTTTAGAGTTGATGCAAAGCTTCAATTTATGGGACAAAATTTATTGGAACATCTGCAATTGGTTGGGATAATTTGTGGGAATTGCCACCTTTATCCTGGGCAATTGAACGCGGGGAATCGATTTGGTAAAAAGATTGGAAATTTACGTTCCACTTTAATTGGGAGAGATTTATTGCTGCTGATCCGGGACGAGATGGTAGATGGTTTAGCTGGTAGCTTACCATGAAGATGTCGTTTTGTTGACGTGCCATGTTAATAAAGTTATTGGTTATTTATTTCAATTTGGTTTAAAGTGATGCTGCTGCATGCAGCATGCAAGCACTTTTTATTCGGTTGAGAGATCATGAACTTTTGTTGGTGAACTTTTGATCTAACCTCATACCATGAACTTTGTATTGCCAAAGCTGTGAAATGCTGGTAATTTTCTTTTGAAGCACTGGATGTGGCAATAATGTAAACATTTTAAGAAATAGCACTTTTACTTGTGTGAAATTTTGGTTTTATGTTCAATCGATAATTCGGTGACTTTAATTTTTAAAAATTAAAATCTGCTAAGTAGTTACAAAAGTCTAAATTTCGTAGCTTTAATCGACATATCTACAGGTTGATAGCTGTTACCAAGGTTTATGATAATCGTTTTAACGATCGTCTGGTCTACCTTTCTCTATAGGTATGATGGAGATGCAAACAGAGGCAGATTTTGTGAAAAAGACTGTCAAGAAAATAATATCTTGTTATTCTTGAATTTTTAAATATATACCAATGAAATTTAAAATGTTGAATTTTGCAAAACTAAATTTTGAAATGCTGAATTTGGAAAATAAAACCCAAATGGTATAATTGCTCCTATAATTTTCTATGTAATAAATTAAAAACATCTTTTTGGAACTGTTTCTAGGTTTTTTTAAAAGTTGAATATCTACAATTTTCACATTTTTAACGAATTTGGTATATGATTTGAATTTTGTATATACTGATTTCGAATATGACATATGTAAGAAATAAGTTTTTTTCGTAAAGGTTTTCAAATATTCACCATATCACTATTTGCTATAAAAGATCCGATAATCTGTAAAGTTCTCAAAAATTGCAAGTTACGATTATCAATTATGAATTGATAATCGACAGACTTTACTTCAATTAAACAAACGAATTCACAAAAAATTTGATATTTGAGAATAGTGAAAATGATCCATAATGTTGTTCTAATTCTAAATTTTCGAAATTTATTAACTCTAGATTTTCCTATAGACAAACATCTTTAAGATCATACAATTAAGATCCCTTCGCCTCCATCATCCGAGTAGTTCTAATTATTAAAAATCGATAATTTTCCTGACATTTTTGGGAGATTGGTCAATATAATTTTAATGTTTTTCTATTCTGCAAGCATGTCTTTTATGGTTTTTTAACCTTTCCAAGCATTTTGGCCGTTATCGTCACGGCCATAACTTGAGTAATATTGGTTTTTCAAAAGCCTCACAAAAAATGATGGTACGGCGCGGCGTCAAATCAAATGATATTGGTGATTAATTTAATGGACGTCGGCACAACGTGACCCGGAAACTTCTGAAGCAATAAAAGCATAATGGGTTGTTTTGTGTGGCTCCGTCTTGTTGAAACCGCATATCGTCCAAATCATTCTGTTCTACTGCAAGCCGGCCAAAAATATCGGTTATAATTCAATCGTATGCGTATCGCTCCAAATTGACTGTATCCGTTTGCTAGTTGGAATATTCGAAGAGATACGGACCGATGACATCTTTTGACGGTAGAGCACATCCAACTGTTATTTCGTCCGGATCACTTGCGTGTTTCCTGATCTCAATATGCAGAAATTTTGCTTGTTAACATGTGCCTTATGATTGAAGAAATGTTGTTCAAACTTCGAAACACCAAAGAAGCATATCTACGGTGTTATGAATGGTCAGCGGGCTTCAAATGTAGCTATAAGGATTTGCTTGCGCACTCCGTCGATTATGGGTTCTCTTGACTTTTGACCGAGAATAGCAAACATTCCACATTGACATTGCTAATGACAGCTGAGTTTGACACGTGTCAAATACCAAAGCTGCAAACTTGAAACAACGAATTGAATGACTTTTTAATTTTGTTGAATATTTTTAATCAAAAATATACTAGGAATTAAATGCAAATCCCTCTCCGTGATTCTATTTCGTTTAGTGTCTTCAATTTGGATGCATAAGACACAAGTTTTAAGAGAACGAAAATGGCCCAAAGCCTTACCCAATCTTCGCAGATATTGTTCACCGCATGTATCTATAATATTAAAGTATAATACTCTCCTATCCCCCCATAAAACGAAAACATAACCTCCAAGGAAAATCAATGAAAAATTTAATGACTCACTTCGAAGATTGACAATGGGTTATTAGGTAAGTTTCGTTTTTAAGGCTTAATTTTCTGGTCGTATACCTATTACCTATATAGTTCCTGGGATTCCTTCTACTATATCTTAACCTAGTCATGTGGTTTCCATTTCGTATTTTATGTTATTGTTGCTGTTGCTGTTGTTTTTTTTTTTTTTTTTTGGTTGGTGAGAGGGGGCTCTCTCCGGGCTGTCAAGTTAGGCTTTGATTAATTTATACGAGTGAGTGTGCCTTGGCGATTGGTAGAAGATTTATGCGCCAATTAAGTGTATCCTGTCTTGTTAGATTTGTTGTCGAGGCAAATTTATGGGACAAACGATTTGTGACGTGGTGTTGTAAACTGTTTTGTTTCTTCTTCGAGGCTTGTGCTGGCCTTATACCGAGTTGGTTATTCAAATGATTTTATTGAATGCTGGTAATTAATTTATGGTTCTTTTTTATTTTAGAACTCTCGCAATGGGGTAGGCCTACATTTATACAAAAATTTATTCAAGTTTGTCTTATCGAGTAGAGTTGAAAAGGGGTCCAAGGTATTTAGTGTTAGTGTTGTGGTGCGATTGACGTGATCATAAAACAATAATTGAGACTTTAAATGTCCGTTTTTTGTTTTCTCTCTTTTAAATTCGTGTTTAACTGACAGAAGGCAATTTATTGCATACGATGTTTGCTAATTGAGGGTTTAAAAAAAGACAAATTTTGCATTTTAGAATTGGTTTTGCAGTTGGAGTACTGGAACTGAGAATATTTGCGTTCTTAATTAATTTTATTTTTTTTAGGAAGGCTGATGAGGCACTCATATAAACTCGGATTAAGATGTTAAATGTTGCAATAATGGTAGACGTGTTGTTTAAAATCAATTTAATCATTTTTAGGAACAAACTGCAACTGATTAACTATTTCGAATTGCACAAAAAACATTTGTAATTACTTTGGCAGTATAAGATTTTTTATTTAGAATCTCTGTATGGTGGTCTTACTATACCGAGGTAAAATACAGTTATTCAAATATTTATCTTTCTGGATGTATCTGTCTAGTCAGTTTAGTATGATTTCGGCTCCTCAAATGTAGATAGCCCTTTAGGGCTTGTTATACGAAATGTGAAAAGTCACGGTCTCATCTCGTGGAACATAGACGAGACGACACTCCCGTAAAAGAGTCGAAGAACTCAATTTTGTGTATTGACTGTCAAAAGGAAAGTTTCTTAATCAATAAATAAAAACAAAATATTTAAGGTGAATTCTTCGTGAGACGGCACATGGAGCAGTTTTGAACAAAGCAATCGGGACATGGTTTTTGTTTATCCTGAAAAAGAAGACAAGTGGCCTGTTATGCTGTTATTATGCTCCAGGAACATCGAGGATAGCTGCCATGATGACTTTCGCCTCTGACTTTTCCTAATTTCAACAGTGACATAAATTTTATTAATACATTTATTTTTCAAACTCTAGCAATAATAAATTATTATCTATTATTATTTATTTTGATCTCATTTTTAAATAATGAAACTAATTTAATTTGCCAACATGAACTACATACAGTCGTGTGAAAAATAATAGGTGTGTCCTAGAAAATCTCCAAAAACGCCTATAAAAATTGTAAATTTAAACACAGACGCGTGAAATTAACATAATTTATTTATTTGTATCCATTTATTAATTATATAAACAAAAATATAACAAAAACAGTTCCGTTTGATTCAAAGATGAATTTTAAGAATTTTCTGCTGTGCAAAAAAATAGGTATAATAACTTGAACCTTGAAGTTATCTGAAAATATAGGGAAATCTATTGAATTTTCGAGTATTTTCTTAATGTATAATGTGCTTTATACTTAATATTTTGTTCCAAATCCATTATTATTAAGAACACTTTGACACCTCTTTGGCATGGAGTCCACTAACTTTTGACACCTGTCAATAGGAATAGACTCCCAAGCTTTTTTTACCGATTGCCATAATTCATCTTTCGAGGCATGTTTTTTTTGGCCCAGAGCCCTATTCACATCACTCCACAAGTTCTCTATTTGATTAAGATCTGGAGACTGGGCCGGCCACTCCAAAACATCGATCTTATTCCTCATAAACCACGTCTTTGCTGCCTTCGAAGTATGCTTAGGGTCATTATCTTGTTGGAATGACCACCTAAGGGGCATTTCTTCCTCAGCATACGGCAACATCACATTCTTGAGAATATTTATGTACCCTTCTGAGTTCATTATGTCCTTAATCCAGAAAATTGGACCAACACCAAACCAGGAAAAGCATCCCCATACCATCACACTTCCGCCGCCGTGTTTTATTGTCTTAACTGTATATTGTGGTGAAAACTCTTTTAGTTTTGGTCTTCTTACAAACTTTTTACCACCATCTGAACCAAATAAATTCATTTTTGACTCGTCAGACCATAAAATATTCCGCCATTTTTCTTTGTTCCATAGAAGATGCTGCTGCGCAAAGTGTTTCCGTCTTTGTCTATGTCGAATAGTTAGCAATGGGCATTTCCTCGGCCTCCTAGAGGGCAGTTTGTTTTCCAGCAACCTTCTCCTAATTGTTGAGGTGTTTAAATCCAGGTTTAGGTCTTTTTTTATTTGCGTTGAACTAATAAACGGGTTGGTCTTAACAGCCCTTGTAATTAGTCGATCTGTAGTTTTGGTAGTTTTTCTTGGCCTTCCTCGGGTTTCTGGGTGGATTGTCCATTTTAAAGCATTCGTAACCATGTTTTGGGAACAACCAACCTGCCTCGCGATTGTTTTATAGGTATTTCCTTCACTTCGAAGCTTTTTGATAACTTCTCTCATTTGATGAGAACAATGTCGTTTACGACCCATTTTCACTTGTGCTATATCAATTTAATAATAGTTAAAATAATTAATACGAATAAACAAATGATCAGCACACTAAGTACTTACTGCTCTTGACCTAAAACATCGAATGAGAGCGACTTCTTTCTAATACACCTATTTTTTTGCACAGCGAATTTTAGCAACGGATAAATTAACGGGACAATAAATAAAAAGCAACGGCTGGATGCACGTGAAACAGCATTAAGGCGATACAAGAGCATATGACATATTTTATGTGTCATTTTAGTAGCACTTGTTCCACACTTTCTTGGGGAAATTAAAACCTTTTCAACCTATGCAATGTTGCACCTATTATTTTGCACACCACTGTATGTGTTTGAGGTTAAAGCTGAATTCTAAAATTAAATTAAATTAAATCACATGTCAATAATTAATTAAAAATTAAGTAAAAGTGTTCAAAGGTCGAATTCTGTTAAAATATTACTATGACTTCGTTGATATAAAAATTTTCTAAAAATTTTGAATATTTGGTGTGAAAAATCAATATTTTGTGTTACTTAAGAGTTCCATGTCCTATAACGATGCATATATTGTGCGACCACTCAAACGAGACGTAGCATAGGTGCTACTATGTATAGTCCGGGATGAGTCTTATTATACGACAGATACAAGACGTCCGTCACTCAAATTTTTGATTTTGACGAGACCGAGACGAGACTAGCCAATGTCTCTTTGGAATCTTGATTCACCTGGTGGCTGTCTATAAGAGCTAGTTTTACATTCTTAGTTTAATCAAGGCAGAAATTGACAATTCAAGTTACTATCTCCCAAACAACTCATGATACTAACCCATTATGAAGTCTAAAACAATGACGGTAAACGGAAACACGATGTATTATAGCTAAATTAATCTACCCAAAGTCTGGTATCGCATCTTGAGGACTTCAAGGCGAGACTTCTTGGATGGAAAGTGGTTTCCTGTCTCTTTTGCCAGATCGAATCCCTAATTTACTCCGCATTTGTGATTGGAATGCAGAAAGAAAAAATCAAAAATAAAAAGGAAAGGACGATTTGTCTCCAACCAAAACGACTTCAAGCTCTTCAAGTCCTTTCGATTACATTCCAAGTGAATTTGGCACGCGGCTCGGCTCGGTGCGGTGCGGAGCGGTGCAGCGGCATCTAAACTGGTCAACTTGTAATTCAAAATGTTATTTGCTCCGTACACACTCACTCTCTTGACAGAATCTCCCCCCTCTATTCCTTGCATTGGTTGTTGAGCCCTGTTCCATTGACACGGATGTAAACTGATCTAAATATTTTATTGTCGTTAACTTGTGTCCAATTTTCGACTGGAGCAAGGAATACAAAATCCAAAAGAGGCAAAGAAATCTACAAAAAGAAAAAAATGAAACAAGTCCCATGGAACAAGGAACGAACACGAATGAACACATGACATCTCATCGAACATCGTGTAATATGATACTTAATAGGCGATTGGGTCGTAAATTTTCAGGCAACATGGTTTGTTGTTTGGATCTGGGGATCTGGGAGTTCTTGACGCTCGTTTTTTAAGACGAGTATACCCGTGCTGTTATATCGAGCGACGGATTTATTTCTGGTTTAGATCATTGTTACTTTTTGTACACCTCCTTAAGACGGGGTGATAGTTTATGCGATTGGTTGTTTTTATTTTTATTTTTATTTTTATTTTTATTTTGAAATTTCGTTCAATTGCTCCACTGAGGTTGCATATAAATAAAATGTCATTTAACTAACTCTGAAGCACTTGACGGGAGTGATGACTCTTTCAAATAAGTGCTGGTTTGGTATTGAAATTTGAGACTTTTCCAATAGATAAACAGGAAGATTATTTGCGAGCCAGACACGTGAAACCAAGAGTATTACTGAAAATCAACAATAGGGAAATAACATCCTTTGCCGATAATCGAAAAAATACATTATACGATGTTTCAAATTTGTTGATGGGATTTGCATGTGGCAGAGTAAACCCTAATTTAGTTTGTGTAATTCTTAGGGACTTATATTTGCTATTCAAGAACAAAACGAAGAACTTCATATATGTAATTTCTTGACAGTTGTTTGATTTTTGAAATACAAAGATAAAAGGACATTGAAATAATCGTAAGAATGCAATGAAGTGACACTTTTTTCGGATATGGAACTATACTATAATTTATCCTGGGTTTCGCTGCCCTATCATGTATATAAAAGAAACTAGCAGACCCGCCCACGCGTTGTTGTGGCTAAGATTTTTGTTAAATTGTATTGTAGTAAACTATTTAAGGGGAACAGTACCCTGTTTAAAAATATTTATTGAAAAAAATTGACAGACGTGCGTCGCTCAATGCAAATTGTGTACCAGCACCAAAAATTGAAAAAGTACGAACAATTGAATTTCACTGTATTTACTTAGATACTATTTAGGTCCTCAGACCTACGAAGTCCTATGTCCTAGCGGGACATAGGGCCTCAACTACTCATACTCTCCATCGTGTGCGGTATCCAACGATGTATTTCAGCTACCTCCAGCTCTTTCCCAATTTCGCAGATTCCTCCTCAACTGTTCTCCTCCATGTGCTTCTTGGTCTACCATCAACTCTTCTTCCTTCTTGTGTGAGTGGGTATTTAGCTTACTTCAAAATAAATTTAACTTTTACTTTAGCTGTGCTATTATATTGTAGCTTACATGAAACGTACCATAGCGCCATCTATTGAATACTTACTCAATCCATTACATATCGCCATCTTTTAAAATCATTTGGAGCTAACAGATAATTGTGACTGTCAAATAATAAATTGAGATGTGTAAGCTACTCTGTAAAGAAATTCGCTTAAGGCGCCATCTGTTCTAGACTTATGGAAACTACGTTCAATAACAACAATCAACGTTGTTGATCAGTTTATTATTAATTATTAATTATTGGGACCGTTAATTTAAATAATAACTATCCTATCATCTAAGATGGACCAAATTACATATATATGCCAACTTTCATGAATATCAGTTGAGTTGTTTTTGAGTTCATTCAAGACATACACGCGGACATTGAATTGTTATATATTAAGACTAGAGAGGAAATAAAATTGTAGCAACCACCACATATTCTCACTTGAATAATGTTGCTAAAATTATGCTAAACGACATTTTTAAAAAATTTTTTGTCTTAAGCATCCAAACGTTCCAAAAACTTAAACTGAAATTGGCGCTTAGCATTCTCATCCAAATAGAACTTCATCCATTTTTGTCGCTTATAATACTCCAGATAATTTTAATTTATGTAGCTTTGTTAAAAAGATTTTCATCTTAATATATATAAATTACGTGTCACGTTGTTTGTCCGCGATGGACTCCTAAACTACTTAGCCGATTTTAATCAAATTTGCACACCGCATGCAGTTTGATCCAACTTAAAAGATAGGATAGCTTACATCTCAATTTATAATCACAAAATTATTTTATTGCAAATTATTTGTCTATTATTTGATAGTCACAATTATATTTTAGCTTCAAACGATCAGATAGCGACATATGTGTACTGGATTGAGTAAGTTAAGAATTCAATAGATGGCGCTATGTCAAACGTCTAAAAATATTGAAATATACATATTATATAACATGAAATTTGGCACAGAGATAGGTTATAGTCTTAAAAAGCACATATGCTAATTTTTTAGGATTAAACATTGAACAAGTTTTAGATAAAAATTGAAGCAATCTGCGGTTATTGTTTTACCTACATACATTCAGCACAACGAAACAGATGTTTTCAAAAACTTCGGTTGTCCTGCTGATCGATCCACTTTTGAATAAACTTTTACGAAATTCACCGGTCAATTTAGAACAAAAATTAGGTATATGGTAAATCAAATAAGCAACAATAATATTTTTCCATAGCTTGGGTTTCTGCAGTAAATTGCGTCAAGACGAAGTTTGCCGGGCCCTCTAGTGTATTATATTTTTTATCCATAAATAATCCTAAAGTATCCTTTTTGAATTTTCTGAAATTAATATTATGTTACTCTTTACATAGATTTTTATTTATTTTATTGTTAATGGAAAAAATTAAAAAATAAAATGAACTATCATATCTACCACGAAAATATACTAAGCGACAAAAACTTTTCATATGATTAAAATTTCGGTTTTGCAATGATATCAAATATTATATTCTGAAAATATCTCTCCAAATTTGTGCCTAAATAACTGAATGAGACGTTTTTTTCCTTTCCTGAACAATTTTAAAATGTTGCTTAATATACATTCTTACGAGAAGGTTTCGAAGTCTACAATTTAATAATTCTTTACATAATTTAATATTTAAAACTTTAATTAATTATTAAATAAACAAAATAAATATGAAAACATTAAAACACCTACATACTTCTTGCACTTTTAAAAATATTCCTTTAATTGACATTTTTCATTAAATTGTAATCTGACATCTCAATTCTAGGTTAAGTTGTTATCAGATACACATTAATGGGTCGAAACTATTCAGTTGGTTGAGTTCAACTTAGGTGATTATTGATATTAGTTGAAGAAGTAACTTCAATACCCAAAGAACAAAAGAAAATATTCAAAGTTAAATTTGAAGCTGTCAAATCTAAATAATTAAATTAATATCAATTTGTAAACATGATTTGTTAATGTTAATGATATTTTTTTTTTAATTTTGAAGAACTGAATGAAGTTTTAGGTATTGATTAGAATCAACTGCAAGCTAGTTTATTAGAATGTAATATTTTTGTTTCACAAACCAGTATTAAATAATTGTATTACTTATATGAAAGGAAAACTCGAGATGCCAAAACTAGTCTCGTAGGTTTTAACTAATTTTATATTCATAACAAATCACCAAATTTTGAACACAAATGCGCCCCCATAAATTTGAACTTGTCATCCTCTATACAGTTCGACACAGACTTTTATAATATAATATATTAACCTTATTACAAAATGATAAATGGGAAAATCATAGCCCAAGTTTTAATGTTTGTACACACCCCCTTGCTCTGCATAACCTGTCTCTATAATTCAGGTTAAGATTTCTTGAGATGAAGCTTTAGCAAATGACAAGTTACAAGCACTACTGCTTCTGTGCTTTTAATAATTTATTATAAGACAAAACGATGTCAACAACTTCATTTCAATAGAAACACTATTCTCCAAACTTTAAATCCATAAACCAAACAAAGTCATATCGTATGTCACTCCGTTTATATAAATAAGTATTCAAAAGCCCGATTGACATTCCGAGAGTTATCTATCGGCAATTTGCACCGAAATATTAATACATTCCGTCCAATTTAAGGCTTTATTCTAAAAACCATTCAAACAGCAATAAATGTTCGATACGAGGGTCGTTAAGTATGGACGTTAAGATCCCTTATCGTGCGCCTCGATGACATCAGAACCATCAACTGTCATCGTTGATGAGAGGATCACATTCTACACCAATACACCTACATACATATTATTATATTCATAAAACCGAAAACGAGAAGTATGAAAGATTTTGTTTTGTTTTTTGTGTTTTTTTTATTTAAATTTGAATTTGAATTTGAATTTTCAATCAAACTGAAGCTCATCAAGCCAGCTACAGCGCAGCGCAGCACGGCACAGCCAGTTAGCCGAAGCGTTAAGGAAATAAGTTTGTTAATAAAACCACGTTTGATGATCGTTTTCGATTAGAAATGTCGATAAGTGTGAAAATACGATACAGCTCTCCGCGTGTTTATCGACGACGAGGCCCCATCGCTTGAATACCATTTGGTCAAGTTCAATTTGTTTATGTTACGCCTTAGACCATCATGTAATTAGTTGACATCTCGATTCTGGCTAAACGATAACCAGTTTGAGGCTCTATGTCATTATATGGCGTGTCATGGGGCCATAATTTTGGGGTTAATTTCCATCATTGAAAAGTGTTTGGGCTTTTATTTTTGGGACATAATGAAAATTAAACCATGTTTGGTAGTTATTAACAAGTTTTGTTGAAATTTAATCACCAAATTAACGAAATTCTTAATCGTGATGAATTTATTTGCTTTAATGGTAATAAAAACAAATAAAATACAAAAAGAACACATGTCCCGTAGTGAGAATCAAATCAATGGATATGGAATAATTAAGCTCGAATACCCTAATAACGAAACGGAGGGGCTTTGATTGTTTTTGGGAAATGGAAATAATTTAGAGGGGAGATGAATGGCTGTAAATTATAGAGTTTAATATGCTGCATGTTTTGAAAATGGTTGATGGGGGTTTTTACATGGTTTCGTCACGGATTTATATTTAAAAAAACGTGTTAGTTTAGTATAATTTCTTTATTTTATGATGTGCGATACCGATAAGGTTATCGGCCCAAGATATTTTTCAATCGATAGCGATGATTATGTTAATTTTACATAAATAACTAAATAAACTTACAGGAATTGCAACTAAAACATATTTGTAACAATAGAAGTTTGCCTAAACTTATAGATTAGATTTAGATTTAGATTTTTAGATTTTATTTATTTTCATTATTTCTTAACATATTTATAAATTTCAAAATCAAAATTAGCATGGCAATGCCGTCTGCCAGGTTGACAAGGTAAAATTAATATGTATAGTAGAAAGCTCATTGGTTTTACGGTTATATTAAAAAGAAAAAAAAAATGTATTAAACAAAAAACACAAATATCTAGATATGTATATGTATACTCGTATTTTACAACTAAGATAAATATTTAACTTCGATGTGTTTTTAGAAGCTTTCGCTGAGTATTCTGTCTCGATATGATTTTGCCACTTTGCAATACGTAAAAAGTTTTTCCACCGCCATCTCGTTTAAAAGTCTTATCATTTCCTCTTCCGTAAGGTAATTAGATCGGAGGAAGACTCGCCTACTTTCTACAAGTACCGGGCATTTTCCTAAGAAGTGGAAAACATCTTCTCTCTCTTTGGTTGCAAAGACTACATTGTCCAGCACGATTCTCCCTATGCGGAATATAGTTAAGATGCATGAGATCCCCTCGAAGTCTCAGCATCATAGAAATAACCTCCACATTGTTCTTATCTCTAAAATAGTTATTTGGACCAAGGTTATGACTGAGATGTTTGTAAATTAATCTATGAGTTGAATTTGAAGCTTCTTCTATACAGCGACTACGGAGCTTCTTATCAACCATCGCAATTAATTTGTACAGTTTAACTCTGCAATCATTAACATCACCGAAATCCAAATCCAGTGACACTTCACACCATAAGGCCAGCTCTAGCCATTCTGCGTATACCAACTGCTTCTTTGATTGGTTACATAGAGGGCTGCTTTCTTCGGTAATCTTTCACTATGCATCTGCAAAACTTTGAGAATAGAGTCTATATTTAGTTTGAGGGTTTGCATGAAAAGCGGTGATAGTCCAGTTTCCAGCAAAACCATGTAATTTAGTGTGTTGTAGGGTATATGAAATATTCTTTTAATAAAGAATCTTAGCAGTTTTTCCACACTCTCGTATTGTTTGTATCCCCAAACCTGCGCTGCGTAAAGCATTATAGACTCGGACACTGCTTCAAATACACGAAATTTTCTACTATGTGCTATATTCTTGTTTGCGAAACACTTTGCCCAGGAAGTCCCAATTGCACTTTTTGCTTTCACCTTTCACCAGTTTTTCTCCAAGATGTCTTTCCATGCTAAGATTCTTTGTAAAGTACACTCCTAGATAACTGAATTCCCTCACCACCTCAATCAAATTCGAATCCTTCTTTCATTTGAGCAATTTCTTCCACCTCCGTTTTTGAAAATCAATATTTTAGATTTACTTAGATTGACCTTTAGATTCCACGTAACACAGTACCTATGCAATTGGTTTATCATCAGTTGCAGTGATTGCGGTGAATTAGCAAACAGCACAATGTCATCGGCATAGAAAAGTGCTTTGATCAATGTCCCGGCGAATTCCTCTCCTCCGCCAATGTTGTCAGTAAGGCCATCTACAAAGAGTGCAAATAAAAGCGGGCTCAACGCACACCCCTGCCGGACGCCTGTTCCAGTCTGAAACCATTCAGAGATTACCTCTCCATTCCAAACCGCGGCTAAACTTTTAGCCTCATTGAGAAATTCGGTAACTTTATATTAATCGACATCGAAAATACTTTTACTTCTTTATTAGTCGATATAATGAGTCGATGTGACCAGCAATTTGACATTCCTTTTACCAGCTTACATACATTAACTTGATGATCACACCCTAAATGACATAACCTTTCCGTAATTATTTAATACTAGTCAATGGTTTAATTTGATTTTCAATTTTCTTGATCCTAATTCTTCATAGTTTAAATATTTATCTAGTCTTGATTGTTTTTCAAAAATATTTAAGTTTCTTAAACTCTGTATAACATTCCTCACTACACGTACCACACAGGTTTGTGTCTGCGAGCGTAATGAAAAACCAGGACCATGATTACCGAAAAATTGTGCACTTCATCTTAAACTTCGACTAAGCGAATATCATCGGAGAAAAGGTAAGACCATATTCAAAATGAATGTTATGCAAATTTATTCAAGCAAAACACATTTACATACTTACATAATATATCTACCAGTTGCCTTTATCTTATCTATTATTTATTCAATTCCAGCCCACCCCTTGGGATATCCCGATTCAAAAATCAATGAGAAACCAATAACATATGTCTGTGTTTCCCATCAAAAACACACTCCCCATTGTTAGGCATCGGATAATAAGTTTAAATAACCAGCCGACTGAGACCCAAAAAACCAAAACCATTTCCAAAAACCGCAAACACGCAATCTGACCATATTCGTTTATCGATATCGAATATTAAATGTAATGGTGGGTCCTAGTCGTTTACGGTTGCACAGCTCACTCATTTATTTAGATTTGAAAGTCCCCAGATGCCCATATCTGTGAAGTGCGCAAATATATGCCAACAACAACCAATTCACACCTTTTTCTGAGACAACCCGAAACGGAGAAGGAGAACCTCGCCAGCATCAGCATCGGCCAAAGACTCTATCTCGACACGATGGACACAACAAGGTCTCCTGATTCACTCGTTACCTGGGCGTATATGGTAAAATGGATCTAAATTTCCCCTACGATTGCCTTTGGTTTGGAATGTGTCTCCGAGATTGAGTTTGAACTGGACCTCGCTGAGGTTGATCCCTGGTTTGCACTCGCGGACTTCGGTGGGGTTTGCGAGGATGCGATGGACCAGCGACGACGGCGACGTCTTCTTTATCTCACACCTCGACCGATATAGAGGTGCGAATTTTCTGCTGCATTGCGTTGCTGTGTGTTGCTCTTCGGTGAGGGGTATCCGGTGAGAACTCTAAGCGTCTTCACACCTTTTCGGGGGATTTCTGGCTTGAGTGTCGAAAAGCTGCAGCAGCGGCGAAGAAGGGGCAATCTAAATATCTTAATCCGAGCATTTTTCCAGAGCTCTGCGTGATTTAATTCTTTTAAACTTTGTTACCACTTGGATGGGTGATGCTGTGAGCTTCTTGATGGAATCGCCGATTAGGACTCCATAAACCGACAAAAACATGACGTGAATTGAATACGTCGACATCGCCATCGCCGTTCTTTGGACAGTGTACACTCCATTCGCGATGGGGTGACGCGGCGGTGACAAGGTGGCTACTTGTTGGTCGTGTAGGTATTATTGCGGTTGATGGCGGAGACCGCACCGCACCCCGAGCTGCGGGAAGGGAATTTATTTCGGGCTCGTTAGGCTCGAAGTGTAGTGTTATGCTGCTGCTGCTGCCCGATCAATGCCGTACGCGCAATGTGCTGCCGTTAAAGTGGATCACGACACCAAGCGAAGTTAATCTTTTGTTTAACAAGGAGCGTTGTCGGTTTTTCTCTTCGTCTCAATGCCGTCATCATGCTAGTCTGGTAGTCTGGTAGTCGGCTAGTCCCTTTGGCACTGGGGCTTAGATTCGGATACGGGCTGCCATCGTCGTTGTGTCTGCCTCTGCCTCTATTTCTGTTTTTGTTTCTGGACTGGGACTGGGACTGAACTGGATGCTCGCCTGCCCTTTGCAAGTAGTGAAGTGGTGATGGTGATGATGTGAGCTCAAGATGACGCGAATGACAATGACATTCGGATGGACCTGGACCGTATTCTATGTGCAATCGTATCTGTGTGTGATATGAAGTGGTATTTCTTTTTGCGGCTTTATGGTAGTCTCGGCTCGGGAATGGACTTCATACGGTTCTGGACGGCCAAGAGGAATTCCCTTAACAAATTGTCGTTGAATCTCTTTTGCCTTAGTTAATCCGTTTTAAATTTAAAATTCGGGTGATCGCTTACGACTTAGGGTTTAAGAAAGACGAGAAGAGAGTTGAACTTTTATCTCCTTTACGTATATACGCAAACAGT
The DNA here is from genome assembly GCA_905146935.1 of Scaeva pyrastri. Lineage (NCBI taxonomy): Eukaryota > Metazoa > Arthropoda > Insecta > Diptera > Syrphidae > Scaeva > Scaeva pyrastri. The sequence goes on from LR989927.1 coordinate 137,044,147, forward strand.
GGTGTGCAGTCTAAAGCCACTTGGGGAACGAAACATGCCTTAATGCATTGAATTCGATGAATGCTTGTCTTATTGCTCAACTGGAATGTTGTTTCCAGATCGAAAAGGATTCTAAAAGATCTCGTTTCTGTTACTGCTGTTGATATGCCGCAGTTTCGTTTCTATTGTTTTTTTGGTCATTGAAGCAGATTCGCTATCTGCTAATTGATCAATTGGTCAGGTTATTGCAAAAATGTATTACAACATGTATCATGCTTCCATGAAATATTAAGGTCTTTCAATGCTGCAAAGCGTAGAGTAAATGGGAGTACATCTGGGACATTGCTGTTTTCGTGATAAGGTATGTGAGAGTATTTGATTTACAAGTACTTTAATAAAGTAATTCTTTTCCAAGTATTTGTAGATCTACGCACACTTTTTATTATGATCATGGTAAACCATTTTGTTGTAGAAACACATTTTTTATACTTCATAGTTTATTTAATATTAACATGTACTTAATCACAGTTCATGCGATGTGAATTTTTTAATTAAATTCATGCTGCCCTTCAAAATCACAGTACAATATAACAAATTAATTGATCTAGTGTGACTTCACAAAATTTGATTAATCAACTGACGTTTTAAAGAAAAATATAATTTGATAACTACAATTATTCACAGAAATTGCAAGAATGCAAATACATTATGTACATAGTATGTTGCGCAAATTGCAAAATGTTTTTCAGTTTTAATTATTTTAATAAAATACTAGCTAACTTGTTATAGTAATAAATTACTGGAGTAAATTGCTACACTGAGAAAAATTTCAAATATATTCAGGTTCAAATCAAACTCAAACACACATATACATATGTATGATTTGGCATGGAAGCGGTTTCTGTTTAATTTTAATAGAAATCTATTAACTCATTATTGAAATTGCTCAAACATGATTTAGTTTAATTAAACTTATGCTTTCAATTTGGCTTAAACATGTTTCGGTTTATTTTAATTGACTTCGTTTATTGTTCTTTCAAATAGAATTATCTTCATTTTTTTTCAATATGTTAGTGGTTGAGACAAACACGTTTTCTGTTTCGAACAAATAGATTCATAGTGAACTTTTTTTTAAATAGATCCTAGTTATTTCAAACATGAATCTTTTCAGTTATTTCAAACTCGTTTTTCTTAAATTAATATGTTTTATATTTGAAATAATGGTTATAGTTTAAGTTCTGAGTGTGAATTTCGAGTAAGAATTTATCTAAAACCAAAATATTAGTATTTAAAAGCTTCAATGAAACCATGTAAATAATAAAAACACTTCAGTTATTTTTTTTACACAAAATTTTTTCCTAAAATAACATTTTCCATTATTTACAGTATGTACATTGTACATGTGAAGGAGGGCTATTAAAAAAAGAAATATTCTTTACATACAAACATTTGTCAAGCCTTTTACCAATTTCATACGACTGAAAATGTGTGTCAAAGTTTCTTAGCTCAATCTCATCACAATAAATAAATACATCTATATCATTTGTTAAAAACCATAAAATGACTGCCTTTCCTTTGTCCGTTTGTTGTAGTATATCAAGTAAATTCTAAAATAAATATTAATACATTTAGCTGGATTTTAAAATTGTAAATTGATTTACTTACATTTGATAAACTTAAAGAACTTGCTGATGTTGCTGGCGATTTATAACTTAACATCCAATCAAATACTTTAGTGCCGACAGAAATTGTTGAATCATCGATGTCAAACTGCAAACGTTTCAAAATAATTCATATACAGATTACTATTCAGTTGTTTTCTAGTATACATAAACATATATCAGTAAATACCTTTTCTTTCTTCCATATGAAAAGTCTTTTTCTAATTTCAGTGCACAGAATCTGGCTCAATTACGTACACCGTGTTCAAACAGTCGTTCAATGTAAACGAAGTTATTACTTCTTCATTTGACATTCTTCAATTAAATAATCACTTTATATAATAAACCACTAAACTTTAAAAAATTACTGAAATTTACTCCGAAAAAGTCGACTTACCAATACAACAATCTAGATTCCTTTGATTATATTCAATGGATTTTAAGAATAACGCCAAAAAGCATTAGACAATTACATACAGTTATCCTTTTACTTCGTTTGAGTTCTATTTAAATAGATTCGAGTTTAAATTTAACATTTTTCTATTCATTTTGTTCTTTGGTAAAAATTTTGACTTCGTTCGTGTTTGAGATAAACTCGTTCACGATTGTTTTATGGTTAATTTTTTACGATCTTTTTTCGTTTGAATTAATAGATTCAGAAGTATGTTTCTTTTTCCTCAGTTTGAGTTCGATTCAAATAGATTTAGGTTTGACTTATAACATTTCATAATTTGTTTCTTCTGTAAATATTTAAACTGCGTATATGTTCAAGACAAACTCGTTCATTGTAAAATACTTTTAAATAAGAAAAATAAAAAACAGGCTTTATAAAAATCAAACACGAATTATTTTGATTTAAACCGACTTTATATTAAAAAATAGTTTTTCCAAATCTAAACAGATTCTAATTAGGTTTGAATAGAATTTTGTTTGCATTATTTAAATATATAGTAAAATATGTTTCTGTTTAAAAAAATCATGGTTGAGTTTTCTCAGTGTATAGAAATAGAATTGGTATTTTTCTGCTACTGATGCGGTGCTATAAAAATAACGAAAAAGTGAAACATTAAGTTCATTTTATAATATAAAAAATTCTGCTTAGGTTCTTAAGAGAACGTTATTTGAATTAAGAAGCTGAAAAGATCAAGAAAATGTTTTATTTTTATGAAAAATTAGTACTTAACAAATTAAAATACAATATGAAAAATACGCCTTAAAAATGTTTCCCATAGAGAATCGAGTTATTTCGCAATTAAAGTATGTTCAGTAATACTATAGTTGAACAGACATGCACCGAAACAATGGGCCTGGAACAGCCAATAATATTTATTTAAAAAAATGCCCACTCTTAAACAGTACTTACAAACATATATTTTAATAATAATTCCGAAAAACTAATGTTATTGTGAACGAAAGTGACAAATGGAAATTACCCAGAACTGAGGGTTATCGTAACGCTATCTACATCACGCAATCGACCTGCTCTACTCTTGAAAAATAAAAATTCAAAATTAATCACTCGAAATTGTTTCCAAATTCTCATTAAAAGCAATCACGACCAACAGTTATGAACGTAATACACAAGATCCATGAATGGAAAATGGATCTTGAAAATGAATTTCTTTTTTATTTCGAATGCAGTCAGAATCTTTTAATCCAATCAGATCACGTATGCTTACTCGAACAAAAAGATCCCAATTAACTGAATAATTTCGAAGTACCTTATAACTTCCTCCTCACCAATTCCCGAAAATTGACACCAAGTACCATGAAATCCACTAAATCGTATCTATATAGTTATGCCCCTACCCTCGATTCCAACGAATTGGACATGTACGTCGCGCCATCCCATTCATACTGCTCTTATCAATCTGTCATCTAATGGAGGCCTCCACTGGAAATCCGTGTGATAGACAACGATCTTAAATGCTCATAAAATGTGCCCAGATATTTGCACCCTCTAGCGTGCAACGTCTAACAGTGGAAGAACACGAAGGCCGTCAGGTAAATGAACATCAGGGCCTGTCCTCAATCCTCCTACATCTAGGGTCTAGGACTAGGACACTCGATTTAAATCAATGTGACGTCCCCATCATCATGCGTCCCAATACGTGATCGTTGTTTTCCTTTTGTTTGGAATCAATTTAACATTTTTAATACGAATTAAGGCTGACCAGCATGGTGCGGCAGGTCTGGTGGATCTAGCAGGAGGATGAGGACGCATAGTGTAGTGACAGCGCGGGACGCACGAAGAATGCAACACCACCGGAAAAAATTATTCATTTCATATGAAATTTAATAATTTCCACGATATCGTCTCATTTGGATTCCGATTAAGGGACATGATTAATTTCTTAAAAATGCTAAGTACATCTAATTGTTGTTGTGACGCGATGTGGCTGCAACCTGCAACTGGTGGCAGCTTGTTTGGGTTGCATGATGGACGGGTACGAATATGAGCGACGTATAAATGTAAGGCTTTTGAACGGAGAATATTGGAGGCACGCATCTCTTGAATTTTAAACGAAATTCATGACTTGATTAATTGCCGGGTCTATGAAGCTATGGAGCACATTTTATGCATGTGACGACGACGACGGTATAATGCATGGTTTTTATGACTTTATGAATTGTGTTGATATTCTTTGTTAATGAATTATGTTTTTTGTGTGCATGTTTAGATAATTCTAATTGCACCCCGTGTAACATAACCTTAAAGAAAATTATGTTTCTTATTAACTTCAAAATTCAAATCCCTTCATCTGCTTTGATGAGTTTAAATTCTCATTCCTAAATCCTTCTTTTGTGCATTGGTTTTTTTTTTTGAGAAAATTGGCCAAACGGATTCGGAAATAGAAATAATGGGCTTTACCCAAAATGTGCATATAACAGATGATGTGTTGGAAAAATATGAACTTCTATTTTTACCCCTTCAAACTAGTGTTGCCTTTTTTTAATAGGAAAAGTCCAGAGGGCTAAGATTTGTAAATACAGTGCCCGAGGTGTTTTTGTTTGCAAAAATACCTAGTTTGGTTGTGACAAGTTAACATACGTTATCTTTTTTTTCCACAGTTCGGAACGTTTACTTTTGGCAAAAATTATAAAACATTTTGTACATAACTATCAAACTAATTTTCCCAAAGATATTACTCAGATATGATTCAATTGAGTTAAGTTATTTAAATGCTTTAGTTTAATGTGAAAAAGTAAACCAATTTAACACTTTTTCGAAATGTTATTTCAAGATATGATGTCATGCTTTATCGTACACTTGGGCGTACACTTACTTTTTTGATTGATTTTCTAAACAAATTATTCATATCTCGGGTAATTAGTAATTTTTGAAGTGTTAATTGGATGAATTAATTGGAAAATAATTTTAACATTAAAACCTCTTCATAATGCTATAATGTTAAGTTAATTAATATAAATACATATTTCAATATTCAATTTAAAAGTATGCCTCAAATATAAAAAATAAACGTATCACATGAAGTACACTTTTGATAAGCCAAAATCATTTCAAAATTGATATTCGCGAAATCAAACTCAACTACTTAGATTTTTTAAGATACTTTCAACCTTTCAAAATTCGAATTTTAGTTTCTTCGTCCTAAGTACATATTAAACAAAAATACCCAATGAAACAAATCACATTTATTCCCAGTATTTCGTCGAACTCTTTGTTTAACTAAGTATACAAAGGTGAATGTAATCACATAACTCTTCTGATTATGGGACACAAAAGCTAGTTTCCAACAATAAACAAGATTTAAATAAACTCGATGAAAAAGTTGTTAGATATTCTCAGTCAAAATTAAGCCACTAATGAAATTAAATTTCCATATTGATGTACAGTTTTGTATAATATACTATAAAGCGTTATTTAAACAACCAATTCAGTTTTTGATTAACGAATTATGAATAAGAGTGTCCCATTAGTAAATTCAATAAAATTTATGCAAAACATCAGCTTATTAACGCCAATCCAATTTAAGCCTTGCCAACTCACAATTTTGTGGTTGTTTCAACTCTAAGTATATATAAAGATAAAGATAAATGTTTAGAAGTTAAAAGAAAAATAAGAAACCTCCTTAATAACGATATTCAATTGAAAGCTCAAGACAAGGGAACCTAAACCGCTTTTGATTAAGAGATTCGAAATTTTTTTTTTTTTTGGTTTGTTGAAATTTCAGTTTTATTATCCAAGAATTCCAATAAATAATTCCAAACCATTGGTTTTGTTCATATTGTTCCATGTTCCAATCGAGCAATAAAATCGAAAGGAATGGATATAAAAACTCGATTTTGGGAAACAATGTGGTAACGAAAATTGGATTTGGAAAAATATTAGAAACTGCCACCTGGGGAGCGATTTTTGTCGCATCAATTATTTTCAATTGCCATATCCAATAAATGAATGTGTTCGTTTTAGAGCGAATGAAATTGTTGAAACGGTTCTGTACCGCTGCCGCCGCCGTCTTCAAATGCTTCTTCTTATATCAGCTCATGAAGCTCGAAAGGTGTTTTGGGAATCAAGATTCTCATATGAACTGAAGAAAATCTTCCAACGCAGCTTGTATTAAGTTTAAAAACAAAAAGGACAATTTACGAGTTTTTTCTTTAAACTCGATGGATGGAGTGTTGTGTTTTATTGGCGTTTTATTGCTCTGACTTCATCAATTGGAAAAGTGGGAAGAGGGTCGATTTACCAGTGGAATTGAGTGGCGTTTAGGGTTCTGTCAATAAAGGGTTTTCACATTTAAGTTTGAAATTTATTGTTAACTTTGATTATATAGTAAAAGTGGGAAAATCGTTTCAAATTTGTTAACAGAGTTATTTGATACCCAGAAAGAACTATGTTTTGAATGAAATATGATCGCAGTTAAAAATAGAACAACAATGCATCGTATCTAACTTATTTTATTAAGGACTGAAAGTATCATTGAATATAAATATTTTACGAGTATTAAAACAAAGTATAAGAGTAGTTCTGTTTCTTGCCTTCATATAAATTTATATACATGTACATTGTACATACATAAAAGCAAACCTTGTTAGTTACACTATTCATAACTCAAGAAAGGATCTACCGCTACCTTTTATTCCGGTAAAGTGTATGGTGTCAGTGGGATAGATTTCTTTTAATTTTTCCAAACTTTCAGCAAACTATACTATACATACATACATTTTTCATCTTATCCATCAAACTGCTTGTGAAAAAAATCCTCGAATATGTATTAGAAGGAAGTACGAGTTAAAAAAAACCTCTAAGCCTCTGGCACTATTTACTTAATTTGCGTGGAAGTATCTTATAATAGTAGTGTTTTATTCACTGATGTATAGCTAGTGCAGCATCCGAGTGAATAAGAAGATCAAACTCACTTCACATACATATAACCTAAATCGCTTAAAAATCAATTAAAAATGTGTCGAATTTTTAACTTAGATTTACCATAATTTATGTAAGACTTGCCAAGGTAAATACCTTATAATAGTGTAAGTTGCCTTAGCATTTAACGATGACAATATCAATTTTACTTGTCAGAAAATATTTGGGGCAAAATTTATCAGTCATCGAGTGAGTAAATTCCATCAGTTACCGAACGAACGAGTGACTACATTGGGATGATGGCATACGTAGTGGGACGTAACGTTTAGATTTTTATAATTGTAGTAGTTATAATCTACTACATCGACTCTTCTTTAATTTTCATCGAGTCTCTATAGTTGTGACAGATAACATCATCTGAGTTTATGTCAATTGTGAATTGGTTGAAAAAACGAAAAAGTTTCATTTATATGTAAATAATTTATTATGGATATTTTGTTCTTATCAAGCGATTCTGAAGGTGAGATTAAAAAAAAAACCTTTGTAAAAGTATTTTTAACGAAACTTAAATATTTTAGACGATGATGAAAAGTACGAAGCAATAGAGCGCAGGCCAAAGTCTTATTTATGTTGCAATATATTTTTGACCAGATCGGGGTGTCTAGACATATATTCTGCCATAGTATTTTTTTGTTTTTGGTTAATTTAGTTTTTTTGTTGAAAGACAAATTTTGTTTAAAAAACAACAATAAAATACTATAATTTATTGTTATATTCTGATCCACAACTGGCTTCAAAAACATACCATCAGTTAACCTTTAGACTGTCGAATGAAATCTCGTTCGATAACTGATCACAGAATTTCAAATTAAACTACTAGATATTGCTCGTTAACGTGAGTGGTAATACCAAATTGACATAATTCAGTCACGTATTACTCGTTAACTGATGCGGTGATTCCACCCCTGTTTCTATCCTAACACTTGGAGTGTAGCTCTGGGTAGGTACTTCATATGAATGTGTTAGTTTAATTTTATGATACTACCATAAGTTCATTAAATTCTAGGGAGCTGCTCTTAAGAAAAATTAAATGAGATACAATTAAAGCTTTATAAAATGATGAAATAGAAATGATTGGCAAAAACTGGGTCACGCACCAAATATTTAGTACCTAAAACAAAAAGAAATTTCCTCTACTACCTACCATAATTTTCAATCAAGCCTAAACAAATTATCTACTTTCCCATAATATTTATAGCGCTTTTAGATTTAATGTTATACCCGTCTTATTGTTTTGTATGAAAACCTTTTAGAATCTTAATTATTAACCAAAATTGATTGCCTATTTTTCTCACTCCTTTTTATTAAGCTGTCGTATTTAATGTCACTTGATTGGATTAAGGCTTACAAAAAACAAACAACACTTCTCGATCTTTGATTTTAATTAAATAACAAGAAATCGTTTTGTATTAACTGACATTGTATCGCCCTATGGATAATTTATTTGATTTTCAAATAAGAAAAGACAAAAAACACCAAACGAACGACACGACACGACGATGCGACGCGACGCGACACGAGTCCAACCAACTCACACGCCCACAACACCATGAACTCTATTTTAGGATTTATGAATTTTTAAAACACGAAAACATAATCTTTCCCTCCATTTGTGCTGCATGGGAATGGGACAGAAGAACATCTGTTAATGATCGTTAAAGTTAGATTTTTCATTTGACTTAAGACAAAGTGTGTTGTCATTGTTATGCACCTTCGACAGGGCCGTAGACGCAGACACCTTTTAGTTTTGATTATTTTATTAGACATTAGACTTACATATGTATATTTAGAAAGCCTTAGACTTTACGTAGCCCCTAAGTAAAAAGTGTAACGGTCTAATATTGGGAATAATCACTGGTTTCAGGTGCAGAGTTAATTGTTCACCGAAGTGGTCTTTCAATGTGTCCATTATTTCATAAGCTGCGTGGCAAGTGACACACAATGTTGTCGAAGTTTCGTGCTTCAACTGAGGTAGAAAGTAATATGTTATCGTGGCGTGATAATGAGGCCCATAAACAATGCCACGCGGTTGTTTTTGGTGGATGCGCAGTTCTTAAAACTCGTCCGGTTGTTCTTCTGAAAATATTATGCCATATAAAACAAAAAAACAGTGGATCTTCATCTGATCTTTCGAGGGACCATTCACTGAAACGATAACAGTATGAAAGATCAACCGAGAGAAAACAAGCTCGTTTAGAACCTCCTTCCGAAATGATTTTCTAGCTACGCTCTCGTTCCCAGTTGAAGCTGTAAACTTAAAGTCGAAAAATGTATTAATTTCGAAATTCGATTCCCTTTTCACACTTTTTTATCAAACAAAAAAATCAGCATAAAAGTTTTTAAGTTGTTAATTAATTGCGCCTACCAAAAGTAAGACCAGTTAAGCATGAACATACATACATATATAGGTAAGGCACAGACCACAAAGGCAGATTAAATTTAATATCGAAACATATTATGTAAGGTTCATGAATATAAATATGGAAATAGTATTTATGTATAAATGCTATGTTTTTGAAACAATCCCCAAAATTTATTATTTTTCTTCTCACCTAATGCGTCAAGAAAATGAATCACTTGGGATTGCAGTGAAGGGAAATGAAAGCAATTCATGATGCTATTGCCATGCCATACCCATGAAACGGTCGTCATGAATGTGAGTTTCTTTGCTACAGCTTCCCGCTGAGATTTTTGCCGTTTAATCTTTGGGTTGGATCTCATTGGGAATCACTTAGATCCCAATAAATAATGCAATCACCTTGCGTCCTCGTATCCAAGGAGGATTTTATACGAACAGCAGTGAGAGAAATCGGGACCCAAAGTTGGATAGAAACGCGGATGAGGAGCCAAGTATGATATCCAGCGTTCGTTCCACAGCACGGTTGGACATCGACAATGTCAATGGGGTGTCTTAAGAGCGGGGGATATGTCTAGGCGAACATTAATTGCTCGTTACTTAAAATCTAATACGGAGCTACAAATTAAGACATTTCGCGTGTTGCTCTCACGCCATTCTTGACCACGACGATGCGATGGTCGAAAGGCTGAGTCGTTTTGTTTTAGTGTCGAATGTCGATTCCATGGTCGAGTAAAGAAGCCTTAGGCTGCTGTGCGGTAGTGTCGCACTGATTTTAGCGATATCCTCTGAGATCGCGCGAGGAGTTCACGCTTCGTTTTCGTGCCAGGCCTGGCGGGTGTACAAGCTGTGTAAACTGATGTGAACACGAAATTGCTATCCTGAGAATTCTGCACTGGAAAAATGGAAATGACGTGTTTAGTAATTAAATTAAGAAAAAAAATAAAATCAAAATTGTTCCAAATCCACTTTTTATCAAAAATGAGATATTGATGCAGTTCTACTAATTTGTGGTTACTCTTTCAGAATTTCAAAACCGTTTTTTTTCCATTTAGGAGATAATTCCTAACCAATCTTGTCTAAGAGCCAAATTGTTCAAAGAGACTAAAAGAACATTGAAAAATGTTTTATATCCAATATCCATTGATTTTATGCTGTATTCTAAAATTTGTCTTCAATTTAAAACAATTTTGATTCATTCTTAATATTTTGTTCTAAGTCCACGTTTTGTTTTAGGAGAGTTTCTACATGTTTCTATAGGAATTGTTTTATGGGTGTTTTGTTATTAAAATTTAAAGAAAATATTATTTTTGATCGGCTAATAAAAAAAATGTCGACTTTTAAATTTTGATAAATTTTAAACTTAGTTTTACATAGTTATGTATGAGAATTTAAAATGAATTATCCAATTTTGACAATTAACTCTTAATCTACTACATTTAACTACACTTTTACTATACGTAATTTATGTAGTAGACGTAATAAAATGTAGTTTTTTAATAAAAAAATGTTTTTCTTCTCTGCTCACTGTTTGAGTTTCATCATTTTTTTTTAAATTTTATTTTTGGAATTGTCTGTGTCCAAAAATTCTATTGAGTATCCAAATGCTATTGCTGTACAAGTAGATGTTTATCATTGTGATTTTTCAAATGAGTACATCAGCGGATCAGTTACTCACGTTATTATGCTGAAGTTTGATTTAAAAAAAAATAAAAAAAACAACATGGCGCGTAACCGTGACGTGACTGTTACGTTCGTTGTAAAATTATCTTTTTGTGACTAAGAACAACTTTACTTTCCGTTGACGATATGTTTCAAAGATTTTTATAAGTGTATTTAGTTTGTAAAATTTAGGAACTTTCATTGAAATATTTCAAACATCTATCTCAGAGATAATTCACCGTGCGATAGATCCCACTTAAATTTAAATTTACTGCCAAAGAGTACTTATATCATGCTAACTATACATGCACAGCACATGCTTTGACTTCAAGCCAGAAAAGTCAGTTTAACTTGTGTCTTTAATTTCAAGATTGCATTATATGTAGCTATCCAAAAGAAAAAATAAAACAAAGTTGTGCGCGTAATTAATTGATTATAAATAGTTGTTGTCCCCAAAGGATCATGTTTCATTTAACGATCAAGTAATGCTGCCCAACACGGACCCCTGCCTATGCCCCATTCCACAATGGGTCCCACATACAAAATTCATGCGATACAAAGATACAATCAATATTGCGTGTTATGCGAGTGTTTATGGTGATTTAGTCAGAGGTATGGTTCATAAAAACTTTTGATAGCTAAATTTTGTAAATGTCCCACGCCCCAGTCCCAATCCCAGTCCCAGTCTTAGTCTGGATCTCCGGATCTTACCTAATAAAAGTTGCCACTACAAGCATTCGCTGACCGATGATCGTAATAACTCGAAACGAAAAATAGCGTCGATGATGGTTGGGCATAGAGATATTTTCCAAACAAAAAGATATCAAATTTCTCTGGGCGATACATTCGAGTGTTTACGGGCGGACTATATTTTTACTACTTTGATGGGGGAATTTTTATTTATTTTTTATTTTTGAATTAAATTAAAAAGAGAATCAACAGAATTATTAATATAAATGTTGGTCATAAAAACTCGCGCGTATAAGGTCACCAAGCTTAATGCGCGAATTATGAATGACATCAATTTATGGTTATTGGGGATATTTAGACTTCATTATGGGTTTGGGAGATGAATTCCATTATAGATGCAAAGTTATTTTTTAGTTTTTATGTGTGTATAAGTTAGGCTGTGCTGTGTGAGTCCGCGAAACTTTAATGGGAAATTTATTGATTTTAATAAGCCGGTAACACACCTCATGTGAATTTGAATGAATTGCTTTAAAATGTCAAGAGAATATAATTTAGAGGTTTTATTGATCGATAAAGTTGATTGTTATTTGGCAATTTGCATGCCAAAAGTACATGGTAAGTTTATAGAATGTGGGTGGTGTGACCTTTACACTAAACGTCGCCGTCGCCGTCGAGTCCACGGGATCAATAAATAGAAGTTGTACGCTCGTAAAGCAAATTTGATTTATGCGAAAATGAATTACCTTAATGTACCTACATATGTATTTATATTTATATTTTTGTTTATTTTAAACAATTTAACGTCGAGCTTGGAAACAAGTTTCTTGTGGAAATTTTTATAAGTGGATAATTTTGATAAACTTTCTAGATGTATTTTGATGACGGAATATTTATCGAAAATATTTAACGAAAACATTGTGCGAAAACTAAAAACAGTAGTTTACTTCTTAAAATGATAGAAAATACCGTAAGATTAAAAATACATATTTTATTTACACAAAAATTACCTGAGGATACACTTTATTGGTATAGATAATGTAGAATAAGTCTTATAAACTTTTTCTAAAATATCTTCATTGTCGAAAGGTTTCCTTAGTTTTTTCTATTTGGCGGAAATTTTTTATAATATACTAGCAGACCCGCCCACGCGTTGCTGTGGCTAAGATTTTTGTTAAATTGTATTGTAGTAAACTATTTAAGGGGAACAGTACCCTGTTTAAAAATATTTATTGAAAAAAATTGACAGGCGTGCGTCGCTCAATGCAAATTGTGTACCAGCACCAAAAATTGAAATAGTACGAACAATTGAATTTCACTGTATTTACTTAGATACTATTTAGGTCCTCAGACCTACGAAGTCCGTTGGTGTTCCCTAGCGGGACATAGGGCCTCAACTACTCATACTCTCCATCGTGTGCGGTTTCCAGCGATGTATTTCAGCTACCTCCAGCTCTTTCCCAATTTCGCAGATTCCTCCTCAACTGTTCTCCTCCATGTGCTTCTTGGTCTACCATCAACTCTTCTTCCTTCTTGTGTGAGTGGGTATTTAGCTTACTTCAAAATAAATTTAACTTGTACTTTAGCTGTGCTATTATATTGTAGCTTACATGAAACGTACCATAGCGCCATCTATTGAATACTTACTCAATCCATTACATATCGCCATCTTTTAAAATCATTTGGAGCTAACAGATAATTGTGACTGTCAAATAATAAATTGAGATGTGTAAGCTACTCTGTAAAGAAATTCGCTTAAGGCGCCATCTGTTCTAGACTTATGGAAACTACGTTCAATAACAACAATCAACGTTGTTGATCAGTTTATTATTAATTATTAATGATTGGGACCGTTAATTTAAATAATAACTATCCTATCACATAAGTTGGACCAAATTACATACATATATATGCCAACTTTCATGAATATCAGTTGAGTTGTTTTTGAGTTCATTCAAGACATACACACGGACATTGAATTTTTATATATTAAGATCTACAACAGAATTTGTGTTTTAAGAAGAAAACATTCTTTTGACGTTTTAAAAATGCAAAAAACATATTTTAAAATTCCATATCTACATTTCAAAACATTGCTAGCTCACATTTGAGCTATTGGGTGAGCTGAGCTAGCTCAAAAGTGAGCTGAGCTGTGAGCTGAGCTGAAATGTGAGCTTTTGGCATCCCTGGAATTTATGAGCCTGTGTAAAAACAAAAACAACTGTGTTCTTCTATAGTGTTGAAATGTTATCATATGGTTTGGTTACCTAAATATTTAATTCCATTGACTGGTTGTCAGTCAGGTAGATTAAACAGATGACAGTCATTCTAACCAGCTTGTCAATATCAGCGAAAATAGAGAAACCGAGAAGCACTCGAACCTCTCACAAAACTAGCTACTTGTGGATTTATGTACATATGTAATATGTATATGTATGTATGTAGGTCTAAATTTAACGAATTTTCCAAATTTTAGACATTTCAAATGGATCAAATGACCGATGAAACGAGGTTTTCAGTGGACTCTTTTGAGGTAACTCATTCTAATGTCTAACCATTTTATCATTTCAAAAAATTTTGAAATTAATTCCTCTTTTTTCCTGGCTCCTTCTAACTAAATATAAATAGTAAGCAATCTCAAATCAAAACAATGTTAACATGTTCTTATATTTTAAATTATTTCGTTACCCGACAATCTTATTTTCAGAGTTTATTTTAAAACGCACAATTTCCATCATCAGCAAGATAATTTTCCTGAATAACCTCTTCGATATTAAGTGTTTGTGTCTTAATCAATTGACTGAACTACTCAGCAAACCTTTTTCCATTACATGGCCAATTTGTCTTGAAGTCTGTCCGCAAACCATTTGCTATACAAACAAAAACGAATACTTCCTCAGTGCCCTTAGTGCTACTGAACAAACATACTAGTAACCAGCCTGTGCCTAATTGGAAGATGGCCATATTATGAAAATTGGTATGTACAACAATTTCTCTAGGCTCTTGAGACGGACGCGACGTCCAGACAGTAGCTTCAAATGATGCCAATCGCTCTCCTACATATTTCGTGCATAATAAACAGGAAGTGCCGAGAACAATTTAGAAATTAAACCAGGTGTCGAGATCCATCGGCTTTAATTATAGTCATCCAATTAATTGACTCATTTCTGGCTCCAAAATCAACCCATAGACAAGTGGATAATTGCCACAGCTATTACTTCTTCTTTCCTAGGAAGTTTCTTTGCCTACCTGTGTATACCTGGGGTATTCCTTGAAGTATATGTCCTTTTCCTACCATATGCATGATAAAGCCTCTAGGTGTCCCATTGTCCGGGCCATTGTTTGTTTTATCTTTATCTACGGGCAAGTGACAGAATCCGTGAAAAAAAATAAAAATATGAATTCTTCTTGATTCCGTGAGTCTTTGTCCTTGGCATGGGAATGATGTCCTTTTTTGTTGTTCGACTTGAAGGTTTATCAACGTATTCCGAGAATACGAGCTCTATATCCCATGAAACTCAACAGTTATTCGTCCTCGAGGATTTCTGTTTTTTTTTTTTTGTAATGAAAGTTCTAAACCTGTTGTGCTACATGTTGCACTGATGATATCTTGTTCGTGCAGCAACAGCAACTCATGCTGAGTTGTCCTTTTTTATTTGGTTACATTTTCTGTTCTATGCTCTTTAATCGATTGTGTAAAATTGTGAGGGAAGGGTGTGTTATCGATGACAATAGACAAATGTCAAAATATATGAACAGGTGATTAATTGATTGACCACGAAGAAGGTAGATTTCAGTAGGTTTCAAGGAAACTCAATACCTTATTTTGTGTTTGTTTCTGTGGAAAAAACAATGAGTTTTATATAATTTTTTTTGAAATTCAGGAAGCATTTACTTTTTGTTTGTTGTTGAAGAAGATTCCTCATCAAGGCTCAGTTTCTTAATGTGTGGTTAAATTGACAAACGAATAAAAATAATTGTTTGCTGTCAAAGAAATAAACTATACAGAACAGAGTCGTCAAGCCATATGTGTACCCAATTTTAAACAAATACGAGTACCTATATATGTATATAATCGATTTTGGGCAAGAGTTGGAGAGAAAGAAAAAAACGACTGAAAACAAATATTTGAGAATTGAACGAAATTATATAGAAACTTATAACTTAAGTATTTGACAATCTGGATGTTCTTGTCGTAGGTCTTTGGGTTAATATAGCATAGCTCATTGAATAATTAAGTTGGCTTATGATTTCATTACATTACATTTCCTGTAACTCTTCAAATAATTATTACAATATGCAAAAGAAACACTGCATCTCACCGATTGAGGCTCTTAGTTGATACAACACAAGTCACATACAACAGAAGAGACATGGTCGGTTTGATTGGGCCCCCATCTTTCTACAAACCGGGTATATGATGATTTCATCTTTGACTATTTAAAAAATTTTGTGAAAGGTTCCATTGTTGTTAATGTCAAATAGAAAAATGTAATTGTTGTACCTACCTACAAAATGTCACAGTTTTTCTTTAAATCATTAAATGATTTTTTCACTTAAACGAAGCCCGTTTAAGAGGAAACAATTTCAGATGGTATGAGTTCGTGATAAAGATCCTGATAAAGATAATGAGATAAACTTATGGAATTATCGTATTGTCATTGTCACCGGTTCTTAATATACTATGTACAAAGTTTAAGTTAAATCTGTTCATTTTAAGAGAGCCACAATCTCGTGTTAAGAAGTCGGTTACATACCTACATCATCAGCATAACATATGTACATATATATACACACAGGTGAAGCTAACACAAGTGTGTTAAAAAAACATAATAATCAAGATGATTGATGCAAGAGACGAATAAATCGCTGGACCATTTAAGGAAATGCTAAAAAGCACACACCAAACACTTGCTACCCGTTGAACATTTTTTCAAAAGTTATTCCATGTCCATTACTCATCGTCACCCACCCACCACCATCGCAAGGCCAGGCGAGCCACACCGACAAGCCGGCCGGCTTTTTCCTAGCAAACTTAATTAACAAACGGAGGCAAACAATTTGTCGGATTCTAACTCCAGGTGTGTGTGCTCGTATATAAATAAGTCTAAGGTAAATGCTAATTTATATTATACTGCCCCATCACTACCGTACCATCATTGTTAATTGTAAATGAATTAAACGTCATTTTAATCAAGCTTAGAATACAACTTTGTTTATTAGTGCGGCTGCTTATCTTGATAACACCTCATAAAGCCATCAACTGCAACTTTTTGCCGGCAATTGCATAAAAATGAGCTTAGGTGTAGCGTATAGTTTGCGTTTTGTGTTTGCGAATTGCGAATTGCGATTCCCTGACTTGTTCGCCTAATTAACCACGCGCGTTCTCAGGCGCGCATCACGATTGTTGTGGCTGATGCGTGGCATGGCAATAAAGAAGCGCTATAAATTCCCATTACGGTCAATTTACATCAGCATCTGTTTTATGGTGTTTTCAAGGCATGTTATTATATGTAGTTTAGGCTTGAGAGCAGTGTTCTTGTTCCGTGTTCTCCAAACGCCTTGTCTTCGAGGAACTATGGGTACCCTTCTATACTTTAATTACCTTTAATATTAAACTGACTTTAAATTAGTAACAACACATCAAATTTCTGTAAACATCTGACACCGCGCAAATCGCAATAATTTCGAATTTATATGCGTTAGAATCACTTGACGTCGCCTTTGTCATACAACCGATCGAACTAAGAGATAGGCATAATGTATAGATATAAATATCGGATTTTTTATCGCATTTCTAATCGCGTATATACTGTTGAGCCAATTACTTAATTAACCACGTGCTCTTGGCGGCCAGTGACAAAGTTATTTAGCTAATAATAATTACTGTATTTTCAAATATTTATATATTTAAAAAAAAGAAACAACTGACATACAAGTGTTGCCGTATGAATAGGAAATATTTGTCCATTTTCGTATTTAAAAATTACTTGACTATTTATTGATTGAGGAGTTGAATCGCGTACAATTGTAAGGGGAAAACTTATAAGCATAATACAAGAAAAAAAGTACTTCCACTTTTGAATTTAAAAAGTAGCATAATCAGTATATCTTTTTCGAGCTTTTGAAGAAACTATCGAGTTAATTAAACTTTACTCTTACTAGTATGTCTTTGTTACTTAGTCAAAAGCTTCTTAACTGCAACGACTCACAACTCCCAACTATGTCGATTTCCTAGAAAGAGGTGAAAAAGCCTATGTTATAGTCCTGCACTTTGCTAAATATTTCCAAAAAGAAAACATTTGGCAACACTATACAAATGTCACAAATCTGAGCCCTACCCTGCGGCAAACATTTTTCACCACACCCATCGATTAAGCTGAATGGGTTACCTATTGGAGCCACAATACACAGATTGAACAATAATCCTCATCAGAAACGGAAATGAGCCATATCGAGATTAATTTCGCGTGATTTCTGCTGCTGTGTTGTTTGCCCGCATTAACTATGTCTTTCGAATGACAATTAGCAGACAACGCAGCACTTTTTATTGAACTTCATCAACTACTAATCAGCGGTCTGGCGCGGTGGCCGGCGGCGGCGGCGGCGGCGGCGGTAGTAGTGGCGGTGGTGTCACTGTCACGCGAAGGGGGATGTGTCATGAGTGGTGCAGGAAGACTCAACATGATAAAGTGATTAATTGAATTCCTGGTGGGGCTTGCCGGTGGCGGCCGCGGCAGTTCGTGCGGCAACATGGATCGAGTTATGAGTTTTTAATTAATCTAATCCCTCTTCTCTACACTCTACACGAGAAATTCAATCATAGCCGAAGCCGATAGACCTAAAGCTAGACGACACGAAACGTACGAATTCAAAGTATCAATTGGCGCTAATTTGCATGAATTAAATTAGGTAGGAATTGAATAAATACCAGATACCTACCTACACCTCAGCTATCAATTAACGCGGAATTCTTATATTTTTCTCTCATAGCTATTCACTGCCATACATAACGGCATGTGGCACTTTATAAAGTAGTAATTACGTTCTCGAAGACACCCATTCGACTTGGACTTTATTTGATTGCGAAAGAACAATCCACATCAACGATATCATCGGAGGATTAGTATAGTGAATCAGAATCGTTTGAGTTCGGCGTTTCCCTTTATTCATACTAAAATAATGATGTGATCGAATTTGGCCATAATGGGATGCTTTTGGCGGAAATCTCCCACTGGGTTAGATTGATTTTTAATGAGTTAAATTAATTAGATATGCAAAATAAAATGATATTTAGGTGAGCTTATTTGATCTTCTTGAATTTTGTTTTTTTTTTTTGTTTAAACTACTGCCTTTGATATAGGGGATTGTTGGAATGGGTAAAAGTTACTAAATAATACAATTGTACATACATACATACATACACTGCCAATCACTAGGATGAGGCCAGATATTTTTCAACCGATTTTCGGTCCGATACCTGTTGGAATTTGTTTAACTCGGAAAATTTCACTACATGAGAGTAGGTACATATTTTCTTAAAACAAAGTGATACAATTATACGGTTAATTAAAAAAGACCGTTGGAATTTCCCTACATTAATGAATGAGCTACCTAAAAAGGATATAAAAAAGTGCGTCACTAGGATGAGGCCATTGCGAATATTTCGTTGTAGAAGTTCACATCATCAATTTTTTTGAAAATTTTGGTTGCAATATTTAAGAACGTTTTACAAATAACTCTTTTTATTAAATTTCAATTACAAATGGGTTCCGGAAAGACGTTGACAGTGGCAGAAAGAGGACAAATCGATGCTTTCAAGGAAATGGGACTCTCAAGCCGAGAATTAGCAAGGAAGCTGAACAGAAGTAAGACAGTTGTAAACAACTATCTTGCTGATCCTCAAAACTATGGAAAAAACCAAAAAGGACGCACAGCCCAAGCAACAACATCCCGAGAAAAGCGGTTAATTTTACGTATTGCTTCAAATTCTACTCAAATAGCTCCTAAAATTAGGTCCAAAAGCGGAGTATCAGCCAGTATTTCGACAGTCCGAAGGATAATAAGAAAAGATGGTACTATCCAGAGAAGAAAACTCAAAAAGAAACCTGTTCTAAAGCAAGTACACAAGGAGCTGCGAATGAACTTTGCAACAGAACATGTCTCTTGGAGCAGTCAATGGAAACGCGTTGTCTTTTCGGATGAAAAAAAGTTTAACCTTGACGGCCCGATGGTTACAACTTTTATTTCCATGATTTAAGAAAAGAGGAACTAATTTTGGGAAGAGATCACAGCCGTACATCAGGTGTTATGGTGTGGGGAGCTATCACCTACTATGGCAAAATCGAGTTTGAGTTTCTTTCTACAACAATGAACGGAAACAGCTACAAATGCTTCCGAAGATGAAAAATATTTTTGGACCTCTGCCTTGGATTTTCCAACAAGACAATGCCCCCATCCACACTTCCAGGTTTGTCAAAAGCTGGATTTTATCAGAAAACGTAGAGCTTTTGCCATGGCGACCCTATTCACCGGACTTGAACATAATCGAAAACGTATGGGCATGGCTATCTCGAAAAGTTTTAAAAAAATATGTGGCCTCATCCTAGTGATTGTTAGTGTACATATGTAAATATTTATTTTTAATTTATAATAATTAATTAAGACGATTTGGTATGAGGATGTTTTTAATCATAACAATAAGATTGAGAAAAACGCTAGATAGTAAAAAGTATTTTAAAGCTTTTGTTTCTAAGGAGCATGTTGAAAATACTAGTAGAGTTAATTGAATTTTTAAATAATGATAATTTTTCTGGCACATCAGAAGAAATACATCAATACATTCCGACGAAACTCAAAGGCGTACTAAAACTTATTTTTTTATACATTTAAATAAATGTTCAGTTTAAAATTTCCGGAAGTTAGCATGTTGAATGTTTACTTCGTTTAAATCTTGTCACAAGATTTTCTTCTCAATTGTAAATTCAAAATATTCAACTCATAAAAAAATGTCAAATTTGTTAAGAATATTAGGTAAATTGTTAGAAAATTTTTAATGTTTATCGACATCTTCCATAATTTTACAATTTTGTCAATGACAGTTAATCCAAAATTTTGAGCTTTAAAAAGTCTTTCATTTCACCTGGAAAGATTCGAGTTCCAAATACTTACTATGGGATAATCAGATTCATAATATTGTATAAGATATTATATGCTAAGTATTTATTTTAAATGTAGGCCCGTACACGTCAAAATTGTGAATTGGACAGGCACAACATCAGCAACTAACTGATGAGCCGAAATTGTCATAGTCTCTTTGCTTGCTTTTTGTTTGCTGATGTTATTTTGATGCTAAATTAAATAAAAATACCAATTGTTCATATGTACCTTTTTTGAATTGTTCAAAAAAATACTATCCAATACCAATCCAGCATTTACCTTCCTTAGTTGGGCATCAGCTTACAATAATCATCTATACCCGAATATGAATATTATCTTAAAAAAAAAACAATGCTCCGTTATAAGCAGTTTCCTTCCCCCATACAATATATAGATGTATTAATTAAACTTCGTCCACGCCCCTACTGCAATAATAGAACCCACCGTAAAATTTCTAGTTAATCTCGATTTGAAAAAGAAAGACCATGACGATTTGAACAAAAAAAAAACAAAAAAAGACAGAGACAGTAAAACCTCAATAATAGTAAATTGGTTTTTAAATGGCAAGCACACACGCGCTGTACCACATCCTCATAGATGTCACCTCATGCTGTGTCCTTCGCAAGATCAGAAAATTCAGCAAAACACAAAATAATGAACTCTTGTAGCTACATCAGATAGAGTTTATCCTTAACTCTTTCTTCGTACTCTCTGGGAGTCTATTGAATATAGAAATTATTAGACTCGAATTGTGATCCTTTTTGCACCATCCCACTTTTTCATTCAATCATAATCATCAAAAGGGAAAAAATTAAATATGGATCCTTTTTTCTGGCAAAACTGGACAATTATGATTTATGGCATCACCGCCCATCGTTATAAGGAACAGTTTTGTTCGACAGCAAACAATAACCAAAATACCTCTTTATGATTACACGCAAATTTCCCCAGACTGCCTGCTTGTCTGGCGAAATACAAATACAAGCACTGTCACATTTGCTAGGTCGAGGAATTCTTGAAAACCCTTTCGTCCTTTTAAACAAACATCAGCACCAGGGTGTAGGATTAATCCTTGTGTTTCTTAAGCTGTAATCTTGTTAGTTTGTATGCGAGATTAAAGAACAAGCTAGAATGATGCTTTTACAGAGGGCTAAGATATCCTGAGAGATACCGATATCATCCTCAGAGCTATTGTTTGATTGTTTTGTACTAGGCGAAAGGGATTATTCGACTATCCAATTCCGAAAGGGATGTTTTTTTTCTTGCTTTTCTTTTCCGAAATCCTGTTAAGGGATCTCGGCTTTGAAAAGTTATTCTTCGCCTTCAGATTGTAAATGGTTGTCAATATAGAAGCTAAATTGGCCAGGATTGATTTCGAAAAATAAATAAACATTTTGGTTTGGGATTAACAACTACTGAGTCGATCAGATCCAATTAAGCAATTAACTGTAGGTATAAGGCAAGAGTTTGCACACGGAAGGACGCGGTTGTTGGGTGAAATTTGAACTCCGATTCTCGGAACTTTATGTGGTGCAACTGCAACAACATGAAATTTATTATTTTCTTACAAACACAATATTTTTGTTTATCCCTGTACATATTTCAGCTTAAGATGATCCTTTGATATTAACGCAGAATTGTCATCCAAAATCAAATATAGGGTTAAATACGGTTAGGTAAATATTTGCGTAAGGAATATTATGCGTATATATGTACATTGAATTTCTTTATAGATTTATTTTATTCAGGAAATGCTTATAGATTAAAAAGCCCGATATGATGCTGATTGGACTGCGATATAAACAAAACTTAAACAACTTTATACTTGATATTACCTACATTACATAAATGTATGTATGTACAATGTATTTTCTATCTGTAATGTAAGTCGTCTGTTGTTTCCTTGATTCGTCAACCGTTCGACCATGCATCCATTCTCTGTAAATTTTACGTTAAACTCACAAGCAGTTGTGACAATTCAAAATATAAAAAGAGAAAAACACTTGCCTATCAACTCAATAAAATTTTAATGCAATGAATTTGTCACTTAAAGTCTGATCTTTTCCCACTTCCAATTCCAAGTCACTGTGTACCTATATCTTATCAGTCTTTGCTCATTTGTAGTACAAGAGCGTTTCTTGGTAATCACCTTGCCTCTTCTCAATCCAATGTCCAATTCAATCCGAATCACACTCACACCACAGATCACACAACCATGATGTTGATGATATAGAAAACGAAATCATTTCCAAATGAGAAAAAACAAAACCAAAAGGAATCCAATCGAAAAGAACAACACTAAAGAATATCTACAACAAAAACAAAAAAGAAGGAAAAGATACAAATGAAATAAACAGCGAGATGATCCTGACTCCATATCAGGGTAATTATGGTTAAATAAGATAGCGATCTTGTTCCATGGTGACATTTATTTATTTTATTTAATTCCATGTATTAATCTTCCAGGAAAAACGTTAAACGCTAAACATCCAGGTACAACACATCCAACATCCACTCGGATGTTATTTTGCCTCTACTCGGCCTTTTACTCTGTCCCCCGCATGATAGGTAAAAGTTCTGCTCTTGGCAAAGAGTTGCCACCTGATTGGGTTTTGGGCGTTTATTTTATTAAATGTTGTTTCCATACAAACTATTGATAACAAGAATCATCATCATCATCTTCAACTTTAATTTTGATTTGTATGTTTCGATATTGTAAAAATATTTTTGGTCCTTATTATTTTTAAAACATACATACATTCTTAATTATTATAAATAAAAAAAGAATATCATAAGATAAGATTCAATGTCGGCCAGGTGGTGCACTTAGTCAGTAAAGAATGGTGTCTGTTGCAGAACCCGATGAATGAATTGTTAAGAGATGATGGGAAGTGTTTTTTTGAGTCTTGAATTATGTTAGAAATGTCAAAATTTACATTTGATTCGCTATGGATACTACTGATTGAATTTTGTAATCAAAAAGTAGTTCGACTTTGACTTCTTTTTTAAATTACTTTCTGCTTAAAAAGTTTTGAACATCATTTGGGAATTCATCTAATTTTTTTTTATTTGTTTACGCATTATAACACTCTGGCAACACTTGTTTTTATGCTACACAGGATCATCATCATCAGCATCAGAGGGGCAGGTAGTTCTTACTTTGGTCGTTGGCTCAATCGATGTTCATAGTCCAGAGTCCAGACTGCGATCGACCGCGACGTGTTGGGAATTCATAAAGCCAGAGCAAGACTCATCATTGTCATTATCACCTCCTCGTACAACAAGCAAACGTACTCGTATATATGTATGTAGCATTATGTAGAAGGACAAAATCGAGTGTCAAATCGATTCCCCCTTGCAGATTCGAATGATGCCAATGTTTGACAAACATTTTTCTGCATTCCATTTGCAGAAAGCAGAACTCTCTTCTCTCAAGGTATAATATCTCTGCATTCGATGATTCGGTTTCTCATTTTGGCGCGCATTTTCGTCAACATTTGCGTAAAAATTCGCTTATGTCGTCGTCGATCATTAGACAGGTTAATTGACCAGCATGTTGTTGCATTGGAAGAATCCAATTTTGCCTCTTTGTGCCTGTATAGATCGAGTGGTATAGGGTACCTATAGGCCGATGGCACTTGCAGGCTTGGGGCACACCTGTGGTCAGCGAAATATAGCTGTTTTGGTGTCGTGTCGTTCCGAGAGGTGTGAGGACATATATACGTCTTGCGCGGGCAAATGGGAAGGAGCAGAACTCTCATATAGTGTCAGTCCAGGAATCGAAGACCCATGGGCACAATGTTTTATGTTTCTGTGTTCATTTATTTATGTTTGAGTTTCTTGTCGAGTATTGGGGATTGTTGTGAACGGTGAGCGGTGAGAGGTGACCGGTGAGAGTGGACCGCGGTATCGGACGGACTGGAAACGCACCCCATCATCATCATCATGATCTGCGGATGGCTGCGCGAGGGAATTTGTTAAATCGATTATAAAACATTAAATGTGTACTTGTCGTTATAGGAGAAACATTTATATGAACAGCATATTGTATGAAAAAGGAGTATTAGCATTTTTATACACATACATATGAATAGTTACCTCCTTTTTCTGTAGTTTTTTCTTCCTGAAGACTCTTGGTCTTCGTGTTATTGGTGTTGAATTTAATATTTCTTGTTTTGCATTTTTGCGCTTTTTACAACATCAGGGCATGTTTTGGCTTATTGAGCGTTTATAAAGGTGCGATTAGCTACATGTTGTTCCGCACTATTTGACTGAAGGATTGAAGCCTTTTGATCGTGAGAAAGTACAACAAGCACATAATTTATCAGGAAACTTGCTTATGAATAAGCAATTACACACCGACTTTGCTGAGGACTGCGCTAAGGAGTCAGCGGTATTATAAAGTGTTAAATATTATGACTTGCTATCTTTAGTGGTTTGGATCAAAGTCAAAACCTTAAGGACATGTCTAGACAATGGGAGTGTGATTTGAATTTGATTTTTCAGATATAATTCTGTGCTAAGGTTCTAGACAATGTCCTTGACTATATACTAAGACATAATTTAGGGCTGCTCCTGCTACTGAAACTTGACATCTTATATCTGTCAGAATTTATTTAAACGTCTATTTTGGGAGCTTTTTTGGAGTTGGCCATGAAGACAGGACAGGGTCCAAGACTTCTTTTGACTAGTGCAATACGAAACGATTCAACCAAATTTTTGTACTGCTTCGAATTCGATTTGATGGTCTGTTTCATTGTGATACGATTAAGTTATTGCGACTAAAGGTTTGACGAGATCCCATCATCAATATATCACCGTTCAATTCGTTTAATTTCATGGCTATCGCCTCATTAGCAGGTATGCCGCTGTGAAAAAACGACTCAAGCTACAATAAATGTCTCAATGTAATATTATTTGAGCTCAAAATAAAATTATAATCGAATTTTGCTGATATTTTTGGACTGTTATTTACATCATCGCAAAGCGCAAATTTAGTTAAATGATACTTATTCCCACGTAAAGTGAAGTTATTATTTTCTGATGCTAATACCAATGCCAATACCATTATTCATATTATTGTTATTATTTTTTTAACAAAGAAATTAAAATTAATCGTAAATATACAAATATAAAATCATGCAAAAATAAAACACAATTTAAGCAAAATAAAATATCTTAATTGACTTAATTTACACCGGTTGGAGTTTGGTTGGTTATTTATTAGTCATATTAAAGTCCATTTAAAGAGAAATCTCCTAAATTCATTTGAATTCTCATATCGTAGGATTATGCATATACATATTTATATATATGTATATGCATGTATGTGTGTATATGTTTATGTATTTGTTTGTAAAATATTGTTGGTTAAATATTGCACTCCCAAAACTTTATTTATGAGCCAATTAATTAGCAGGAATACACGTTTTCAGACACATTTGCAACACTTTTATTGCTGATTCAAACCGATTATCAAAAAAAAATTAAATAAATTTGATTTTTAATTGCCCTTTGGGATAAAATGTTGGGCATCAGCTTTTGTAGAAGAAATATAATAAATTGATGTTTGTATATGAGTTGACTACACATATACACATGTATGTAGTATTGTAGTCGCGTCCCGCTAAGGTTTAAACCGCTTAAAAGGTTTGAAATTTTTAACGTATATTTAATCATATATAGTAGATATAAATTATATTCCTAAAATTTTGCTTGAGCAAGGTATTTACATACATACATTATATCAATCTCATTCAACGAAAGAAAGAATCCCAATAAAGCTAGGATAAGTCATTGCAAGCTCAGGATTGTGATTAAAATTTGAGGACTTTTTCAACACTTTAAGATAAATCTTTGCAAGCTCAAGTAACACCGACTTATAAACTTTTTGCGATATACTTACAGGTTTTCCCGTAATTAAAAAGACAATTTAAACGTTTAATTATTAAATTTATGCTTTCTTCCGTTTTTTGTTTATAATTTATTTTTTCAATTTTTACACCTCAACGAAACAGAGTTGATAATTTTCTTTAAAAATGTTTGTCATAAGCCAGGAATATTTTATTTTAGCCTAATTGATTGTTATTGAACTTTTCTCAAGTCTTCGTGTATAGCTTAATAGCTTTATATGTTAGCTACTCAAACATGAAGAATTATTTAAATGACAGCAACACGCCTTTTTATCACACACTTTATCATCATTTTATAATTTTTTTTTTATTTATGGCCACAAATTACCTATGTATATACGCTTTTTGTGTCTTCAGAAGCTGAATATAAAGATATACCCGATAACAGAAATGATAAAACAAAAATATAATTTTACGACTTAATACTAAAGTTTCCAATTTCTATCAGACTTCTTTTATTATTATAGCTTTGGACATGATGGTTATACAATATGCAATATACATACATACATAATATGCATATACCTAATTTATGTAAAGCTCAACTGTACACACAAACCAATATTAAGCTAACCTATAGTAGGTATCAACTCCCAAATCAACCCAGATTTTGTTCAAATCCAAAATCCAAATGACTGCGTGTGTACAGTACACACATAAAAACCCATTCATGTCTGTAATAACTCTATTCGGCGCCAATGATTTTATCAGATCGTATTTAGATTTAACCCACATTTAATCGCTCTTCTCATATAAAACCTCGCAGCCGCTGCAGCCACTGCACGCCACATGAGGTCAAAACTGTGAACACAGAAAGAAGCGTGTGTTTCGACTGCGACTCCTAGACTCCAACTCCAACTTAAACTTCAATCCCATTCAAATCAGTCGCACCCACTCACAGAACCATGCCCATCATTGTAGGTAATTGCTTTAATTTGTTTTTGTCGCCTGTCGCTGGATGGAATAGTCTCTGTAACGCACTCAATCAAAAAAGTTGCATATTATTCCTCAATCAATGGGCACACATCAAAATATTTTTGTATTCCGATCCCATTGATGGAAATGCATCGACCTATCCAAATCCTAGCAACAGAGGCCTGCAATATGGGCTCCAAACATGTAAACCAGAGTGATATAGACAGTAAAATTCCGTTGGAGATCCCAATCGAGAAACACCAGAACCAAAGCGAATAAAAGATACATTTTTATGGATACTTAATCCACACAAAATACACAACGAACACGATCTAATCGATACCTGAACGTGTCTTGTATAAGAACCTAGCCCTGGTCTGTCCTCTGTCCTCTATCCTCTGTCCAGAGAAAACACACCATCCGATCGCAGACACTAGCACTACCTATGTATATGCTTTAATCAGGCCCCAACCACGACACAGCAGGTAGATTGGATTGGATTGGAGTTTGGAGATCGTTTGAGATCTTGATTTTCTGTTGAATTTGAGCCCTGAACGATCATCGCTACAATCACTACCAAAGAGAGAGAGGCACGATGCTTACAGCTTACAGCATCAGAAACAGAATTAGAACAATAATTCGTCTCGTTACATGATCTTACGACGAGGTTGCTTTGATTTCTTGGACTCAAGTTGAGTAGCCCGAGGTTCAAATAATTAATAATAAATTACACCCACATTTCGTCAGAAAGATACATAGATACACTTTTGGAGACTGAATTAAGTGTTTGTTTGTTATTTTGTATGGGGTATTGGGTATGGGGTATGGAGGGAAGTCATGCATATATTCTCCAAAGTTTTTTCCAAGAAATCTTCAAGTGGTCTGGTTGAGAATTATGTAATCCAATTTGGTTAAATTACCTGATTACCTGAATGATGTTGTTTCTGAATTTTTTGTTTAAAAGGGAACAAGAGGGGACTCAAATTAAAGAAGAAGTTGAAAAGTGGAGCGATCTTATTGTTATAGGAACCGACCACGTCGCAAAGTGTTGTTGGACAGAATTTAGTCTGACTTCACAATGATTCATTTTTTCTTCTGGCATGACTTTTCTTTTTTTATTTGATAACAAATAGATACTATGTATATTGTATGTAATTAGTTTGAAGTCAATTTTTGGAATGGTAATTGTATTTATTTTTTTTCTTAAATATTTAAACATTTTAAATAATTTATGTTTTTTATTTCTCTACAAGCAATGACATAGGTATGTATGTCTAAATTTATTTTGTGATCATTATATAAATGGCAGATCAACAATTCCATAACATAAAGTCAGAACATAACGTAAAATCAGATTTTTCTTCATTCCAATATTTTACCTTAAGAGCATATATCTACATATGTATGTTCATATGTATACAAATTATGATTATGATGTAGAACACCAGTTGAGATGCAATTAAAATGTGAATTTCTTATAAATTATTTTGTGGTGTAAATAATGGCTTATAATGTTGCTCATCGTTTCGTCCAGAAGGTGTGTCAGCCAAGTAATTTTTGAGAAGAAATATAATAATAATAAATTATTGTTTGCTTTCAAGTACATAATTTGGAATCAGTTAAGGAGGAGGAAAGTAATAAATGGCACATGTGCATTGTATGTTGCCATTACGCTTTTTTCCTTAAATAGATCGTTTGTTAATGTATTTTTTTTAAGAAACGATCAATTAAATGTAAAATTATAATGTCTTCATGCCTTCATGGAACACTATACATGTATATGATTTAATTATAATAAGTAAGTTATACACGGATGTACATATATATCCTTAAACACACTACTGACAAAAATTAAATTCAATAGTCTAAGAAACCAACAAGGATTTATAAATGCTTTGGCAGAAAACGGCCATAGATTCTGTGACTTTAAGAGGTACGCATGAAGATCAATAACATTATTTAGTGAAGGGTTAAGTAAACAAAATGTATTTTATGAACATGAACAATGAATTAATAACTAATTCCTGAAACAATATATGTAAAAGAATTCAAATTTTCTCAAACTATTGGAAATAATTCAAATTTAAAAGATTTTGGAACTTTATATATACCTATAAAAAGCGAAAGAGTATCGAATTTCTTTTATAATCTTCTGAACATGAAGGTTTCCCTTAGAATACAAATATATTCAAATTATACATACGATTTCGTTACATCATATGAAGTGATTAAATTAAAATTCTAATAAAATTTTAGTACTATCGGTATATACATATGTACGAGTAGTTCAAAAAGATTATGACATGTTCTCAATTTTTTTTCTTAATCACTTAATTAATGTGTTTGAAAAATAACTTCTTTTTCAGGCGAAATTAAAAATGTTTTTGTATGCATAATATAAAAGATTAGCAATGCGAATTTAGTTCAAGGTTTTTATAAATTTTATGGAAGCATATATCGAAACGATAAGAATCAAGCTCGGGGATCAGGTTATCTAGACCACGACGCTGACGTTAGAGAGATGGTGGTAGAACAGGACGCCGGAAACCTAGGGATGCGCAATTGACGACTTGAGGAATGAGGCTAGCACGCAATCCCCGGTTGTGGAAATAAATGAAAATATGATATCCAGCCACAACGACATAAAGGATCTTAAATAAGTTTATAAATAAATAGTGAAAACTGAAAATCCTCTGTCTTTTATTAATTTTTATCTATTAAAAGTCGACACTCAGCTTATTAGTGCCAGTGTTATTTTGTAATATTTTTAATGAAGTTGATAAAGTTGAAATGTTTGATATTTTTCTGTATTCGAAGAAAAAATTTAAAAAATTCTCATGCTGAGATATAATAGATAAAATAGATTAGGTACTTATCTACACTTGGTTTTAATATACACTTGGTTTAATGAAATAGAAACTGTTTTTTAAGATTTTTTAAAAGATTGTTTTTAGAGTTGAATACAATTTTATACCTACTTGGAAATTATAATCAAATCATAATATCTAAAAATATCTTAATTTATTTTCCGAACCAAATATTTAGATCACAATTTCCATTTTGTATAATTTGATTAGTAAGTATCCGAAAGTATAGCCTCTTAGCAGTAAGGCTATACAAAAGAATAATATTGATTTCATTAACTTTTTTGCTTACAAAATTTGAACCACTTATTGCCTGTTCTTTAGCAGGTTAAATCTTATCCCATTTTATTCGGCGATATTTTTCCAAAGGAGAAAATTAAACCAATATTTTAAAGCAATTCACACTAGGCATACTTCGGCTATACCTTACAAAAACGTCATGTATGAAAAGCTACCCTTTATACAGTTTCATAATACATACATTATTATTGTTATTTATTCGATAAAAATAATTTCCACAATTAAAGCCAACAAACAAACAAAAAATTTCACTTATGTACATACCTCATTTTAAGCAAAAAATCCAATCCTGACACGCACCAGGACTAGACCTAAAGGTAGGTAGTTAATAAGAAACAAGTCGGATTTTTGTCAATTTTCCAGGAAGAAAGAAAAACTAAATAGAATTTTAATTTTCTTAGTTTTTTATTTAAATTACTTATTTTCTTAGATAATTATTAAATATTTTCTGTTTTGTTTAGTTTTTTTTCTTAACCTAGCTCACATAAATTTCGTATCTAAAATCTTAAATTTAAATTAATTTAAGTATTGATTTTTTTTAAACTATGCCTGATCTCTCCCATTTTTTTTAATATTATACTATATATAAAATTATAATTCATAAAAAAACAGAAATCTTATACATGCATACGAATTAGATTTGAAAGCACCATTTTTTTTTCGAAAAAGTGCCACATTAATCTCCTATTTTGAGTTTTTTTTTTTAATTTTATCAATTTTCCGAATAATAAAAGCTATTTACATTTTAGCTAATATTTGCATATTTTTAATAAGTGCACACAAAATCCAGTTTGGCACAGGGTTCTTTAAATTATTTTCTACTCATTTCGCAAGGAAATACAATTATTTACAAAATCATTTGCATTATTATCTCTCTCCCCCCTTTTTTTCTTCTAGAATATTATATCACAAAAATCATAAATTAAATTAGAACAAAAATATATTATAATATTTACAACCATACGCACAATACCAGCATGCATATGCACAGACTTTTTTTAGGCCTTCCTTATTTCTAGGAGAAGTTACATTATTTGCTGCTATTGATGCAACATTTCAACAACTAGTGACTTGTATCTAATTCGTCATCACTTGGACAGTCATCCATCTCCATGTCGATTAGTTCATCGTCTTCCTCATCGCAGCTGGCACCATTGTTATTGGAGTTCTTGTCGGACGACGAATTGCCCTGGCCGCCGCCAGTGCCCTTTTCGTCTTCTTGCTGCATGCGTTTGTGCTTCGTGCGTCGGTTTTGGAACCACACTTTCACTTGGGTCTCGGATAGATTAAGTGACTGAGCGAGGGCCTTACGTTCGGCTCCAACAACATATTGATTGCTCTCGAAGGCATGTTCCAATTTCAGCAATTGCGATGGCGAAAATGCAGTACGAATACGCTTAGGCTTGCGGAATGGCTGGAGAAGGAAATCTAGAAAGAAGCAATGAAAAAAAAAAATAGAATTAGTATCAACATATTCAAACGCACATACATACATACATACGTATTTATGTTTATAGTATAGTTTTGATTAAGAGAATCAAATTAAATATTATTTAATTAACTATCGAACCTAATGAATCTTAAGCTAAGTTAATTGCTTATAATTAAACTAACGACTCTTCACCATGCGCTTGCTTTTCAAGTTTTTCTCAACTAATTGAATTGTTAATTTTCATAAATTATCAAGCTTAATTAGTTGTACGATTTCGATTTCGTCGATGTTTTTTTTTTTAAATATTGTCGTTTTTTTTTTTTTTGTTTGTTTGTTTTTGTTTCAATGGTAATTTAAATTTCTATTTATGTCAATGGAGATCTATAGACATAAGTTTAATTAACATGAGATCGTAAAATACCTGGAAGATAAGATCTTTAAAAGTGACAAGAAGAATTCTGTTAAAATTAGTTTATGATAATTTTGAGATTTTGTTTTGTATTTTGGTAGCAAAGTGACTTGATTACGACTTACTGAGGAAGTATTTTATGTGCAAATTATTTAGTCACATTTTACTAATAAATTATTGGCTAATTTGGCAATATTTTATTAGTTTTTTTTTTTTTATTTTTTTTTAATAAAGGTGAAATGAGTCATGGAATTTATTTGGGAACATGCAATGTTTTCCTAATTTGAAAACGAAAAGAATATTTCTTAAGATAATAATTTATCTGAGATATGTATAATAGATTATAATTATGTATGTGTGATCTTGGAGTTATACTGTCATCAATTTTAAAAGGAAATTCTATTAAATGATATTATTCTAACATAAGTTGGGATTGTAGTTAATATCGAAAGAAATAAGTGTTGTCAAGAAATAGCGCAAATTCTCTGAAAGTTATTTTTTTTCTGTTAGATATCAAAACCTTTTTTCAGAAGGGCAAATGCTTTTAAACATTATTGAAACTTTAGTAACTGTACAAGTGTACAACCGGATCGATAAATTTCGTTTTGATTTTTACAAATATTTTGCATTGCTTTTATAAGAGTTATTTCATTGAAAAGAAAAATTAAAAAAAAAACCTTCCGTTTATACCTTTATATAATAATGTATCTATGATGTGTAGATATTAGGTACCCACAGTTTTTTTTTTTTAATTTTGATCCGAGGATACACATGTGAAACTTTCGATTAAGTTTCTAAAGAACAAACTAACCTACTTTTTTCATTTTGGCTTTTACCGTCGGTAAAAAAAGGCTTTATTTATAAAGCAATAATTAAGTATTTAAGATTAATCAGGAATTTGAATTGAACCTTGAAACGAAATGATTTTGAATTTTATTTAAGAAAAAGAAAAGAATAATTAAAAGTTTAAAAGATAAACAATTAAATCTTTTTACTTACTTCCTGGAAACCGATGTGGGAAAATCCGCCCGTGTCTGCTCAGCAGCCAAGGATACAATGGGTAACTCTCCCGGGGCATTTGTCCGTGATTTGGCAAGAATGGCGAATGAGGTGGTAGACCGGCTGCTGCAGCGGCAGCCGCCGCTGGTCCGAGCACGTGTCCGGCTTGCAGAGCAGCAGCCATTTGAAACTGCGCGGCAGCCAGCAAGTGAGGATTGTGTGATGGAACTTGCATCTCCGGCGGGGCATTGATATATGGTGGCAGAGCTTTGATATCAGGCATTTGATTTTGTGGTGGTTGAGGGGGAGCTGGACCCATTGGAAACGGTCGAACAAGGCCTGTCGGCGGCATTCCCGGCACCATGATGGGTCCTTTATTGTAGGCGGGTGGTGGAGGTGGCGGCTGCTGTTGCTGCACTTGCTGATGACTGATGGGTGAAGCATGCGAGGAGTTCGGTGAGGCAGATCGTGGTGGAGTGTGAGGCGGTTGATGGCGGATTGGATGCGGTAACTGGTTGGGTCCGGGTGAACGTTCCCGTTTAAGGTGCATTATGGACTCCTCTGGAGTAAGTCTTGTCTGGGGCGGACTATACGATCCGCTCAGGATATGATTGTTATTATTGTTGTTATGGATGGCGGCAGCAGCGGCGGAATTGTGCAACCGATTAATGATGTCCTGAATGTCATGTCGGGTCTCGAGTTTCGGCGAAGTCTGTTGTTGCAATATGTGCTGGTGAAGTGACGGATGATGATGCAGCTGATGATGCAGAAGCTGGTGGTGTGCTGTTGTTGTTTGTGGCGGTGGTGGTGAGTTTGAGGACTGATTTGAGGCATCATTTCCGCCAACAATAGATTCAATACTGAACCCGATTTTTTGTTTTGGTGTTGGCATCATCACAGCTGATGTAGGAACCGGCGGAATCATTTTAGTCATAAATTACCAAAATATTGAAAATATCCCTTTATGCGCAGTGGGGCACAGGAGTTGAAAAGAGTTCTTTTATCTTCTTTGTGTCGTAATTTTATTCAAATGTTTTAATTCACAAAAACTTAACACAACTAATAAAATTGTGTTTTATTTATTTATTTTTTACACACAAAAGATACAAAACTATCTTTTATCTTTTCACCGTAGGTAAATCCACATAATGAAATAATGAGACTGTCACACGGTTTGATAACCGGAATCAAGTTATTACCGAAGGATTATTATTTATTGTTGTGTGTTGTCAAAATAAAAAGATGTTTGAACGTCACTTAATTAATTGACAAGATACTGTGCGAGAGAAATTAAATTAATTCGTCAATGATGCGGTTTGTAGGTAGGTACACAACAAAAAAAAGAACAAAATTAATTCAACGAGACGCGCACGCTTGTGTATGATCTCGACGAGAGTCAGAGTCTGAATAAAACTCGAACTAGCTGTGGATTGACCAAGTGTGCTGTATGTGGGAAGTCGAGTTTTTACCCAGTTCACAACCACATTTACAGTTCACCACCAACATAAAACCAGTTTGTGTGTTGTATCTACACTTGAGAGCACTTAGGAGGCAGGGCTTCGAGTGAAGATAGTTTTTGTTTGCTTTTTTGGCTTGGAGTATAGTATGAGTATGAGTATCTTTTATCTTCTAGGGTGAGAAATAGTATGAAACGCGCATGGATGCCATTGGCCTTTGATTGACTGTAAATGGAAGCAAAATTAAATAGGAGAATGAGAGATAACCCAGGGGCGGGATTAAAGATACATTTTCTCGACATTAGTGCGTGCGTGTGTGTAAGTCGTCTGCTTGGTGGAAAATTAGTCAGGTTCATTTGGTATAATTGTATTTTATTATAATACTGATTTTTCCTATTAGTTTAGGATGGTTTTTGTACGAAACACTTATAGTTACGCATTTATATAGGTACATAGGTATACCTAAGCGGAGGGATGTATACGTATGTATATATAGATACATAAGTAGGTATCTATTTATCTATTGTTCGTTATTTTGCTCCTAATTTACTTAGTATCTGTATCGTTCATAAATGAGTGTGTGGAGTTTCTATCTCATTTTTCATGGCATTTATCTCATTGCTCTAATAATGATGTTATGCGGTTAGGAGGGTTGGATGTAATTTTGTGTTTTTTTTTTTCCTTAGAAGTAGGTAGGTACCTTGGTGGTTTTACTTACTTGAGTAGGTACCTATAGTCTTTTTGAATTATTTTATTACTGTTTGTTCAAGAGCTTAAAAATTGGATTTTTAAGAATTTTATATTAAACTCTAAGGAATATTTTTTATAGTCTTAGGAACCCATTCAGGTACACATACATAAGAGTAGAAGTAAGGTATGTAGGTAACCCAATTATGATTTTCTTGTATTCTCCTGGAGGAAAATACCTAGGTACATAAGGAAACAGTTCTTCCTCATCAATATATAGGTAGGTACATAGGTTTAATAGGTATACATATTTGTTTTGGTGGGTGGTGGGAGTAACTTGATTATTTAGGTATAA
The DNA here is from genome assembly GCA_905146935.1 of Scaeva pyrastri. Classification (NCBI taxonomy): domain Eukaryota; kingdom Metazoa; phylum Arthropoda; class Insecta; order Diptera; family Syrphidae; genus Scaeva; species Scaeva pyrastri. Next base: position 137,080,373 of record LR989927.1, read on the forward strand.
TTACCTATCTAGGTATATCATCATTTCTGTTAAGATAGGTATCTAGATTGAAGATCTGCACAATGATCAAAATCAAAACATCTAAAGCTAGCTTACCTATTATAGGTAGGTGCATAGGTACCTACTTACTTAACGGATGCAGATAAAACACGAAAATAAGATAGGTAGGTAGGTAGATGTTGCCAATAGCTATAGGTACCTTACCTATGTTGCAAAGAATTAAAAAAATCTTTACGATAGGTACCTATAAAGATAGACCTGGATTATGTTGACTTTAGAAAAATCGGTGTTACCTATATGTATGTGAATTATTAAATTGCCTACTTTATATAAAAAATAAATTTAAATTTGTAATTCAATTCTCAATCGTGCTTAACAGGCACGAAGGCAAATTAATAAATATTAATTACAAAATAGATAGATAAATTACACAAACCAAACCGAAATAGTAGATACCTAGATACCTTAGAACTAAATTAGTCTGATCTGAAAAGCTGGAGAACTCTCAATGAATGTTTTTGATCAAAACTTATGTACATATACCTAGATATCTAGATACTCCTACATAACTATATACTTACATATGTATTTTCTTACATTTTCTCGTTTCTACCTACATACATATGTATGTATATTAAAGTACCAGTCTTTCATAAAAACTGTTTGAAAACTTAAAAATATTCTTGAACAGTGTTTGTAGATTTTTTAAACTTTTAAATTCCCTTTTTATAACGTTCTTTTTAGGTGTTTAGCTGATTTTTTTTTTTTTTATAATTTGGCAATAGATAGTTACCTATTTTATTTATTATTTTTTTAACAATGTATACTTGTATTTCTTGTTTTTTCTTTTTAATTTAGATTAAATTTATGTTAATTGATACTAAAATTACATCATTCAAATAGGTATGCAATTAAACTTTACATCTTAAATATTAGTTTATGTTGTTCTATCTTAGTAATGTAAAAGACGAAAAGAAATAAAATATATTTTAAGAAAAGTTGTGCATTAATAGGTATATGACAAATATTATTTTAACTATTCAAATTATGTTGAACTAAATAAAAAAAAACGACTTAATTCGATTTTCGAAGTAATATTATACCTACTTCACTTCAATGACAATACCTAACTACCTACATGTTCTACTGATTCAGCTTCCCTTAACAAAAAGAATTATATCTTTTATTAAAAATATATTTAAAAATCACATTTTATTTTTATTTGATAACTACCCGATATAAGAGTATCTATGTTCGAAATGCTTGGGAACGGAATATATATATGTACCTACATATGTTTCTGACTTTTTAAAACTTAAGTTTAATAGATTCCGTTCGAATATATGTAGGTATAACCACAAGTACCATCTTCATTTCACAGAATCTTAAACATCATCATTGTCCTTCACAAATGAACACACCCAGAATTACTGCGAAATACATACATATATGTAATGAACTAATCACATCATTTGTCCCAATTCAAACACAATAGCGTCTATCAAAACCAATAAAATTTCACACGCCTTTAAAGTGCAACACTGAACTTCTTAAAAAAGACTTAAATTGTTTAGTCCATAAATAAAGACATCCCGTTGCTAAAAATTCGAATCGTATTCAATGAAAACCTCTTTGGATGGATGTTTTTTTTAACCATTGTATGCGATTATAAAAAATGTATCTATGAAGTGAAGAAGGTGTCAAGAAATAACACATTTGGTGATGCATCGACCCAGCGTGATGCTGATGGTGATACCTAAACAGTTTTCTTTCTTTTCAGGTCTATCCAATTTCTTCGTAGAGGGCTATAATACTCGTAAAATAGCAAAACCAACAAACAACAAAAGCCAAATACTCGCACAATTAACACGGATCGAGGTGCCACAAGGGACTGCACTCAGCCACCCTATATATGTATGTATGTAGGTAGGTACCTATTTCCATTATTTCTTTTTAATTTTCCAAGGAAACAATGGCTGATGCTGAACGCCATAACAAAAGCAACGGACATCGATCCCATCGATTCAATTCCAATCATGACATTTTAATAAAGATAAACTCGAATCCAATACGAAAAATTGACTTCTTGATTTGAAATATACGAAAATCAGCAGCGCACGTCGATTACCTGCACGCACCGCATCAACAAGGATTTCAATGAAAACTAAAAACTAAAAAACGAGGAAAATTATGAAGGTAGATAGCGAGACAATTCATTTGGTTTGGGAGGGAAAACACTCATATGGAACACGCTGCGCGTTAACAAGAGATGAAATTATCGTCTGTGAAATCGATATTTCCCCTAATTTCACTCCGACCACGATTCTCATTCGAATATTGTGTTGTTCTCGAGATAGTCGATCTTCGAGGCGTGAAAATAATAATGGTCCTATTTTTTCTGTATGTCGAATCTATTCTCCTGGGAATCGGGGTGCATATTTCAGTTAATATTTCTCATATTTTCTGGTTAAAGAGTCATCGTAGGCTTATTAGAAATTGATCACATGATGCACTGCGATGCGTCTCAGACTCGATAATACCGCGACACGGGAAGCTCGGTTGGCCGTCGGTGATTTACGTGAACGCGCGCTGATTGTTCTGGTTTCTGGTGGACATGGTGGTTTTGTTGGTAATCGAATAGGTAGGTACATATATGCCGAGGCCGACCGCAGCAGGAGCACAGCATCGACATGACAATGAAAACACAAATCTATAATTTACTTTAGATAAACAGATAAAGATGTCGCATGGTAATATTTCGATGATGGCATCATTATGGAAAGGTTTTAAGTTCCCATGTTTTTGTATAGATACACATATAGTAAACATTTTAACATTCCAGTTTCTTATCATGTTACAAGTGTGTTTTGATTTTATGCCACTGTAATAAAGATGATTGTTTGAATTTGTAGCGTTTAATCGTATCTGATGCTGTCTAATATTACCAATTAGCTTTATCTAATCCCTAATCTAGTTTTTAGTTTTTGAATTTTCTCAAATTTGAAATAGCTATCTGGTCAATGGTCATATACATACATATGTAAGTGTTCTTTATAGAATAACAATTTTGTAAATGTATTTAGAAATAAACAAAAAAGATGCTAAAAAATAGCTTGGTAAGCTTAGTTGGGAAATTCCTTTTATTTCTGTTTTCTTCAATTTTGACTTCCTCGAACTCGAACTGAAAAATAATGCATAGCGAAAAATGTAAAATACAAGTAAAACAAGTAAAAAATTAAAATGCGATTCGGTTAAGAAAGCAACATTGATTACTCCCAAATGGCGCCCAATAAATGTCTGGTCGAAACTAAATTTTGGTATGTACCTAACAACTTCGGTCATTTTATAATTCAGTACCTATGTGTAAGCCGCGCTAGTTCTGTTGTGATTATTTAATTTAATTTTATTGTTTTAGTCAGATTTCGTTTCTTAAGGTCTTAGTCCACTTTTATAATTATTATTTCTTTAATAAAATTCCCATCTAAAGAACCCACTGAAAACGCCAGGACAGATACAACATTTAATTTCATTCAAAAATCATGCCGACAAATATTTTCCATTAACTTTTTTCGACAGGCACTTAAATAATTGCATAAATTGGTTGTAATTTTTTTTTTACACATTAAGTAAACGTAGATTTTTCTAAGGTGAATTTTGTAAGCGGCATTATATTCAAAGTGAGAAAAATAGAATGGTTTTACTTTTAAAATATGTATTTGCAAATATCTAAAACACAGGTAAAACAGTGTGAAAATATCCCATCCCACACATACCAACATATAAATCTACACATAAACATTGTTGTGCTGTCAAACTTTAAGATTGTGCTCAGTTTTTTCATCTCAGACAAAATCAATAAAACTTTCAAGTAGGTAATCTAATTTTACAAAAAAAAAAAAATTAAAGCTTCAAGATAACAAAAACCGCCATAAAACAATGTTTACCAATATTTGGAGCAGGAAACTCGTTTATTTCTTCTAAACAGATTTTTTTTTTAAATTGGCCAAAATTATTGTATGGATGCCCATTATTTCAAACATGTGCCTACTTTCCTCGTTTCCATTGAGCTAGTCAATGTTTGTGTTTCCCTTCTCCAACAATAGATTTTTATAAATTCAATTTTACACTTAAAATTCTGTGAATGAAACCATAATATTCGCGTGTGAACACATTTTCATTCAGGAAACGAATAACAATTTACAGACACATAAAAAATAGAACGCCAACATATAATATATTATGTATTGCCATCAGGTCATTTGCGCCATCCGTTCTAAATTTTGGCAGTTTCGCTTAAAACCCAAATTCATCAAATTTCATATTTCACTCAGTGAATCGGTTTAAATTTATTGGTTTTCTGCCCGATCATCTCACCCCCACCAGACTGACGATCAATCAGATGAACTTCTTTTTTATTTTGTTGTTGTTGTTGTTTTTAAAAACATTTTCCACACCGAATTTATATTCGAACGATGATTGATCAGATTTTCGATTTGTATATCGAAACACGTAAACCAAAGTGTAATTACCGAGATTTCAGCGAATCGATGTTTTTCGTGCGATTTGAATTAATACAAATTTATACGCTAATGAGTTTTCTTATCTGCGCAAGTGTTTTTCTTATTTTTCTGTTTTTCTGTTCTTCTGGCAGCGAAATTAAACGCGCTGCGAGTGGAATGGAATTACTAAATCATTTTTTCTCTTTTATTTCTTGAAAAACAAAACGAATTACGTTTGTTGTATTTTGAGTGATTGTACAAATAATGTACATAGGTACAAACCATATGACACATTTTAATGTCTGGTTGTGAAGTGCGACTTGACACTTTTGTGGAAATATGTTTTCAAATTAAACGAGAAGCTCTGCCGCGTAACCAATTACTATCAGTTTTTTTTTTTTTTTTTTATTTGAATATGTACTCGTACATGCTTCATGGCGGGGATGCGGATGGATGATGGATCACGTAATGAAATTTGATTTTCATATATTATTCTGTGTAAATCATTTTAACGCGTGAATTTAAAATTGGAGAGAAACATTGAATAATGAGGTCTTGCGGATTAAAGTTTTATGTTTAATCTGTATTTTGTATACTGTATATGAGCTGAGCATATCATTATTTTGCCAGCATGTATAGGCTATAAAATTATTATCAAATGAATTTGTTCTGGGGTGGGCTATAATCTCAAGCACTTTAGGAATGATATAGTGGTGACATTTGAACGTTATAAATTTTTAGTTGATGTCAAATAACTTTTTATTATCAGTTGGAATAAACAAATTAGGAAGGTTTTTTGGTGACAAAATGTAGAACAGCATGAAATTAACACAACTTTCATTATATCAATGCGTAAATAAAATCATTTTTTTTTTGTCCAGGCACATAATTTCTTTATGTGTTAGATATCATTGGTGTGATTTCTGCAGTTATCTTCGATATTGATTTTAATTGATATCAATTTGTACATAGGTATTTGTAGCGAGAAAAGGCAATAAATCTATAACCACAAATACTAGCAGCATTAAAAAATCAAGTTAAATTTGAGGGGGTGTAAATGAGTAGTATACGTAAGAATTCGGAATGCAGGTCCTCCAATCTATATCAAAAATATAAATCGATTATCTCCGCATGCACTGTCCATTTTTTTGAGTCTTATCTATGTATATTAATAAAAATTTAAATGTATGTTTGTTCCTAATCGCTAATCTCAGAAAGTTCTTAAGCAATTGCTTTCAAATTTTGACAGAACATTGAATTCAAGTCCGTGAGTGTTTATATATACTTTAAACAAATATAATACCTTATACTTAAACACAACACTACCTTTACTGCAATATAAGGGTTATAGCACCTTTACTTATCAAAAAATAAATTCTAAGTTTGTTTGTTTTGTCAAAAAATAAACAAAAATAGAAAAATTAAAATACCTATAATTCCTTTCAATTAATCAAATGTAACACATTACGCCCAAATCAAATTCGTGCATTGCTTGCCATTATGGACTTGGCTCATTTGGAGGGTTAAAAGGCCCATGAAATTGCTATAAGCTCAAATACCAGGAAAATTCTAGCCCATCGTCTACCGATTTTTGGTCCAGAAAAAAGTGAGTAGAATTTCATACAATTTTAAAGAGTGTTAGTCAGATAAATATGTATGTATGTGTATATGTAAGTACATATACTTCAACGTTCACATTTAAATCTGAACTTACATATGTACAATAAACCAAAAAAATAAAAACATGCACTTTTGGCTTACCTAAGACGGTCAAAATCGTTATACGATGGGCCAAAATTTTTCTGGGATCAACGTTAACGAGGAGTCAATGGACAACATAATGCAGGGTGATTTGCAGCTCTTTGATGCATCTTATGCAAATCACCCTGTATAGACCATAAACTTTATTATATTAAAAAAAAATAGGGATCGGATAGGGACTAAAACAAAATATTTATGTATAGAAAAAAATTAATTCAAACAATTTGAAAAAGTCGGGAAATTATTAAAATCAAAAAATGGTTCTGTAAAAACACCAAAAATCGCATGATTTGATGATTTTCAACGACGACGTAAAGGTAAAAAAATTCATTGTAAAGTTTTAAAAAATTCGGATAATTGTAAAATTCATTATTAAGCTTCATGAGTGCTCCATTTTGAGTGCTCTTATTAAAATTTGATCTATCTAGGTTTTATAACTACTCTGGAGTTTATGTTAAGGCGAGACGAAGTTCGCCAGGTCAGCTAGTAATTTATAAATTAACTATTATTTTCACGTCTCAGGTACATACAGGAACGAAACCCTAATATCAAAATATTTTATTGATTGGCAGTAAATGGGTCAGCTAAAGTACTGCCTCGTTTTAAATTACGCAAACTTTCCAAAGCCAACAGGAAACATTCGGCTGTTTAACAATAAGATTGTAACTTTTCGCTATTATGAAAACTAAACACCACTTATACTTAATGATATTTATACTTAGACAAATGTTCAAATAATTCCTAAATTGTGAATAATGGTGATTATTTTTGTAACTTATATTATAGGTTTAACTTCTAAGCGTAGTTTAATTATCTAATTTATTAGGTATGAAAATATCAATTGAAAATAATGATATTGTTTCAATTCTGTCACAAAACTATGCATGCATATTTCAAGTTCATAACTTTATCTTAAGATCGAAGTAATTGAAAACCTATCTAACTATCGAGGGCGAGTTTTTCCTAGATTCAGATCCAGACATCCATAATTATAAGTCTCAATAACATGAAATAAAATATGTAAGTAGAAATGCAATACACGGCTCTCGAAAAGTAAGAACAGTCAATTTTAACCTTTCGTATCTAATTTTCAATTGTTTAAATTGAGTAAAATGTACCTATGCACCATCGAAATATCTGCTAGATACAAGATGTATGTATGTACAGTACATACATACATATGTATGGATATGGAATATATATATGTAGCAAGCAAATAGGTCTACGTGCTTCATTAGTTATTTTATTATCATTCCTAGAAATTCCAGAATCACTTAAGAGTTCAAGAACACATCCGCCATAAAACATCATTTTTATTTCTTTTTGATAAGGTCCGTAGTTACACATAAATAATCGAGTGCAAAATATTTAGCCATCCAATGTCGTTTTTTATTTGTTTTTGTTTTTTAGTTTCCCAAAACAAACACTCTTCATCATTTCTCACACCCAATCAAAATTAAACAAACCAATCAGAAACACTATAATACTTTAATTTGTTCCGTAGTAGCAAACTAAAAATTAAGTGGCTATTTATTTAAAACAATGAGAAAATTAAACAAAACAAATAAGTCCCACCGAATGATGGTTTATCTTAATTGGTGGCAATAAAAACCACTTAAATTGCCATTTGCCACAGATAATTATTATTATTTTATTATGGTGATAACCTCAAAAAGTGAACGCAGAACAAAGTCATCATAATGCTTCTTTATATTGTTTAACGAGTAAAAACGTCAAATTGGATGTTTTCGTTTTTTTTGATTTTTTTTTCTAGAGGAAAGTTATTTAAACGCTGCTGTTTGGACCTGGACACATCTATTGATGATAAGAGCAAACTTAAATAGGTTTTTGGAGAAGTTCAAGAGGCCAACAAAGTGTCGCACAAAAGAAAAAACAAATCGTAGAATCACAGAGTCATGGACATAAAGTCGCCGTCGTCGTCGTCGCCGACGTGTATAGATTGGACTGATCAGGCCCATGTCGAATCAGGAACAAAAGGAATATACACAATATACATGTGTTTCATAATTAAATTGTTTGCATTGATTACCTATAAATTTAATTTTAATTTTTTTGATAAGCTGGTTTGATGTTTGTTTTAAGAATTCACACTAGAAATACATAACATTGAACTACGCGTCAGTTTTTTTCTTTATAATATAAATTAAGACTTTAACTTAGATTGTCAGCATGGAGTAAGTATAAGTTAGTTGTATGTAATGTAGGTATGTTTCATCACTTAGAGAACAATTCTCTTACAGCTACTTATAATAACATAACATCAACAGAGTGTAACAATACGAGTAATAATTAATAGAGTGAAAATAATAAAGTTCAAAACAAAAAGAATTTGTGTTTTAAAAACATATCTTACGACCCCCAGTTTCACAGTGGATGTTTAAACTTCAGTTCAGCCGAACCTTAAACGGTGTTTAACTCGTTCGGTTTCACAGTCAAATCTAAACTTTAGTTTAGTTAAACTTCGTTCAAATGCGTAATGTGACGTAACGTGTTCAGACATAACTTTTATGAAGTTTTTTAACCATCTATCCTTGTCTTTTCTAGCATTCTTTTCTCCTCTGAGTTGAACAAATAAGTATAAATCAAGAAATGTTTTTTTTTTTTTGCTGATAATCTTGAAAGATTTATTTTAGTTCACTTTTGTGTTTTTTGAAAAAACTAATATTTCGCGACGTTCTAAAAAAAATTGTACCCACAAACCCCATTCAATTAAATTGAAATGTCAGTTTTGTTTGCTGAACTGAAGTTTAAACGGCAGAATACCTTCGGTTAACTTGAACTGCGAAATAAACTGAGTTCACAAAACTGTGAAAGCGAATAAATTCTTGAACTGAAGTTTAAACTAAAACTGGAGTTTAAACTACCACTGTGAAACTGGGGGTTAGATTTTCATTGATATACCTATCTACGCACAACGCTACACGGCTTAAAATTAAACACTTATGGATATCCATTTTAAAGAGAGACTATTTCTACACATGTTCGTATATACTTGGAGATTAGGCCAGTTCGATATCTATATGTATCTTTTACTGCAAACACTTTTGAATACCTAGACAACATCTGGAATTATTTTCCAAATTTAATGAAATACTTAGATGATTTGAATCTTAATAATGGTAGATATTAATAATTGTTTCAATAGAAAATGAAGACAAAATCGAAAGCCTCGACAAAATCCGAAATGATATCACATTGAAAAGCATGTACCTACATATATACCTACCTGTACCTAGGTATTGATATATTATTCTGAAAAATGTTAACACAAAAATTGTATAGATAAGGTATACAGACAGATACAGTTTTTATCAGCTCACCATCAAGATATTTACAACTTCACACATCAAACACCTAACGATGATTTCGTCAAAATCAATTAAAATTGAAAAATGCCTTAATCCACTGTAGATAAATAAAAACCCCCTAACGTTAGGAGACAATAAAAGGGTTGAACATTTCACAGCCATCACATCGGAATCGGAAACACAGACAATAATGTAAATATCACCCCGGCTGCTGCGGGTGGAGGGCCCAGCGGGAAAAGTCAAATAAAACTCAATTTAAATGTTTTCATTATCGACACGCTCCGTAGATTATGATCGTTTGGCCGTTTGTGTCATCGGCTACGTCCATTTGCTAAGGATGGAGACTAAAATTCCCCTAATCCGTTCCCAACCCCTAAGTCCTTGTTTCCATTACCTACAAAAATTTAAAACATACAAAAATAAAGGAAAACACTTTTCTAATGGAATCGAATATTTTCTTGGAAAATATTGATAAACGCATGCGCAATGCTCGCTGCTGTATGTGTTTGTAATTCACATCCCATCCCCGCAATTCGCATCCAGTTCCAGTGTTTCTCTCATCCGCACAGAACGTGAGATAGAACAAGAACATCCCTTAAACGAGCGAATATCTCTCTCGAACTCGAACGCTGGCTGTTTGCACGCCAATGTAAATATTGTGTATTATAGGAAGGGCGATAATGGCATGGTGGTTAGCTCTAGCTGTGTAAGCTATGTATGTATGTATTGATATCGATATGTACATGTACAATGTACATCCGGATGATGACTACGAATAACCGTTAAAACAGGGAGCTGAGTCTATTATTTCAGCCATCTTGATTATCAGCGCTCATAAAATAAATGAATTGGTACATTTTACCGAACGAGTGCGGGGAGGAAATTGGAAGCAGAAGGAGCGTGCAAAAGAGCGACAATTTCCTTTTTATTACCCTTGTCATTATAATCTCGATTGTCTTGGTCTTGGTTCTATGGGGTGCACCTACCAACACTGTTCACCGCACCGCACCGAACTGCTTTTGCTCCTGCTTGCCGGATTCTCCCTTCTTCATAAGCATGACATTGTTAATGGATCGCAATAAACTTGGCAGGATACGCGGTAGTTAGCCAAAAGATTTTCCTCATTAAATCAAACAATGAGCCATCGATTCGATACGATGAAAAGGGCGACGCACGATGAAGATGGTAAAAATAAGGGTTGAGAAGGGATTCGGTTTTGTTCGGAGTGAATGGCAGCCCTTGCTCCAGGGGTATGTACACATACTTACTCGTACAGCTTTACTATATTCTTCTGCTGCTTCATTTCGATGGTATTAAGGGATGAATTAAAGCACAAAGTGCCGAATAAGTAGATGCGAATTAATCACCTTGTTGTTATATTGATATACATTTTTGTTGTTGTTGTTGTTTTTATATATGTAGGTATGTACAAAAATTCCTTGTTGACTTTTTATGTGTGACTCGGTATCCCTAGTTTTTTTTTTATTACTGGCTTTCCATTGGCAGAATATCTGTATGTGTGAGTATCCTTGCATTTCTTTGATGGCCGAATTAATACCATGGGAATTATCATGGAAGAATGATTTTTAGTTTTATAATACCATAACTGGAGAATTATTATACAAATAAGGGTTGCTGTATTTAAATTACTTGGTAATGGCATTTTTCGCTTGGTAATAAAAATAGATAATGGTTATTCATTAGATTGTATTCCAAGATGTTTGTAGATACAGGGGATGGCGCAATTAGTTTGGGATTATAGATGGTTGTATTGTACAACAATAATTTGATTCTAGTGTATGAAGAAGAGAAGAGAATTTTTTTAACGCGAAATAGGTATGTAGGTATCTATCTTCAAAAAAAGTACGTGTATAAAAATAACTACAGAATATATTGAGCAATTTCTTAAAAAAAAAAAATCTAGTAAAATTAAAGTTTGAAGTGAATTGCTAATTATAAGTACCTACGCCTTAAAACTTACATATGATGTATATACAACCCTATCGAGGTATTCGTTCGGAGAATTTAAGAAACGAAAGTGATTATCAGATTATTTCGAGGTAACCGTTGAGGAACTAAATAAAATAAAGCAAAAAATCGCGTTCGTTTTAATATTTTACTTACAATTTTGTAGTTTATATTTCCGAATAGATTCCGCAATGATTTTTCATCTGACAACTTCTGAAGAAATTCAACGCATAGCTGTCAAAAAATTGTTGCCTAATCGTATTGCACCGCTGAGGGAAGGAATGCGATGTATTTGGTCGGAAGATTTATGAGAAATGCTTATATCGCAACGGATATCTCGATAGAAAAATGTCGGATTTCGAACAAATCCGGGAAATTTTTCTTCCGAACGGATACCTCGATAGGAGTGATAATGAAGATATGTAGGTACTTAATTCTACTTTGACTTTACTGCCCATTGAGCTAAACTAAACGAGTGATCCCCAAATCATTTTGTATCACTCTCGTTAATAAGTTAGAACTGCTTAACGTCGAACGTCCAACAAATTTAATAAGAAATACCTACATCAGTAATTAGCGATATATACGAAAAAATTTATGCTAAAGTAAATATTGTAACCCTTCGTGAATGTTTATAGACTTGGTTGAAAGTACCTTCCTATATGTTTACCTATCCAATTAAACACTTATAATTTCTTAGTGAGTAAATAAACTGTTTTGTCTTTAATTAAGCCTCAAAAATAAACTTAGACATGTGATAGTACCTAGGTATGTACATATATATAAAAAACCTATATCCTATAGGTACTCCTAAGAATATGTGAGTATTTGTAGCATAAAATAAAATCCTATACAATTTCAGGAATTTATAGTTTCCCACAGAAGGATGTAGGAAGATAATATACATAAACTAGATATCAGGAATGGGAATCAAACAAATTTATAGTATCCTTCCTGGTTACTGCTTGTACCTACCTAAAAAACATTCAGTACATATCCATTTCCAGGGAAACACGATAGATAAATATAAATAAAGACACTAAAATTATAAGCACAATCGTACAATAAATAAATTGTCACACATGATACATGAATAATGGAAAAATCCCTTTATTCCTGTTTATGTATGTAGATACACTTTCATAGGTTTGTGCTTTTCTTAATATTTTTTTTATCGTTTTAAACTGAAGCAATAAATATATGATTTATTTCAAATAAACATTTTATGAAGTTGTGTTTTACATGATACATATGTTTTACAAAAGGTTTTAGAGTTGAAGTATCCTTGAATTTATGTAATAAGCACGGCACGGCGACCAACATAAGATAGACTCCCTAACCTCGAGCTCAGCGATCTTTACGTTGTTAGTTGTTACGCAATACAATTAGATAGCAATTAAAAAAAAGTGAGTGTCCAAAATATCCCATAGTTTATGAGGTACTGTTTTTTTGTTTACTGCCTACCTATAGCCGACAATTTTGGAATTACATGAGAAATATGCACTAGTACCACCTGCACTCAATGATGTGTATGGCATCCTCAAAACAAAAGGATTTCATTAACCGTGATCGCAATCTCAGCATGGTTGCCCAATGAAGCGTAAATCGAGATCATGAACAGTGTTGTCAGTGTTTAATCCTGCACCCACATCAGACGCAAACTCAAATCAACTTCATCATTTAAGTCCATTAGGATTACACACAAAAAGTCAAGAAGTTCTCTTCGAACCTCACAGCTCTGAGGATCACAGAAAAGGATCAAAATAACGACCGTAAAAAGTGTTTTTCCCTTTTTCCTTTCGAATTCGATCATGCAAACAATGGGCAAAGTGCATACTTGACTTAATTTTAAGCCAATTTAGAGTTATTTTCAGCTTCGAAGGATTAAAAATCCGCAGTGAGAAGAGGTTCATCCCTTTTCAACTACTGATGCGTAGAGTAGCTATGTATGTGTATGGAATTGGACAACATCCAAATGCAGACCGCAGCTAAACCGATCGGAGTTGTAACTTTGTGCACCTTTCTTAATTGGATTGGAATTGGAAATGTGCTGTTCTTTTTTCTTCCAAAAAAGGACACGCTTGAACGGGTTTTGTGTGTGAGAGGGGAAGAGTGTTTTGATAGTTTTTTGATGTGCAGTGACTTCAATGGTTGGATTTACTATTATTATTATTATTATTTTTTTTTTTAAAACATAAGCATCTATGTATACATTGTACTCGAACATGGTTCCCAAGCACCTTTTTGGGAATTAAACTAAACATACTTTTTTATTATTATTTTTTTGAATAAGTATGTATACTTGGCTTGTCATTACGTATTCTTAAAGTGTATGTGGGTGGGATCGTGACGAAGGCGGAATTCTTTGTGATGGTGTATCTCAGAAGCTGACTCATAACAAGAAAATATGCCAATTTTCAAAGAATTCCTGAATCACTTTTAAAATAAATACATAATACACATGCGGCGGCGGCGGCGGAGTGGCGCGGTCGTCACTTTGATTTTGCTACACTAACATGAATCATGTATTTTTTTTTTCACTTCAGAAATTCGATGGTAGTCAGCTTATTAGTATCAATAGAAGAATACACTTTTTACCTGTTTAAATATTAAATACATATTATTAACATTAGAAAGAGCATGTAATTATACATTCATATTACATATTAATATAGAGATATAGACCCATGATGGAATAAGTGAAGCTTATGAAATATTAAAGTGAATATTGAGTTAACAATTTTGTCTTAGCAAGAATGCAGCCATTGAATAAACTCTCCCTAACACAAAATCTTAAAATCATTAAAAGTTATTGACGGATATTTAAGTTATTGGTTAGTTTTAATAGAATAGAGTGAAAATATTAAACTTGTTTTGTAAACTCCTTGGTTGTATTTGAAAGGTATGAATGTCCAGGAAATAAGGAGGGAGGAGTGCATTTGAACTGCCAAAAATAAAGTGGCTGATGTGGCTAATTTAAGAAAGCTACTGAAAGAGTATTTCTTAGAGAAATAAAATTTCATTTAGGTGCTTCAAAACTAATTTTAAGTTGATATCTTTAATTACTGTCAAACTGTGCTTCCATAAAAAATCAAAAAAAAAAAACAATGATTTTAGTCTATTAAGCTAAAAATAGAGCTGCCTATAGTTTTTCAACCTCACTAAATGAACGAAAGAGGTCTGCTTGAAATATTCCCTGAGCAACAATGAGAGGAAAAACGCAGAAACGGGTCACCTTACCAGATTTTGCGTGACAACAACAAGGATCTGCCTTCGAAGGCAGACCTCCAAAAGCTTCGTGCCGAAATTATGGGGTTGGAGCAGGATAACGGTAGCATCTCAGCTAGATTTATGTATTTGGGGGGAAAAAAGAATTTGCTCGAAGATCAGTTCGAAAAATTACTGCAAAAAGGTACTGAGTCTAATGTTGTGCTACATAAGCCGGCGGCGGATGGAAATGCTGATATGTCTGAGAAAGCTAAATCAATTTGTGCTGCATTGCTTTCATCTTTCGATGTTTCCGATATAGAACGCACTAAAGGTTCTCGATCCGCAATAGTATCTAGTTTTTAAAATGAAAAAACGTAAAACAGCATGAACAGTGTTCAAGAATGCGAAATATTTAAAGGGATCTCAAATTTACATTCATAAAGATCTGCCATACAAAGTGTACATAATGCCGAAGAAGTAATTTGGTATAGATAAGAATTTTATTTGAATTAATTTTCCCCAATTTTTGGTTCCTGCTTTGAAGTCCTCGAAGAAGACATCGATATAAACCTATAGATATTCGAACAATCCGAATTTGAATTGAATTAACACAATTTGCACCTTCTCTGATGCAAATTGTTTCTCGTGGTATTCTCGATTTCTATACCTAACCAAACCAATTTGCGGAACCCAATATCTATACCTTCACGGCGTGGCTACAGAGCGGTAGAATAAAACTCTATTTCTTGAGTTAAACCTTTAACTTAATGTATCACGAACAGCAACTTCAGCATCAACTCTCTCCCAATTATGTTCACAATTTCATATTAGCTTTATCTACTGAAAGTGAATGAAAATTACACAAATATTTCGTGTAAACTCCCTAAATTTTCCCAAAAAGCCAAAGCAAATTATTGGCTTCCGTTGCTTATATTCATCGTAGGTCGCTCGTATATATATACTCTTTCAATGGTAAAGCAACCAAATTCAAGTTGATAGCGCGAAACCCTTTAAAACTTGCTCAATTCTATCGCACTATTAACTCCAGATTCAGCTTCAGCTTTAGCTTCAGCTTAAGCCCATAATAAGTGGGCTTACTGCAAATACCAAACCACCTTCCGCTCAAAGCCGCATCCATATACCAAATCCTAGTCCAGCCGCCATCGCCATCACCGCATGAAAAAGCAACATTCAAAGCCAAGCCTGGGTAATCACTTGGGTTAATTTCGCGCAAATTGCCAGCTAACTGAAAAATCGTGCAGCACACATTTGGAGCGAATGCAAATCAGCTGGTAATTGCTCAGCTTGAAGAGCTCCTTCTCTAGTTATAGGTACGTATTGCATTGCGGTGGCTGTGGGGTTCATTTTTATCCAACCAACTCTCGAGGTGAGGTGTAATTTCCAATTCCCATGGCCAAATGAGCCGAAGTAGACTATGTTGGTGGCAGGGTGCCTAGGTGCCTGGGTGCTGCACGGCGGGAACGTTGTGCTGGCTGTCTGGCTGGCTCACTGCAACTATTCCTGTCCCTGCTAGTCAATTCAATTGCTGTTAATCATATGGCAATTGATGGCAGTTGGCAATTATTTGCAAGTCCAAAACTACCGGAGGGAAGTAGCAGCAGGACGGGGTCGAAGCAGTTCTGTGCAGTGCAGTGCCTCCGTCTATCGTTTGGATGCTTTTAAAGTTCAAATAAAGATGCCAGTCTGTTATTTGCCACAATTGCAACCACATTTGCAGAATGGAATTCTTCGAATCACTGCAAGGTATCATTCAAGATTGATGTACATTGTACATAGTAAGAGGAGGAAGCATTTCAAATGTTAGCCTATACATTCGAAGCCATTCAAACGAAGGTACTTATTTTATTCCGTAGGCCTAGCTATGTAGTTAATATGCCATTCTCAATGAGTTGATTCTCATCTTGAATCTTGATGTTTCCTCTTGTCAATCGGATCTTGATGGCGCTGGCTGGCAAATCGACGTAAGTCGTAAACGTTTGAGCCAATAAAATTGTAATTGTTTTGGGTAGTACATAAAAAGAGATATAATTTTCTATAAGATGTCATGTTAGACAAATCACTGCGATTGACATTTGGAAAGTGACGATTTACAGAATAAATGTAACTGAACTGAAGTGAAGTAAAGCAAATGCTTTAAGAGTAATATTTAGATGAAATAAAATATTAAAAGGATAGTTTAATTGTTTTTTTTTTTTTTCGTTTAGCTCATTTCTACTGAGGTGTTTTAATTTTCTGTACTACAATCATCAACAATTTCATATTGACAATTTAATGATGATTATGTATGCTTGATTTTCACAATCTATGTATGTAAGTTGATTCTTTGCAGAAATTTATTAATAAATGTTCTTCTGGCTTGTGGTCTTTAAAAACAGAAAATGAAATACAAAACAGTCTAGCATAATAATTTAAGTAGGTAAAATTGCTTTCTGGAAAAGTATTCCACTTGAATTCCTTATATGTTCTCCTAAGTGGAATACTTACTCTGAAAAATCCAAAGTATCTTTGTACATATCTACTCAGTTTAAATTTTGAAACACAAATGTTAATCAACATTGGTGGTCCAACTCTCAAGGAAAGGCCGTAAACCACTTCGGTCCAATTTGTCAACTACAAGACCTACCGCATTCAATAGTCAATAGCGCGTGAACTATATACAAGAATACAAGTTACAGTAGCACTCTCGTAGCTGCGCATTCGTTTTTTAATTTAATTTAACGTCACGTTCACACCCACCATTACGTCACTACATCCACACATTGCCGTCACCGCTTCTTCTAAGTGAATACCTAACCAAAAATAAAAAATAGATAAGTTTAGACTGGATCTGGATGCTTGGCCTTTTCGTCTCGTCCACTTGACGACAATGAACGACCCTGGGCGAATTATTATTGCCCAACGAGCTGCTAACAGGTAATGGCCAAAATTTGATTTGACATGTGTCACTAATTAGACAAAGGAGCCCGCACAAGACGTCAAAGAATTGCGTCGACAACGAGACGATAAATACGGAGCATGGACGAGGCGGCGCGGTGGCGGCGCGGCGTTTGCACGGCGGCTGCGTGACGACGAACGGTGCAAAGTGATACCATGTTTGACTCATATTGCTGAGTGGCGCAACGCAACTTGTGCTTTCTTTATTCTCGAATATCTACTCGTAGTCGTAATGCCGCACGCAAATTAATTATTTGTGTTCATTTGTTGCCCGAGTCCTGTCAACGAACGAAGTGAAAAAAACAACAACAAAAATTAAAAAAAAAAAAAAAAAAACTGACAGACAAACAAGTTTCAATAATACAAAACCTTCCTCACAACCCAAATCAATCGGACATTTCTGTAGGTCTATCTCATTGACAGATCACTTAATTGACAGCAAACGAAATCGATGACTTAAGCATGTACGCCATAATTATAGGATTAGTGGCATCGAATTGAAGTTTTATTTTTCGGTCCATCATCATCGTGTGTTCCAGCGTGCATTTTGATGAGTTGATATTTACGGAGGAGTTCATATCGATTCCTTGTGATTTTGTGATCGCTTGATCAGATAAGTTACCTGATTAATTAAGATTGAAATGATCGAAAACATTCCGATAAAACCAAACAGAGAAACATGCAAGATGTAGCACTGAGGCAGAAAGGTTACTTTTTTTTCCTTAAGAGGGTACCATTTTGTCAAATAGTTTAAGTTGGATTTTTCTTGATATACATAACATACATAATATACAGTATATGTGGAATTACGTCAGGCAACCTAGACTTTTGTAATTTGCGTGTTTGAAACAGAGAAAAGTTATTTTTTATACATATGATTCGGAGTATACATCTTATATGCATACGAGTATATCGATGTTCCACATGGACATTAATTCTAAAGGTGAACGTGAATCACACCTAAACGTCAAGTTTTTTTCTGCATTTCATTTAACATTTCATAATATACACAAGTTTGACAACACTCTTGTGAACGTGATGGAGTTCTTGACTTAAAAGGATACATTTTTAAAAAGTGTGTCCTTTAGCCGAAATGGCACTGTATGTACATAGATAGTTGAAATTAGATCTGTAGTCAAATGATGTTAATTTAAACAAAAAAATACAGGCTGGGTGCGACCCACACTGATAACTTCCCATTTTGTATTTATTGTACAAAAATGTCAATTTGATATTTGTCAATATTTTATCATTTTTGACAAATGTATTATGTTGAAAATAAAATACATTTGAGTCAACATCATTGCTTGTTGTGATGATATTTAAATCGAAAAACAATTTTTGTTACTTTTCTGTAAATTTCGGTTTTAGTTTTTTATTTTTTTTTTAATTGTAGCATATATTAATTATTGTATTTTGTATAAATTTATATAAGTTTGAAGTCAATATCGGTGCTCATTCTCGAGATATTCAAGTCAAAACACACTTTTTACCAACTTATTTATTTTTTGTAAAAAAGTGTCAATTGAATATTTTTGAAAATTTTACCAGATGTTAAGGACAGTATTTTCTATGGTAAAAAATTATTTTGAAGATGATATCATTTTTCCTTCATTGTATATTTGCGCTCCAAATTTTTTTTTTTAGTTTTTACTTTTTTTAAAAATAACGGTATGTTGAACTATTTCCAAATTTATACCAAACCTGTATTACATTATTATCTACACAGTAAAATTTATTTGAAGTCAATAGCATCATCCGTTCCTGAGATATTTGCAACAAACTAAATTTTTCAATTTAAACTGCTATGGTGAAAAAACCTTTAGATAAATTTTTATAAAAGTCTTTTCAGCTTCTTTTGAAGTTATAACCTATCGAACAAAATTTAATTCGAGTCGATATCTTTATTCATTCTTGAGATATCGTTAACGAAAAAGGGTATCTCGAACGTACGTACACACACACACACACACAGACATCTCTCTACAAATGAAGAATATAGATTCTAGGAACCATAAAACGTCCAGATTTGTCAAAAATTTCAATTTGACAAATCGGACCGATTACAATAACTCCCTATGGGAAGTTAAAAATCGCATTACACTCCATATTAAGAACAATGTACTCACAACTATTATCCTGAAAACTAAAAAGTAAATCGTGATAATTTATATCTATCCATTTATGATTTCTTCGATTTGCCGATTTGCCGATAAATGAAGTAATAGCAAACCTTTCTTTTTGAAATAATGAAATGTAGAGCAGCTACATATTGTACATTAGACTTTCTTTTTTAATCTTTATTCTATGCCAATTTACTTTATTTATATCAAAAATTTATCCTTTCAAACTGACCAACGATAAATCAATATTATTAAAGAAAATATCGTTCTAAGATAGATCTAATTGTATCGATTTCTCACAAAATGTTCTCACCATTTGTCATTCGCAGAAATGAGATATCCTGAGATTTATCTAAATCTCCGTACACATTAACTGATCTTATTTCTGTCATTCGGCCATTGACCCCAAAACGTCTCTCTGATGCTATAAGATTTGGGCAGAATTATCAATCACATCTCTGTAGGTAACTGAAGCTAATCCGCGTTTAACAGTCAAAGTATCATCATAGCCCACACATTTACACTTCGTACAAATGAATGGCTCAATTAAATGTTGAAAAAGGTGCGAAAAATAAAATCTTTTTCAATTGTTTACAATCTCGTAGGTATATCTAAATCACTTTAATAGCTCAAACAATGCGTCATTACTTTTCAGTTTTTTTCTTTTTTTCTTATTTCCAAGCAAAATCGTTGCGGCATTTAATAGTCATCCAATTTCAAAGAAATAATTGTCATCGAAATAACCTAATTGACCTCTTTGTTTGAGCCGCGAAAGACATGCAAAAATAAGCAAAACTCTTGTTGTGACAAGAACTCTTAATTTTTTATTCGAAGCGTATCAATTAATTATTCCACTTGCAGTTGACCCCTGAGCCGTGGTCGTGTAAATAGTCCCGCAATTCTCAAAGAGCTTCTTTAATCTGGTAGGTAACATAAAAATGATAACAAACTCGATGCAACCCACCAAAGCATTGCCGCCATCCATCCAACATGCCGCTATGTGATAATGATAACCGCAATATTGGCGGTGCTTCTGATCTTCAATTCGGACAACAAGTTGTGATAATTGAATAAGATTTGCAATATTCAGACCAACAATTTGGGACCAACCCAAAGACGTCCTATTACAAATTGAAGTCAATTATTTCAACTGCTGAATCAATTTACGTTCCGTTTGTAATTTCCAAAACCACATTGCCATTAAAAATAGAGGTTCCAGACATAAACTTCCGTCTAAGGCCACTACGACTATTACAAGACCCTCACTGGGTGGTCTCAATTGCTGGGCGACTATCACTCTTGCTGCCGGAAGCCACACATCGCCTTTTGTCTTGACACTTCTTACACCATAATAACTAATTAATGCCACCGATGGTGACGGAATATAAATATCTGATAATTAGTTTGGCGGCCTTAGAGAGCGTAAATTATTATTGTTATTATCGTTGAACGGACGACAGACACTTTGTTTATATACGAGCCGTTAAGCCATAGGAGTACAGTTAAGAAAACGCTTTAATACTTTAAAGTTCGAGAAAAATAACAAACGTCTAAGTATCAGTTTATGCGAATAATATGGTATTTCATTTTCAATTAATAATCGTGCCTGCTTAATGGACTTTGATCGAAGTGTTTTTCGTTTTCTAAACATTCCCCAGAAACCAATGAACTAACGATTACTGGAATGGTATCATTATCATTTTCAAAATTTAATATAAATTCGTGGCGCCACTGCACATTAAAATCAAACTCTTGCGTATTACAAAATTACAATTATTCAGAACGTGAGATTAGTCAAATTATGGGTGAGATAAGTTCAAGTTGATGATCTACATAGAATTTTAAAATAATATTCTACCTAGTAAAAGTGTGTAACTGTTTTTGGAAATTTGTCGGAGAGAATAGTCATTAAGAAGAGCGTTTATACGTTCGAATTTAAACCACGCTGATAGGGACTGATTAGTATTGACCAGAGCAATAGATCTTACTCGACGATATTGCACAGGCAGTGTCACAAAATTTGACTTTGATGTCATTTGCGTCGTTGGCAACCCGTAAATAATTTGACAGCTGCAATGGGCTTAGCGGAATTAAATCAAAATTTTAATTACACTTTCAGGTTTCAGGCGTATTAATGACCGACGACGACCGACGCCAGTTCACAAAAGTTTTAGTGGCGTAGTTTGTGTTAATAGGTACTTTAGGAAATTCAATATTCAATTTATCAAAGTAAGTTGAATTCGAGATTACATCGTCCTTGGTATCAATTTTTGTGTCCCACTACGAAATAATTAGAAATTAGACTATCTTAGGGTTGCCATCCGTCCGGATTTTCCCGGACATGTACTCTTTTTTTACTGTGTGGGGGACGTCCGGGATAGTTTTTGTGAATTTTCCGGGATTGTCCTCTTTTTATCCTGGGTTCAATACTATTACTTCCCATTATAGTTTAAAAAGTTACCATGTATTGAAGAAATCAAAGGTTAATTCTTCAAAGGTATAAATTCTTATGAATTTGTTAACTTTTGTAAAAACTGTGTAATCGAATCATTCTTGCTATTTATCGATTGACTTTTGATGTTGATTGATACAAATCTTACTAACAACAAAATTATCAGACATTATGAAATTTCTCGGGATATGATAGAAAAAAAATAACTTTTAACACTTATTGTAAAATCGACATTTGTTAAAAGTGTAAAATAAATTAACAATAGTATCATGAATAACATTGAACAAGTTTGAAGACAAATCTGTTACCCGCTCTCGAGATATTAGAGTCGAAATACAATTAATTAATTATATAAAAAAAAATAAAAAAAAATAATTAATTTGTCATAAGTACCTAATAATAATACATAGTAATAATAATAAATAATTATGCAGTAAATCAATTTTTGACAGTTTTAGTTTTAGTTTTTTTATTTTTTGTAAAAAAAACGTCACTTGATTTTCCTGTCCATAAATATCCCAGATGTCAAAAATGCCATAGTAGAAATTTACCTTGAAAATTTGATTTTTATACCTAATCTTTGTTTTATTTTAAATTTGAATGCAATTTCTTGCTTTCTTTTATAATAAAAAATTGTTTAATCTGTCCTCGTTTTGTATACTCTTTTTTCAATTCTTGAATTCTCAATTGTCCGGGAAAGTCCGGGTTTTTGAAACTAGAGTACTAGTTTCATCAAAACATATCTGGTAACCCTAGACTATCTACTCTCCCGATATTTAGAAGAATACGAATTTATCCCCCAATCTTATCTGATAAGCGTCCTACACTCTCCTAATAGCCTTGGCCCTTGGATATGAACATATTTCTGCTCCTAAGTTAAGAGAACTTCTGACGGACGGTGTTGTTCACATATTTACTACACATCTTAGATTCTTTTACACATTCCTAAAATTCTAATGTAGTTTTTTTGTATTATAATTTATAAGACCTTATATCTATTTTAATATTTTTGTAACACTCCCAATCAATAAAATATTCACTAAATCTACACTTGACATATTTCTGTCCTCCCTGTTTTGAATCAATAATATAAAGTTTAGGGATCGGTATTCGATCAAAGTTAAATTATTATTGTTTTAGTGTGTGTGTGTAGAAGTTACTCAATTTAAAACATCTCCTAAGCATTCTATACAAATTAAGTGATTGGTCTCCTTATAATTGTTGCATCTTGTTATTTTCAACAAATCATGCATCTTTTTGCGATTTAGCATCGTTTCCACACCAAAAAAACAAAAAAAAGGTTGCAGTAATTCCCAATTCCAATGCGTTTGGGTTCCATCAAGAAAACGTGTAATTGCTGGCTTAATTGCTTGAAAGACATTTCAGCCCGTCTTTTCGAGGCCTCTGTGTACTATCTGACCGGCTAGGCTTCCATCCATTATCATACACGTGCAGTCGTCGACATCTTCGTCCTCTTCATTTTAGTGTGGAAGTAGATACATTTTTCATCGCCTCGTCAGAAGTTGTAGGTAGTATAGTAATGCGTCTTAGCCCGTCGACGCGTCGTTTGAACTACTGCCTGACATTTCGGATGACATTTTCTCGCGGATGAACCATAATCAGAGGTTTTGCTGCCCTGCTTGATGCAGCGTTGGATGGCATGGAAGCTACGCGGTGTAAAGTCATGCCGCACATTTTTACCATATTTCATTGTGCGATACGGATCGCTTTGTTAGCTTTTTTCACAAGCCAAGCCTCTGTACCTGACATATACTGAAACCTAACTAACCTGACAGAAAGTCAGGATTGTCATATTCCATATTCCCTGGGCCACCGGAGGCTGGGGATCAGGACGTCTCTTACCTTACCAATAGCCCCATAATCACGATTATAATGACGATGACGACGACGACGATGACGATGACGATGAAGATGAAGATGATCCATTAGTATGGTCCGAACACAATGTGATATCGCGCTCATAAATGAGCGGCAGCTCTAATTAGCTGGATAAGTAGAAGTGGTATAAGATCTTTTGGGTCAGACTCCAGACTTCAAAGCCAGGGAACTGAGTGTTGAGAGTTTTTAGATGTTTATTGTGTAATAATGTTGCGGGCATTTCTGCGATGTTTATGATGGTGGTTTTTGGAATTTAATGTGATGACGATGACGACACCACGCTGAGTTGTGCGGTGTTTCATTTAGGTATGAGTTTTTCGAGAGTTTGAAAAGATGACAAAACGGTTGATGAACGCTCGTTTCGGGGAGTGGCTGGTTATATGGTTACGTTGACATATTATATGTAGTTATAGATATAAATTATGTTTTTGATTAGGTATGGAATTCCATTCCTCTGTTTTAATATGATCGTGTAAAACGATTTTTACTATATGGACAGTGAACATGAAAATCTCTTTAAAATGATCATGGCACTTGTGTTGTAGTACAAAAAAAAACAGAAACGGAATTTTGTTTGATGCCGTTATTTCATAAATCTTGGAAGCCTTATTATTATGTCAATGTTAGTAGTTCATAAGTCATAGAATTATTTTATTGAAAATTGGACTTGATTTACCTAACTATATTTATATATATATATATATATATATATTCATTCGTATGACTTGTCATAAAGTAACTTTTTGAAGGTTTATATTTTTAAATACTTTCAAATTCCACAGACCTACAAAAGAACTGAATGATGACGAATTTTACTGCCCATACAGTTTTGCTAAGACCACTGTCAAGTATCTGATCAAAGTCTCAAAATCGCCTTTTTAAAACTTTTCGGTTTATTTTTACATAATTTTTATTTTTGGGTTTGTTTGATTTAAATAAATTTTCGACAGGACTACAGGTAGGTTGGTTATAAATTTTTCTAATGATGGCTGCCTACTAAACTAATAGGAGGTGGCTTTTATTCCGTGCTATTTATGTATGTACATGTACATATTATGTATTTCAAATGAAATTATTATAAAATCACCAAAACAGACATTCAAATACAATTTTTCATCCAGTTTCAACCTAAATATCTACATATGTATTTCTTCATAGTGGTTGAAGACGATATAAAAAGAATTATATTTCAAAGCTCCAAAAAACAAATCTAAAATGCCAATTAAGTATTTGACATTTGACAGACTTAAATGCATTTCACTGCCTAAATCTTCTAATTTATTGGGTTCAAATTAAAAATTATGAGAGGCGAAAATTTAAAATATTTACGACTCTGAATGACCATAAATCCCGAGTGCTTCTTCTTTGTCTGCCCTCCCATAATCTCCTGCATCTGATATAAAAAAAAAACTCAGCGATCATCATCGCATGGCCTTTAGGGCCAATTATTATTTCGAAGGTGGTCCTTTCCTTAACCAAAAAGACCCCACGTTAACAACCAAAACGTGTCGTAACGATAGCCTGAAGCTCACATACGAGTACAATTGCCAGGTTCTACAGTGGCATTCGAGTAGTTTAGTCAAATTCGATATTCATTCGAGACCAGCGATGACAAACCACCGAAACCGAAACCGAAGTCGAATCCGAATCCGAAGCTGAGTCCAACAGAAATTTCAATTTAGTCCGTCGCGTCGCGTCGCGGTCGTCGTCGTCGTTAGTTCGATTTGATTTATACTCGGCGATGGACATCAAATGTCATCCATCAAAATATTTTTCGACAGCTGAATGCGAAGCCAACGATCGAAAAGCCATCGAAGACTGAGCGAACAACCATCAACGGTCAATCTTGACAACAGAGGGGGCTTTTGCGCGGACAAAGTCAATGCGGACAGCGTAATAGAGTTGGGGGCAATTATTATGGTTATTGTGAGCGGGTAAACCACATCTGAATGCTAATTGGGTGTGGGGTGGCAACACTTGCACATGGTGAGTGCGAGGGGGCTAATGGCGTCAAAATGCGACGCTCAGCTACTGTTGGTCTGGCATTGTGATGCGCGACGGACACTTCTTTAATGGCCACTTGACATAACATTATGGATTATGGGCAACTTATAGCTGCCAAGTCACTGATAGGGGTGTTGGTTGGTGGGATGGGAGGTGGGAGT
The DNA here is from genome assembly GCA_905146935.1 of Scaeva pyrastri. Classification (NCBI taxonomy): domain Eukaryota; kingdom Metazoa; phylum Arthropoda; class Insecta; order Diptera; family Syrphidae; genus Scaeva; species Scaeva pyrastri. The sequence goes on from LR989927.1 coordinate 137,106,734, forward strand.
TGGGCCAGTCGGCAGTGTGATTTCTTTGACATTTGAATAGTATTGGTATCTCGTTCGCGGAACATGGGTGCCTTACTTTTATCACGACAAGGTGTTTTTGGTTTTGCATATCCAAAAATGGACTCCAGCAAGAACACATGATGATATGTACATACATACATATGCGAATTCCATGGAATCCATATGTAGGTATAAGAATTCATAATGGCTAATAAATAACGCCAATGTACACGTTCTTACCAACCAAAATACTCTCAGCTGTCAGAACACGATTAGAGTACGTAATAATAAAACACTGAAATGTTTGAAGTGTGGTTAAATTATGTATGTAGATATATGGAATCAACAAAAAAATGTTTAAGAAATTAATATATATAAAAGTAAAAAGAAGGATGCAGAGAATATCGAAGAAGATTTGTCTACCGTTTGGTTAAAATTTAACCAATATAATTTGAATGGTTTGCCGACTTTGCAATAACCCATAGAATTTACTCATAAATATAACTTCTCTTGAAAAATATTTGATATTAGCAAAGAGTTTGTTTGTTCCCGATTAACTTTTTTGCTGGCTTTATTTATTTTAATTACGAGTGTACTTAAGTTATTTATACATAAAAATAAAATAAATGTACATAGCTTTCGGTATTGAAGTGAAGTAAACGTAAATGCCCGAACAAAGCAAAAGTAGATCTATTTTCTATTCGGTCAGGAGTTTGACAGCTGAAAAGCTTTTGTTGTCAGTTATTTAGTTGAATTGAAAATGAAATGAAAATTAAAAACAGCAATTTCTAACATGTCGGAAATAAAACTGATACTAAATAATGGGCTATGGACGTATGTATGTTCCCAGGAGTCAGAAGTATTTGACATAAACTCTAGATCACAATATTAAGAATTAAAAATTCTCCTTTTTCATTAAATTCAACATCATAAATAAAACCCTTTTAAACTTCATCTTCGACTGTTAAAACTGAATCGTTTCTTATTGATGGCAGAGGTGTTACTTAACCTTATGAGGGGGGCCCATCATTGTCAAACATTTTTGAAGGCCTTCGTCTTCGTAATACATGTGTTTTACTGAATCGCATTTCTAAGCTCAATATTTAGGAATGTGATTCTTATATCACAATAAAAAGGATAGCGTTAAGCCACGCGTAATTTTGGTTTTCTTCTTCAAGACTTAAATTCAGATCAAAAATCTTCTGACTTTGGGGCCACATATTATAAATACGCCGCCGCTGCGTCCGTATAGCTACGCCTAAACATAAAGCAACATCATTGTCTTATTCAATCTTTTGAAAAGTCGTTAAGTTTTTGTTTTGTTCCCAACTTTACTTTTGAATTTACTTCACGCAAGGCATTAGCGAAACTTTAATCTAATCAAAAAGCACATTCTAACGTGACTTCAATCTTATCTTATTTTATATTGCCAACCAAATTTACTTAAACTATTTACTGAAAAAACCCACGCAATCAAATTTGCGCACCTAATTTCGCGTAATAAAGCTTCATCAGCATTATATTAGCCATTTGTGAAGCTAATTCTTATGCAAACCACGCCTAACACATCAAATTTGGTAATAGCCGAAATTAATAAATTTGAAATAAACGACGAGACAGAAGATATTATGTAGATGTAGATAGACACACTCGTACACCTCTGAGTCTGACATCCGCCCGTAGAGTAGTTAATTTATATCTAATATCACCTGTCTATAACAACCTGCCAAACTATATTTACCACCTTCTTAGATGGTAATAAAATGCTCAATTAAATTCCAACACCTACTGCCAGCATATGCATATGAATGTATGTATACCTATACAATAACCCACACAAGCACAACACCACCAGTCCAAGAAAAGGATGACTATTAATGCCATTTACCGGATGAGTGGAATTTTTAATTGAACACACGAGCCTAATGTTTGTTTATATTCGACATTCGACATTCGACCAATCCCAATGATACAACCCATGACATTTGACGTTCGCCTGTCAAATAACTGTCAATAAAGTGAATTTTATTAACGTCATTTCCTACTTTTTACATCTTAGAGTCATACCTACGTTTTAACACTTTTACTTACTTGTATCTACTATATACGTTTATATAGAAGTTTAGACAAATTTGTGAGGGATGTGACTTTATGACTTTTCACCTTAAACCATCAACAAAGACAGCTGTCAGTGACAATGTCATTTAATGACTGTCATTTTAATGCATACGATTGATAATAATGGTGGATGCATTAACAATCTATTCGCCCACACATAATATTTTTAGATAAACATGCATATACATACATATGTATAATGTAACTACAACGAATGTACTTTTGATTCGGAGTCAATGAGGTTCTGATTTTCAGATTCCAACTTCAAATCGGCCCAAAAAGACCTACAGAAAATCAGCAGTCTACACTTGAGAGCCTGCTATCGGCTTGGTAGAATCTGAGTGGGTGCACGTGTGCGTATCAACAATCGAACTTAATTATTTTTGTTTCTTTTTACGTAAACGGAAAATGTCTCAATTAAGACCGGAACGCAGATAAGACATCTGAAATTGGCTCATTTTATTCCACACGGTAGAGTTTGGATGAAGTAATTACAATTTATGTGGCGTTTAGGCGGAGTGGCAGCCGCCCCCGGCCCCGGTTGTGGGAATATTGCGCCACATTTATAATTGCTCAATTTAGAACAGATTTTGTGTGTGTTTATAAAATGTAAGAAGGAAAATTGTCTACCAGCAATGACCCGAACTCCACAGCGATTGTAGGATTCTAATTAATTTCTTAATGTTCGTGTAAGTGATTGAAATAATTTTGAACCTTGAGTCTGTCGAGTTCTGAGAATAATATTTTTTTCAGAAAAAAACTAAAATATGGAATACAATAATCGAATATAGATTTATTCATTAAATTGATAGGCAAATGCATTACGAAAAAATTACTCCGAATAAAAACTAAGCTTGGTTATTGAATTTAAAATACAATTTACAACTTTTCTGGATAACATTATTTCATTAAAAATAGGTAATTGTTATAATTTAAATCACCTTATAAATTCAGTTCAGAATCAAATCAATAATTAAAATATTAACAACTTAATACCCTGGTACCTAGATGCATTGGATTACAATAGTTTAAATTGACTTCTTATAGAACAAAATTTAGGTAATATTAAGAGCAACAATATTTTTCTTTTAACACTCTAAATTAAATTTCTTTAAAACCTTACTATATGTTTATTTTGTATTGTTTTTTTTTTTTATTTTCTGAATTGCATAATTTGTTCAAGAACACCCATTTTAAAAGCAAGCTTTAATCTTTGAACAATTTATTTGCGTGTCGAATACCAAATCTCAATTGAGGAATTTTTTCTCTTCAATGCGTCCCAACTTGAACTTCAATTAACTATACTTTATTCAGAGCTCACAGAATCCAAGTCCAAATTCAAAGACAAACCCACATTCGTTATTCCCGTCTACCCTTTCCAGAATTCTTGAAAAAATTTGCTGCGGGCACTAAGCAAGTTGTAATTTGATACCTAATTGACAGATCGATCGTAAATCTGTTTGCCAATGAAAATGAAATTTAACCTGGGGGAATCATCGTCAAATCGAATTCACGATCTGATGGCCAAGGATAAACCTATATTTACCTTCACACTGCACACCTATGCTGGTCCACATTTTACTGGCGAATGGACTTGGGATCGTTACACTATAATACGTATGCATTGCTGAAATATGTACTTATGTATGTATTTTAAGGGAACAAAATTGTTTAAGTGACAGAAAGTTTTAGTGCACTTGTTTTATTGGGAGACGGAGAGAGCACATAAATTCAAAAGAACTGCACACGAAGTTCATATAGACTTTAACATCAAGGAAGAAAATTACCCCCGGGAGGATTAATGCCTGAGTAGTTTGTCTGCTTTTTAGAAAAGTTAGAATAAGACAGATACCGAATACTCTAAGTATAGCAGAATAAAATGGATGGATGATATTTTGTTATATACGATTATAGCAGACACTACACAGTGATAGTACACAGCAATATTTAAATTGAAAATTAGCCAAATTACTACCCAAAATGTAATCAGTCTAAACGTTTCCAAAAAAAATAGGAAATAAACACATTTTGCTGTTATTAAATACGTAACTATCCTGAACATTTCTTAGGTAATTGTGATTTAGACTTTAGCTTTGCATTTTAGCGAAAAATTAAATATGGCGTCATGAAAGATAATCTTGAATTAAACCACACTGCTTTGCATGCATTACAATGCATTAATGACTATTATTATAATTATTACCATTTATAATATTTCTACACTCGATTTTTACAAACCCAAATCCGTGAAAGGAAAGTGAACTCTTTTAATTGTCAGTTGGCAACATGTGTTGTGTTTTAGTCTCAGACTCTCAGTCTCAGTTCCGTTTCTGTTCCTTTTTCTCTCTATTTTCTATTATGTTCATATGTTTTATCATTTTAGGGCTGGAGAGTGACTATATTTCGTCCAAATCGAATGTGCAGTAAAGGCCTTATGGGAGAGCTTTTTTTCACCAGTTACGTGCCGTTCTCACCCGCCTATGGATTCATTACTGCATACGCCGCAAACCAACATGTCCTGTCCGGCGCAAAGTCAAATGAAATGCGCACTGACACATTTTAACCTTCATTTTATATTTATGAGTAACAGGATTACAGGGTTGCATTACCGTATTAAGTAACTTTTAACTTCTCTTTTCTTTGGGTTTTTGTAGAGGAGCTTTTGTTTTTAGAGCTTTTTAAAACTTTCAAATGGTATGTGGTTAAAATATTGTTTGTTTTAAGTATGTATTTGCATTGGACATTACTGGAAATCTTTTAAAATGCAGTTACAATAAAGCATAGGCGGCAATTCTTTTTATTTTCTGGAGAGCTTTTGCAATATTATTATATGCACTCAGGGCCGGCCCTAGCTAAAATTGCGCTCTGTGCAAGATTTTTAGAAAGCGCCCTTTTTATGTTTGCGAAAATACATATAATATACATACATACACATACTAATACACATATTAAGTCCTTTCCACATTACCCCGGAGGTAGACTTTCAATGCGTTTTTTTTTATTGAGGTAGGCCTAATCCTCACTAGCAAAAAAATACTTGTATGTATGAGTATCTGATATGTACTATGTAATTTAACGTAATAACGAAAATTTAGGGTCACCCAAATCTTCATTTGAAACAATATCAGAAACCTCTTCTTCTGACACCACTGCACTCCCTACCAGAACCTCATCGATACGAAATTTAGTAAAATGTATGCTTTGTTTTCGGCTTCAACAAGCTTTTTTCTGAATTCTGCCCCCGAAGGCTTTTCTATGTCCATATTGGAAAAAAAAACAACACAAAAATTTAATAGTAAATAGGTAGTTACTTAACACTTTCACAAGCCGTCACTTGACTTTCAAATCTGATTTTATTTAAATAATCGTAAGCGAAAAAAAGTTTTAAAAAATCTGCACCAGACCAGAGTACAAAGAATTTTAACTGAAAAAATATTCAATAGAAGAAGAAAAGGAACAAAAAGGCGACTGTAAAACCCACACGCATTTTTTATCGCTTCTATGTTCTATAATGTGTAAAAACACCCGAACATTGCAATCCTTTAACTATCCGTTCGCCGCTACCGTCTTACAGTGTGACGTTTAGCTCGTTTAGGGGAATTAAATTAATAGCGCTTACAAGTTTAACCTTTTCTTTAAGTTTATAACATCCCATCCATCAACATAATGTATATAATTAACCACTAATTTTATTTTATTTTATTTTCAATTCTCTGATATTGTATCTAATGAATTTATTTCATTAATAAAAAAATAATTATTCAAAAATAATACGGAAATTGTCACACTGTACGCCGTGGTAATTGGAATAGAATGTAAGTTTTGGGACCCAGTGTGCAGGAACAAAACTCGCACTGATGAGTTGATGTGGATGAGTGTGGACTGTGTGTGTGCCTGTGGACCAGTGGCCTATGGAATACACAATACACATTTGTGCAAAGTAAAAACCTGCACCTACTGGCGCATACAATTTTGTTCGAATCAGTTTTTGTTTTTGTCTTTTCTTAGAATGTAAGTCTTGGGACCCAGTGTGCAGGAAAAATACTCGCACTGATGAGTTGGTGTGGATGCGTGTATTAGGATTCTTCTTTTTTTTTTTTTGTGTTGTGCGAGTATGAGAATGGTGTGAACTGTGGAATACACATTTGTGCAAAGTAAAAACCTGCACCTTATGGTTTTCTTTGTTCCCGAGAATGCTCCTCCGGAATGCTGCGCCCTGTGCACTTGCACATCCTGCACATATGGTGGGTCCGGCCCTGTATGCACTACAGTAACGCTGACTAATTTTTTCTTTCAAATAAAGGGAATTCCTCTGAAGATTGAGTGAGATAAAGACGTCCTATCTTCCCTGTACTGCACATTCGATTTGGACGAAGTATAGATGTCATCAATATCGGAAAATGTCATTCTCGGCTCGATATTAGTCTCTTATAACTTGGTCTGGGCTCGACCTCATGTGTTTTTTCTTTTGAATGTTTTGACTCGTCCTTAAATGGAATGCTGTTGAGGTTGCATCGTCATCGCTGTGTTTTACTTTCACCGCAAAATTAATATGTATGTAATATCAAAAATATTAAATTGTGTATAAATAAATGAACATGAATGCCACGCACAATACAAAAGTGTGATTTCTTACGTGTCGGACAGATGGTTTTGGATGGAAATTTACCAACGCAAAACCAACACCAAATCAGAAAAAGGAATGATTTACACAGATCCTAAAAATTATTCCATTTTTTTTTTGTCGAGTTTAAATCAAATTTCTAACAAACTAAGTTAATCATTTAAAACATTTATCTTAATTTCGAACGCACTATCAAAAAAATAAATAAATTAATTAATTGATTGCCTCCAATAATCCAATTCACTTTCCCACGAAAGCGTTTTCTGTTTTCTATTTTAAGAAACTTGAAGCGCTCACCATTAGTTCAGTATGCTATAGACCCAGGATGTTCCTATCTCCATGTCATCATTACTATTTGAGCAAACTGCATCTGCAGATTGAGGCAATGATCAGCGCGTTTAAGTGCAGTTATCATCGCCGCGCACTCATTGCACCAGTATTTCCCTCATTGACTCCGGCTTCGCGTTTAATTGACTTCTCTATTCATATTATATATACATACATACGTCGTATAGTCTACACGTCGTCGTCGTCGTATCCTACAGATACAAAACATTCACATCAGGAGGCACAGAGCTATCGAACAGGGTGCTGACAAGCACCCCACTTCAACTTCACACATTGACCCGAAAGTAGAAAACCTCTTAGTTAACAACACGAAATCATTTTGTGGCAATTAATGTTAACAAGGAGCCAATGGAGCAGCAGATGGGATTGGCGGCGGCGCCGCCGCCACCACCACCACTATTACCGCACCCTGCAGCCAAACATTCCCGGAATGGAAATGAAAATGAATTGTTTTCTGGAGATGGAGAGTTTTCCGCGGTCGATTTTAGGTTGTGGCATTTCAGATGATTTTATATAATGTGAGTAGTTTGTTTTTCCGGGAGTGGCTAAGTAATATATTTTGGCTGATCCGAGTCAAGCACGTCGTAATGGGTGCACAATTGATGATGAGTGGATAAATTAATGAACAACGATTTGTCTACATCTCTGGATATTCCTACTCCGCTGCGCTGCGCTGCGTTGTATAGAAAGACTCTCTTTCCAGCTATTTGGCTAAGTGGTGAATGCTTTTAATGAGTTTCTATAATTTTCAACAAATTTTATGGGCACATTTTCACAGATTTTTTTACATGTTCTTTTTTTTCGTTTTGATGGATGAATTGAAAAAAATTTAGTGAATGTGTCGAAATGTGTTGCAGGAAGCATTTGTATAAGATTGTAAACGGAGCTACTCAAAATATGAGTGTATGATGAGTATTCTGAGGGACTAAGTTGTAGTTTATGATGTTTGAAATGTGTTGCGGATATACCTATGTATGTAGATTTTGGAAATTAATTTCAGTAATTGTTTGAATAAAACTGAATCCGTCAGTGATCAATATTAAGCTTGAGGTGGCATCGGTAGTGTAGTGATGATATACCTGAGACCTGAGATATAAAGCCACATTGCAGTTCAGTTTATAAGCAAAGAGTTTTTAATGAATTTATCTAATTCCCTGTTAAATATTGAAGCTATATATTCTCTGGGTACTGCAAATGCTTTTTTAATATGCACACACTTAAGGGTGAGCGACGCAGTGCGAGGGATTCTAAAAGATTAATATAGGAAAGAAGACACTGATGTTCTTTGGATTCGAGTGCCAATGACAAGACAGTGGGTGGGGAATATTGAGCCGGGTTAGGTATTCCACATTCGTGTAGTGAAGCTAAAGAAAAAATAGAGAACATCTATATACATACTTAACAGTACGTCCGAAACGTAATACAGGTTTAATTTATTTGACCGACTTATAATAAATTTTGTACGTTTGTTAAGTAATTCGTGTGTCTCTTCTAAAAATTGTTTGCTTACAGTTACAAACAAAAATATGTCACTTGGAAACAAGAAATTAAAAAAAAAAGAGGCTGTGTGCGACCCACACTGATAACTTCCCATTTTGTATTTATTGTACAAAAGTGTAAATTTGATATTTGTAAATATTTTATCATTTTTGACAAATGTATTATGTTGAAAATAAAATACATTTGAAGTCAACATCATTGCTTGTTGTAATGATATTTAAGTCGAAAAACGATTTTTATCACTTTTCTGTATATTTCGGTTTTAGTTTTTTATTTTTCATAAGAAAACTGTCAATTCGACATTTGTTAAAATTGTAGCATATATTCATAATTGTATTTTGTATAAACTTAAATAAATATGAAGTCAATATCGGTGATCATTCTTGAGATAATCAAGTCAGAACACACTTTTTACCAACTTTTCATAGAATTTTTTGTACTTATTTATTTTTTGTAAAAAAGTTTCAATTGAATTTTTTCGAAAATTTTACCAGATGTTAAGGACAATATTTTCTATAGTAAAAAATTACAAAAATTTGAAGATGATATCATTTTTCCTTCATTGTATATTTGCGCTTCAAAAATTTTTTTTTTTAGTTTTTACTTTTTTAAAAAATAACGGTATGTTGAACTATTTCCAAATTTATACCAAACCTGTATCACATTGTTATCTACACAATAAAATTTATTTGAAGTCAATAGCATCATCCGTTCCTGAGATATTTGCAACAAACTAAAATTTTCAATTTAAACTGCTATGGTGAAAATACAGTTAGACAAATTTTTATAAAAGTCCTTTTAGCTTCTTTTGAAGTTATAACCTACCGAACAAAATTTAATTCGAGTCGATATCTTTATTCATTCTTGAGATATCGTTAACGAAAAAGGGTATCTCGAACGTACGAACGTACGTACACACACACACACAGACATCTCTCTACAAATGAAGAATATAGATTCTAGGAACCATAAAACGTCCAGATTTGTCAAAAATTTCAATTTGACAAATCGGACCGATTACAATAACTCCCTATGGGAAGTTAATAATACGATCTTTTTTCCAAACTGGAACAACGCGGAAATCTTCAAGATATATGTATGTACTAATTCTATTTAAATATTATAAATATGTATGTATATACTTATAATTAGTCTCTGCATTAGAAAATTAATTATACAAACATAAAGAACAACACTTACAACACAGCCAGACGAGTTATAAATCCTTGATAATATTCATATGCCTAAACGATTTGATCATGTAGACCCGAAAGTGGTATAACTTCTCACATTTTCTATTGTCTGGTTGTCGGTTGTCAGTTGACGAGCTTGAGTGCTTGATGGGTGCGGCTATATGGCAACCCTAAACAAAGCTATCAAATCTTTATACAGAAATTAGTTATTCTAAAAGAGATTTATTATTATGATCGAGTAAGTGATGATCGGATGAAAACTGACAACTCAGAAAATGACAGATAGTAAGTTGGGGTGGACAACTTAACGTCTACCTATTTGAAATGTAGGAACCTTCCAATATAATTAATAGATATAAATCTCTGCAATATCAGTTAAAGGTGTTAGCGCTTCCATCACACCAGAATGGTTAAATCTCTGTCCATTGTAAAAGTAAAAATTCAACAAACAATGACATTGACAATTATCATCGCATAATCTGCGAGAAATTTAAATCTCATAATCCTCGTGTCAGAGTGCCGTTCTTGTTGTCTTGTCGTCAGTCGCTATTCAGGTACGTAGTATGTACAATGTACCTACATATGTATATCAGTAACGGGTATCCATTTGTGTCCGCAATTAGTTATGGTCACATGAAGCGTAATTCAGAGAGCTGCAAAATAATTGTCTTTAACTTGAGGTAATACCGCAGTAATAATCTGTTTGCTCTCCTCTATGGGCCTGCCTCTAGACCAAAATCGGGTGCAATTTTCTTCTGTCACGCCTGCAAACTTTCATCTGAGAGGCAGCACTTACTGTTAGTGTCCACATATTGCACTTTTATGACTTGGCATTTCCAAATGGCGTATGGCTTTTAAGTCCTTTTATGGCGAAGGCGTTGATGGTTGTAAAATTGTGGATTTTCTAATGCATTCCTTTGGCGGGTACAGACGGGTATAAGTACTAATAACCGTCAATAATTGGATTTAGGATAAGAAGGTATCGAATTTTTCAATTTTAGTGGTTATACCTGGTGACTTTCTGAAAAAGGTACAATATCTAATAATTATTGATTTTATAGTTGTGGCGATGTTTGTTTGTTTTTCTTGTGAATTTCAACTCAATCTACACGGAGCTGTTTCATTTAGAATCCTTGTCTAATCCTAAGTTTGGGATTTCTACGAAACAAATCGCGTACCTAATAAAGTAAAATATTTGTAATGTTACTGTTGAGTAGGTTAAGATAAGGGCGTTGCCGATCGGTATTTAGATGCGTGGATTTACAAATATTCCGGGGAATTAGTGCAAATATTTTTCATTAATCAACGTTGAAAAAGTTAAGCTAGGTTATTTCGTCCAGTAGTTTTGGAAACTACCTATCTCATTTTATAGTGTACATTACATTAATTTTTGTTGCTGTATCTATGTGCTTGCTTTGGTATTTGATTAAAATAAAAATTAAACATTTGACAGTTTTTATCTTTGTAGCGTTTTCTGATGACAATCTGGAAAGTTTCTTTGCCAAGGTTAGAAGTTAGTCCAGCTTCAGACAATGTCGGTTCTACGCGTTAAAAAAAAACTCAGTCAGAGCTTCATTTTCTAGGCTTTCCTGACTTTCTTACATTAATATCTATACTATAATCGAAAACTAATAATATCGAATTATGTAATAAGTAGATAACCTTTATTTTATAAAAATTTGATTGGTATCCCGAACTCAAACTTATTCTATGACATTTCGAATAGAAGCAATGTACTCTTGTGAGGCTATCTCAAATGTTATACCACAGTTGGCGATATGGCTTATGGTTATCGTAAACGTCCGACCAAACAAGAGTAGATCTATATTTAAGTTGGTACTACTAATGTATGTATATTTGGTCGGGCGTTTGACAGCTGAATTGCTATTCAGTCCATACAAAATCAAAAATAAAAAATAGTTTAAAATTGAAATTTGCAACGTGTTTTAGTTGTACTAGATTTTTGAGACGAAATGTATATCCACTTATAGATACATATAATGTATGTATGTATGTAAGTTTGAAAATACTTATGTATTTATTTATATTTATGCTGAAAATCGATAGGAGAAAAAAAAGATGTTCAGCATCGGGAGCTCCCACATCGGCTTCTATGAACATTGCTCAACAACCAGTAGAGAAAGTACATAGCTTCCATTACCTTGGAAGTATCGTCTCTACTGAAGGACGAACCGAATTAGACATCACCAGCCATATCGAAAAAGAAAAGGCAGCGTTCGGGTGTTGTGCAATGTTTGGAGGAACAAATCTCTCAGCTTGAACACAAAGCTACGACTGTTTAACTCTAACGTCGTAGCATCTATGAATGCAGCATCTGGAACATAACAACAGCAATAACCAGAAAACTTCGAAACATCTTACGGGTATTCTGACCTAATCGCATCTCCAACGAGGAAATGGGTTATGAACCCATCGATTCCATTATAAGCAGGCGCAAGTGGCAGTGAATTGGACACATGCTTCGAAAATGTAATGACTGCATTTCGGTTCAGGCAAAAGAGTTGGTCGGCCGAGAAGCACATGGAGGAGAACAGTTGAGGGGGAATCTGTGAGATTGGGAAAGATCTGGAGGGAGCTTAAATACATCGTTGGAAACCGCACACGATGGCGAGTAGGAGTAGTTGAGGAACTATGTCCCGCTAGGGAATACCAACGGACTTCGTAGGTCCGGCAAAAACGATCATCGCAGACTACAGGCGTATTGTGGACCGATGTGAGCAACGAAGACTGTAAAACATACAGGGTCAAATATAATAGTTAAGGCCTGTTTTTCCTACTGCTGTGTAGGGCCAATACATTTTATTGAAAGCCTCATGGATCAGCGGATCTACGCTAATATTTTAAGAAATGAGTCTTGCCACATCGCAACGACCGGAAACAAACAAGTCGAGCGGCTAAAGAATGGTTTCGGGTTAATGGAATTGAGGTTATATGTAGTTTGTCCAGCTAAATTCCCCACCTGATATTAAAAGGGAGGTCAGGAACGCTAAGCCTACGAATAATCGAGAACTCTGGAACTTAGCCAAACAATCTTGGGAAAAATGAAAAAATACAAATCGACCATTCTGAGTGTATGGTATATTAAATGCAGCGTGCGCCGGTGTAGAGCTTTTATTAATTAATAATATCTAAAGATTAAACCACAATACGAGTATAGTAAATTCAAAAGTATTAGGTATAATTTTTTTTGTATACTTTCGTGAATTTTGTATTGTTTTTTTGTTTGATTCTAACCACAAACGTTTCACAGACTGCTTGAAATTAAGTATTAGGAATAACCTATGAGTAGTGACAAGCTTACTCATTGGTCACTGTAAACTTAATATAGGCAATAAAGCAGCATAAGCTTAACGGACAATGCCTATTCTGCAGGTATTGTAACAATAGGTGTGTTTTTTTGGCAATTCTATCCGTAGTGAAGTGGGATTTCCCAAAAAACGTTTATCCGCAGTGGTGTGGTTTTTCAATTTAAAACCTAGAACTACTGACTAGTTGTCAAATATTTAATTGAAATAAAAAACAAACAAAAACTTTTTGCCAGAATAAGGAGATAAAAGATAATTAAGTTAAAATGGAAGATTTACAAGGTGATATGGTATAATAAACATCAAAAAAGACTATTTATCTTAGTTAATTCATGTCAAAATTCGTACGGTTTTAGAATCAAAAGGTGATTTGTGTATTTTTTGTGACAAATTACAAAAAAACACGGAGTCTGTTCGCAGACTTTGGTTGGGTTTGGATTTGCACTAAGTGATTTTTTCTTGAAGACTAACGATACAAAATTGATGCCACGGCGAAAGGTACACCTGGCACAATTACATAATTTGCAAACGATAGGTTAGAGTACCCACATTATAAAGGGATCCAAACCGCTATACTATGAATATATCTAAGAAACCAACCATTTTGTGCAGCAACGATAAAAGTTATCTAAGTTTAAGAGATTTCATTCACAAAATCAAAAAAAGTAAAAACATCGCTGCCTCTGTGATTAGTAAAAAAAAGTTTTACGAGTTAATTACCCACCCATGAAGTTTATAACACTTTAACAAATTCAACGAAAAAGAGCACCAATTTTCTTAGTCTTTTAGTTTTTAGAAGTGCCTAGGTACCTATAAGCATTTAATATGAAAAACAGTGTTATTTTGTCGCGTTATATACGAACACTCGATCGGCAAAGTTTTAAATTTCATCGCGTTTCTTTTTCATTTTATTTTGGTTGCATATAAAACATGAAATCTCAAAAAGTGGAAGCAAAGATTAAAAGTTTAAACACTCAGTGACAAATGTAAAACAAAAACCACTTATCGTACTCTACGAACATACCTTTCGAGTTACACAAGAGTTATCATAATTTTACCAAACTATACCAACATTTATATTCGAGACTCGAGCAAACGTCAAAATTCTATCCGTAGTCGGTTCCTACTTCTACTTTTATTGGCAGTGAGTTTGGTGTATTTGTAATGCAAGTAAAATCTTTCTTCAGTACGGATAACATTCCCAAAAAACACACCTAATCATGAAGAAAAACCTGACCATATTTTAGGGCAGTGTGAAGTGCTCATGCACCATAAAGAAAGAAACACTTTGGACTTGGGACACTACCAAGTTAAAGAATCCAACTTTAAATTAGGTAGAGGAAGAATTGTAAGTGACAACCTCACTCAATTCTAGAAGGGGGCACAATAGATCTTTTAGGTCACATTGCAGTATGCACAAACCCCAACTTTCTTTCATTTATTCATCTAGGTACCTACCTACTATTTTTTTGAACAATCGATTTTTTCTTTTTATTTAGATTTGACGGCTTTTCTTTAAAATAAAAACGAAAATTAAAATCAACTTAAATGTAGGCTTTTTTATAATAGAGTTTATTGAAAATCATTACTAGTCACACAAATAACCTTTATAAAGTATCATTATCTACATTTAATGAAGATGAAGTGCACTATCTACTATAATGTTTTTGAACACAGCAGTTTGTATGAACATAAGTACATGTAGACAGATAGTAGGTATCAATATCAACTTCTGCCTAAATTGAACACCTACCTATACCTATAAATAATTAATATTTTTCTTAATGGCAGTAACCATCTATCTATAATATATTTTTCAATCTTTTCAATAAAAACCTTCATTACATACACACCTACATATCTACCTATAGCCAATTATTTCAAACCCCACAATTTTTGTTTTTAATTGTTTAATTTAACCCTTAAATGTGACAAATCCTCGAGTAAACATTTCCCCACCCTCTTTGCAATCATCCCTTAGATAGGTATCACAACTTAACACAACCACACAACGCCCCATCACAATTATTCAAAGCAATTCCACTTTAATTGGACTCCAACAGCCAGACGCTCATTTGTTGAGCAAATAATTCCAATTAGTTGTGTCAACATATCGGGCAGCAGGAAAAACAGCCCAAACACAAACCGACAGCATGTTCTACTTCTCCACACTCCACCATTTTGATATCAATCTCCATGCAGCTTCTTCCCCTGCTGACAACTCGATTGGTATAAAACTGGTCGAAATTAAAAAAGACCAAAATAATCAACACCGACACCGAACGTGAACGTGAGACTCCATCTTGGAAATTGAGCCAACTTCTGTGCTCTTCGCTGCTCACCCACACTCAAGCCTGTGCCCGACAAAACCAAATCGCATTCACAATCAACGGGTTTATCTGTCTCCTAATTGACACCCATCGCCAGAGTAGCAGTAGAGTGTGTTTTGCTTTCCCGGGTTTGTCTCTGTATACTCAACTGCCGTTGTGATGGTGCCTGGATTTAAATGGCAAGGAGTAAAGGAAAGGCAGAGACAGCGAGAATGAATCAGGGCTTTGCCAAAGTGGAATTAATAAAATGCTAACGAGGCCGGTTAGCGAGCCATTTCTTTCTATGCCTTCCTATAAACTGTAATAATTGCCACTCTCTTCGCACTCATACTCGCAGTCGCAATTCCGATTGAAAAACAAACTGTTTTGCTCCGGCTTCTGGTAGATGGCATGAAAATGACAATAATAATTTTCCAAACCAGTGATTGAATTTTTTTCTCAGAGAAACTAACACATGTATATTCTTATTTCTGTCTCTTTTTCAGTTTTTTTTTTTTCATCAGACCGAATGTGTAAACTGTTTCTACACGAGGCGTGGTTTAACAACATAAATGACTGAATGAAGTTGGACGGGCAACAGCCAATCAAATTCTCTGCGCGAAATGTCTGACAAAGATAAATATCAACCATCAACGGTAAAGATGCACATTAATTGGAAAAGTGTGCGCGGTTCGGGTAAGTGTGTAGGTATATGTGTGTGTTTTTGCTGTGGGCTGTTTGGATGGACTTTTTCTGCTGTGGAATGGCAGATTTAAGAGGTGTCATTTGTTGATAAATAAAACGATCATTGGCATTGAAATCAAACTTAAAACTACTTTTTGACGTAATTGCCAGATGAGTACGAAATACCTACCTACTTACCTTAAGTTTTGCAAAAATTTAATGATTGAGATTTAGTGACTAAGTAGGAAATAAGTTGGTCGAATCCTTACATTGGGATCATTTTTTTAAATCTGGTTGGATTGAGTAGCAGAATCAAAACTATTATTTAAAATTACTATAATAAAAAAAAAAACTGTACACTCACTCTGGCGTATACTTATTTTTCCTAAATTTTGTCAGTATGTTGTATGTTAGTTTGGTTATGTCACTCAAAATTTGATTAAATTCTAGCACATTTGTTAAGTTTGTATAGTAAAATTTACCAAAGATAGATAAAATAATGTAATAAAATAAGAAGAACACTTTTAGGTACCTATCTGAAAATTTAGGAAAAATGTCAGGGCTACATTTTCAATTTAATTATTAATGTTTGAATTTCAAATTTCCTCTGATAGGTAGGTACATAGAAGAACATAGAATGTAGAACCTATATCTAAACATTTTCATTGATTTCTATTTCTTGACGTACCTACCAAGCAATTTTTGTTTATATTTTACATAAGAGCAAGCACCGAAGATAAGTTTAAAGTTTTTAATTTTTTATAAAAAATTGTCCTTCGAAAATATAATTTTTTTATTAAATTCTTTATTAAATCTCCATTACGCCATTACCAATTCAATTAAAATGCACATCACCTTCCTGGGTTTGTTTTAAATTTTATAAGAAGTCCTTGTATAGGAGCTTTGTATTCATACTTACCTACAATTTTTTACCTATTTATGTTATTTTTAATTTAATTTTAGTTGGCTAGTGTGCTTATAAATTTAAATTTTTTGTCGCATCTATAAATTTATTTCTAACAAAATTCTTACTTCTGGTAACATCGCATCGATCGCCCCATAGCCCGTTGTTGTAAACAACAAAGTGGCATTGCATGCAGCATACAGGTTGTTTATTTAAGCCCAGAGGTGTGCAGCGCGACTTAATTGCCCAATTCCACCAAACACGATGATTATTGTCTCTGAATTCGAATTGTTTTCCCTTGCAAGTTGCAGGGGGACGCATAAAAGCAATTCAATATTGAACGTAGTGCTTTCAAACATCCGATGGCGGCTGGATCCGCCTTTTCGTAGCAAGTTTTGTCAGTTCCTCCCTATTGGCATGGCATGGTATGGTGGTGGGACCGGGACACTCAAAATAACACACAACAAAAAAGTGGTATAAAATGTAAACTCTGCTTGTATTTTCCTATTCCTGTTGGAAATCAGGTTTACACGATTTCAAGTTTTTTCTCTTTGCTTGACTGTGCCCAGTGTAGTGCCCTGTCTACTTCTACTGCGCCCAGCTGTCTGGTTGGAAATTGCTTTGGTTCTGTGTGATTGCACAAATACAATCACAAGAGAATTGTGTTTTGTCAATGTGTATGCATAGGTATACCGTAACCGTATACGTTAACAATTCACAATCGCACGCCAATGGTTTTCATTGTGTGCTTAACACTCGTTAGTTGTGCACACAGTACAGCTATTCTGTGTTCTTATTATCGTTCACGGTGAGATTTCGAAGTTTGCCGCCGCTATTGTGTCGTCGTCTTTGGCGTCGTATTAATAATACTTACTTGATATCTGTCAAATGTTAACTACAAGTGGAATATCATAGGTGGCAATAACTCGGCGAAAGTTTATCAAATAAAACTCTTCAAATACCTAACGCTTAATTCACTGCCGAATATTGTATGTTGTCTTTTCTCTGGCCCTTTAAACAAAATCTAACGGTTTAGAACTGTACAATTATTTTTAATTGTCCCCCTTAAATGGTCACTTGCGGTCAACAGCGTGTAATAGTGCCAATGGCAACGGTAACAAATCCTTTTGTCAGCGGCAACACATTCGCGTCGTCAACAAAACCAAAAATAGCGTTTAGTATAGACTCGATAGTGGGTGATGCGCCAACGTCACCGTCATCAGTTCGTTGTGACAGCCCTCCGGAGCGGCCATTAAGCTCGAATAGTAGTGAAAGTAATTGCCAAATACAATATCATCACCGGAAACCTTCTCAACAGCATCAGCCACTAGAATTAAGAAACAGCGAGGATTTCCGTCCGATCGATGGTGATGCAGACAGACAAAATGCCAATTGCTCCCCACCATTATCGGCGACACCACCACCACCACCATCAGCGTCTGCATCGCAAACAGCCGGAGTAACATTGAATGGCAGGCCTATTGTGGTGCCCGGTCTACCAGCTGGACTGATAAGACCGTTTCCCCTCCAGCCACCAAATGACTTAAACAAACCTAATCCACAACCACATCATCCGGCGCCGCTTCCACCGGGATATATGAATAACCAGGATGCTGGAATTTTAAGATTACCTCACCATGGAGCACCAAATCCACATTTTCTAGCCGCTCAATTTCAAATGGCTGCAGCTCTAGCCCATCAGCATGGGCAAGCTGGACCTGGAATAATGTTTCATCCTTCATCGCACCCGCAATTCGGTGGGGGCATAGTGAGAGACAGTTACCCGCTTTATCCATGGCTGCTTAGCCGACATGGGCGAATATTCCCACCAAGATTTCCTGGCAGTAAGTACTTACAAATATGTTTGCTAAGACCTTTACTTAATCCATCGTAGCAACAGTTAAAAATACATAAATACTAATGAAAATAATTAATTTAAACTTCAAGTTGCAAATTTAAACTAATCCCGCTTTATTTTTATTTAAAACAAATTTGAATCCTACATAGGGAGATTTGGAATACACCTCGTAGTTTGAAAATTAGTCTTTACAAATGAGAAAACATTTTAATAATAATTTTAATATGATTAAGTAGAAAGGCTAAAACGTTAAATATACGAATAACCGGTTTTCATAAACATGAATTTAAATTGAAATAATGTTTGTTTTGTTTATCTCCCTTTGTTGTTGTTGTTGTTGTTGTTGTTTTAACGGGCATTGCTTCTCAACATGAACAACATTTTTGGTTGAATTTGAGGTTAATTTTTTCTCTTCTATAACTTAATTTAATAAAATATGTGAAATTTGATTGTATTCCCAACTTTAAATTGAATTAAATTACAAGTGAATGTTTAAACAGAGAAACACCCAAACAAAATCAAGAAATGGACAAGAAATTGCTTCATCACACCTTTCTTCTATGTTCTATCATTGTTTGAATAATCATCTTAAAACATTGTGACGAAGAAACGCATATTTCGACAATCTGGAAAAATATGAATATGCACTTCAAATAAGGACAAAGTTGGAGAAGCAACTCAGTTTTATCATGAAAAATAAATTAAAATTTTTTCGTCATGCGTTTCCAATCAGAATAATTAAATAGAAATATAAACATTCGAAAACGTGTGCTTAGGGATTAGTTTAAATAAACGCTGTTGCTCTATGTGGACCTCCATTCAACGTGAAGGATTGGTAATATGGTAAAATAAATTTAGCATCACTTGGCGTGAATAGATATTTTGGAATGCGTTCACAGTATCGAAAATAAGGCCATTTTTCGAAATCAGAAATACATTTTTTAGTTGGCCACATGATTGATGAATGAAAATATCATACAGAAAGTTTGTAAAACTATTCTTATTGTACATACATATGTATATGTATGTACTGTACATACATATGTATGTATTTATAATTTCATTAATGTTACGTGTACGCAGAGTTAACCACTTTATTTATTTTCTTTTTAAATTCACAAGAAGTCGTCTTTCTGACTTCACTTAAATAATATGTACATACATTATTAACTTGATTTTAACACTTAGCGAATAACATGTGAGGTCGTGAATGCAATGCCTATAACTGCAGTTTTGAAAAATGATTCTGTACCTACTAAAGCATTTTTTTTTTAATTTCAGCTTCGTGCTATAGTATTATTTATTTGGTATTTTATTTAGGCCGAACACAAAAAAAAATTAAGTTTGAGTGAAATAGCGGTCTTGAAAATAATGAAAATTGCAGGTAGGCCAGTTTTACAATCATCACGGCCTCATATTAAGACTGAATTTTTATTGGACCTTCACCTACTACCTTCTAATATTTAAACCTTTACTTACTTACTCTTGTAAAGATTTATTTTTATTAAGATGAACAATTCCTTTTTAGCAAACTATTTTATAAAAATTTATTACAATTTCAAGACAAACGTTTAATACAAAAGTTCGATCAACAATGAATAATGCTCTGTTCTATTTTATTCAAAATTACGTTCCAATACAAATATACATATAAATATCTTTTGAATCTAAGGCATGGCCTACCGATTTTAAAAGTTTTTATTGGAATTAGAACACTATTCAGCCTGAGTTGTTACACTCTTAAGTAATTTTCAAAGTTTTCATGCGCTACATTGTTTTTATTTTTTTAGTTCAGTGAACGTTTGGCATTAAACTTGATTTCCACGAATTGGTCACCCACAAATATCAAAGAAAATATAAATTAACAATAGATATACATATATCACATACAAAGGATTGACCATCAATAAAGAATTTTTTTTAAAATTAAAATTAAGTTTTCATCCAAGTTACATTTTTGTG
The DNA here is from genome assembly GCA_905146935.1 of Scaeva pyrastri. NCBI lineage: Eukaryota > Metazoa > Arthropoda > Insecta > Diptera > Syrphidae > Scaeva > Scaeva pyrastri. The sequence continues at coordinate 137,127,560 of LR989927.1, forward strand.
GGAAAAAATAATATTTAAATCTGTATCAACCACACCTATTAAATTTTATGATTTGCTTAAAGTTCCGCAGTAGTTTTTACTTTTACCTTTGATTAAAAGTTTCATCGTACTAAAAGAAAAAGAACCATAGAAGATATTGAATTGTGTACTCAGTATTTATAGTAAAATTGATAAAATTTGGTTTGGAATTCGAGTTTTTGGTTAAGCCCGTTTAATTCTAAGGTTATGTACTTGCTTTCTTAAGACTTCTAAGAAACTGATGAAGAACTGATTTTTATTTTAAAATATGTTTGAAATGAAATCACTTCTACTTTGATTGCAAAAAATTTAAAATATAAAGTCCTCCAACATAGATCATAGATAAAAAGATCGATTTAAAATAATCCAAATTTCCAAGACTAAATTGTCAAAAATATTGTTTTTTGTGCACTGCGCTTTAGACATATCAAAGTTATTGTTGAACTATACAGTTATTATTTGTGTAATTTTAATTTAAATAACTTAACACCGTATAACATCAAGCCGTAGGAAGGGAACACAGGAACTGCATTTCTTCTATTTTAGAAACAGATACAACTACCAAAACCTCGTATACATACAACAAAAGGACAACTAAAAAAACAAAAGCAAAACACCCTACTTTGACAACATTATAAGATGCCTCTAAAGTCTAAATTAAATTCATTGTGTCCCTTCACACGTTACGAACCAACAAAATAAAAAAAAAAATAAAAAACAATTGCATTTGAAATCCTGTTTATTTTTTATTATTATTTTTTTAACACGCACTGATCGCGTCAAACCCTAAAAAAGTGACACGAAAATAAATATGAAACAAAATGGCAAACAAGAATCTGACGTGCTCGACGCTCTTCAAAGCAACACCCCTCGTGTCATGGAATCGTCCATGGTCATGTTGATTGCCTAACTGACAGATGCAACCAAGTGTGATATTTGATCACTTTTTGATTCCATTTTTTATTAACTTATAAAGGTTTGTTACTTTTTTTTTGTAGATAGGTAAGGTATGTACATATGTATGCGCCTTGTTTTGTTTTTGATTTACTTTTGTTTATGCGAGTAAGCCTTATCCGCGTTACAGATTTTTGACGTTCCGTTTATCGACAGCGACTCACCCTCCTCCTGCGGTGATGTGGTGCATTTTACAGAAAATGGCATATAATAGAAGTTAATTATTTTCGTCTGCTATCCCGACTCAATATCAATAGCAACCTAATACCTAAGCGGATGGATGAAACCTTCCTCCGTTTATTGAATCTTTAGGAGGAATATTGCGAGCTGAGCTACTCTTATAATCATTGTTTGTCATTGTCATTGCTCGTTTATAGTTGCTGTTGCTGCCATCCAATTATTATGGAAGAGAGTGTTCGGTGGCTTCTTGGAATGCATCGGGACTCCAGGACACCCTTGTCAGCTGTCAGAGCATACGATGTGTGAGCCGATGATGGGTTAAGCATTTATCTCTCTCTCTTGCATTCTTGGATCTCAAATTTACAAAGAATTTTATTTTTTAATCGAATAATAATCCACCTTTGAAGTGGACTTGGCTTAATAATGCTTTGTTTGTGTTAAACTACCAAAGAAAGTGGCGCTCGAAACAGAATTCATAACGAACATTGAATGGCGAACATCAGTCAAAAGTAGGAGCAACATCTTTAAATATAAATTAGTTTTTTCGGACCATCCTATTATACCTATACCTATGGAAAATTAAGTGATGGACATTTCAGTTTAGATCATCAAAGAAGGTAGAGTAAGGGAATATGGACTATAGCTAATAACGATGTACAGCTGTCAAAATTATAACATGCATACAATATGAAATGATGATAAATGACATTTAGGTCAATTATAGACCAGGAAGAAAATGCATGATATTCTCTTCCTTTTTTGGTTAATGAATCTAAGGATTTTTGAATTCCAAATTTTTAAAATAAAGACCAGGAAAAACATGTTTTGAAAAAATTTAATATTCGTTGTTTGAATTTGCATTACAAGGGTCGACAAGATCTTTCGCCTTTTAATTTCAAAAACAATTTTATCGAAAATATTAAATGAGAAAACATTGTTTCTATATTATAATGTACATACATACATATATTTTTTTTTGAAATTGTACAGTATTCTTCAGTGCAAAAACCAAAATCACAGTGTATTAATTCGTGTCAAAAGTACATAATTCTGCACAGTTGTGACTTTTCAGCCATATCAAATTTATTGAAATCGGTCAGATACTTTTTGAGAAAATGGTATTCAGTAACCACAAAATTTTCCTTAGTCTATATTTATGTATAAGAAGATGTGTGGTAAGAAATAGCACCAAAAACTTTCATACTACAACAAAAATTGAATACCTAACACCTAGCAAGTTGTTTTTAAATGTATCTACAAATTAAAAAACAAAACGTTTGCGAAAATAACTACAGAATTTTTCAACTCACTCTTTCAAGAATATCAACCTGGAAGTGTTGATTTTTTAAATCCAACTTTAGGGCCGAATTCTTTCTTCAAGTTTTAAATTCTTTGATTTATGTTTCTTTATGTTCAAATTGAATGATTACTTTTATTGACATACTAAGTGCAAAATGGTAGAACAATTGCATGTTTTAAGCCCCACTGTTTAAATGTTTTTTGAACGCATATTTTAAATCTGTCAGTCTACCACTCTTAAAATTAATTTGCCATAAGACTTTGTACACAGAGTTATAAAATATTATACATTTTTGAAAAAGTCTTTTTATGGAATTTTTTTTTTTTTAATTTGACAATATTTGGCACACGATAAATTGTGTACATTATGAAATAAGAAAAAAAAAAACATTTATAAACGCTTTACATTTAATTGTCAATTGTAGCCTAGGTTTTCATGAAAAAATATTGGTAAAAATTATCTGCGAAAACGTGCAAATTCAGAAGTTATCACGAAAATAGTATCAACAGTATTTAACAACATAATAAGGCATATCAGGTACATATTAACTTTTGTTTTCGCATACAATATACGGTTTTCAGCAAAAGAGCAAAAATATATAGTTTGAAAAGATTTTTTGTTTTAGTAACGAATCCATCGTCTAAATTCTAAAAAAAGCTATCAGAAGTTTTTGACATATACAGTAGACGCTCGATATAGTGAATCTCGGAAGAGTGAGGAAGAGTGCACTACTCTAAATAGTGATAGTGAACAATAAAAATCTCGATATAGTGAACACATATTTTTTCTCAGGTTTGAACAAGAATATTGCAGCTGCAATGCTTCTACAGCATGTCGAGTTGACTGCCTTTGCACAAATTTTACCGTTAACTCTCACATATGAATCACAAAAGAAAGTAGTCACTTGACTCAATAGAACACGAGTTCTTGCTGAGTTCTTACTTTTGTACAACATTGTAATTGTATTTCCAGGAAAAAGCCATCCAAATTTTAATTTAAGAAAAAGTCAGACAAAAGTGACAAACTATACTTCCCAAAAATTGAATTCTTATAGAGAAGAAAGATGCTAATTTGCGCACGTTATATCTATGAACATTTATGTAAATTTTTCGTTTTTTATGAGTTAAATGTTTTTGTTTTATGTTATTTTATATACATAAGTATGTACCTATTATGAATTGTTTTTGTTTTTAGCTGTTTGAACTTGATTAAAATATTTGTTTATCGATTAAATAAATATTTATAATTATCTTCACACTGAACAAAATGTGCCTTTTTGATCAAATTTAACTTTGGAAAGCGTTCCTAGCCTCCCGCTCGAAATAATGAACAATATCGAAATAGTGATTTTTATTACTTCGAGCGTCTACTGTATTAAAAAATGTAAAAATTTTGTTGAAAACGGTTTTTTTTAAATTTTAGCTAATAGCTAAAATCAAAGTTCGGATTTGAAATCATCACCAAAAAATAACTCTGCAACATGTTTTTCACATCCTTAAAACAATAAGATTTAAGGTTTTTTAAACTTTATAAAGACGGAAATGAAGACTTATTACACGTGTAGGTACATACATACATATGTATATGTATGTATGTATATGCTATTAAAAACTAATTTGAATTTCCGCAAACTAAGTGAGCTACTCTAAAGATTTAAAGTGTATAACCACAGATACAAATTTTACTTTGATATGTTGTGTTTTAACTTTGCTTTAAAAAACGCCGCCGTATATTATTTTACATTTTGTTTCACATTTTTAAAGAGGGTAATTTCAAAGACCTGGGCCCTATTCCACAAAAAACTTATCAACTTTGCACTTTGCGAATCGATTTTTTTGGAAAAGTGATAAGTGTTTCTGTTCCACAATATTTTTTGCAAATTTTACTTTCCACTAAGCTAACTTTCGCAAAGACTTTGCACTATATGCAAAAGACTTTGCACTTTATGTTAATGCAGTTAATGCAAATTCTTTGCACTGTCCTGCAAAGTGAGAGTGCAAAGTGTTCCACAAAGCACTGTCCTGCAAAGTGAGAGTGCAAAGTGTTCCACAAAGCATTTAATTAATACTTTATGATTTGTCAAAATTGTAGCATATATTATTAATTTTGTATTTTGTTTAAACATAAATAAGTTTGAAGTCAATATCGGTGCTCATTCTCGAGATATTAAAGTCAAAATACATTTTCTACCAACTTTTGGTATGGTAAATTTTTTTTACTTTTTTATTTAAAAAAAATACAATTCAATTGATTTTTTCCCAAAAAAGTATAAATGTCAAAGACGTCATTTCACATAAAAGAAAATTATTTTGAACATAATACCATTTTGCCTTAATTGTTTATTTGTGTTATAAAAGGATTTTGTTTTGAGAACATTAATTATGTAAGTATTGTGCTTGAATTCGATTTAAACGAAAACACTTATTGAAATTATAATTTTGCAGTCCCGAAAAATTAATACGGTCTTTATAATTTCTTATTACACTCGCGTCTTCAACATCGTCAAATAAAAACTCACGTCTTAACATCTTGAAAGATTCACTGGTAATGTCAATATGCATTTGCAAAGCGAACGTTTTCTTTGCAAATTTTTGATAAACTTATCAAAATTCGCTTTGCAAAAATAGAATTGTAAGTTTTTGTGGAACGAAACAGCATAATTTTGGCAAAGTCTTTGCAAATTACACTTTTCAATATTAACTTTGCAATTTGCACAAAAGAACGTACGTGGAACAGAAATTGCAAAGGGAAACTAAAAATTGCAAAAACTTTGCAAATTACACTTATCATTTTCAACTTTTCACTTATCAGATTTTATAGTTCTGTGGAACAGAATGCTTTGCAAATTGACGAAAAATTTGCAAAGTGCAAAGTGAAAAGTTGATAAGTTGTTTTGTGGAATAGGGCCCTGAGTTGATGGAAAACAATACAAGGTGAAAAAATCATTTGGAAAAGTATTGTTTGATCTATGCAACTGAACAAATTTGTGATTTTTTTGACGATTAAAATTTAATAATTTTTCCTTTTTTTATAACTTCATTTTTTTTCTTTGCATATACTAACGTTATATTTTTTTGTATGCAAGCATATGTATAAAATAGTTGAATTAATTTAATTATAATTTTCGTTTTTATTTTATTTTAAATTATACTTTTGTTTCCTTTTCTGAATATTTGTAAGTTATTTTCCTCCAATTTTAATTAAATATTTAAAGTTAAGTTTATCAAACAAATTCCTGTTTAGACATTTTTGTATATACATATTTTCTTTATTAAGCTTTATATTAATATTCATACTCTAATAAAACACACATTACTAAAAACGTCATACACTCCTTTATATTTGTGAAAAATTTCAAAAAAAATGTTATTGATATAATAATTGTAGTTCTTGAGTTGAGTTAAAAGTCTATTTATTTATAAAATCTCTGTGCCAAATTTCATTGCGTCCCCTTCAGCCAATGTGGCGTGATTGTAAAAATTAAAAGAAATCCAACTCAATGGAACCATACATTTTACCGGCATAAAAAGTACATTATAGTCTATGTCCTATTCCAGACTATAATCTATCTTCGTGGCAAATTTCACCAAAATCCCTTCAGCCGTTCTGGCGCATATTTGCAACAAACATCCAATCTTTCACATTTATTACATTATAAGAATCGTTAAGTTCTTGAATAAAAACGTTTAGTTCTTTTGGATGAAATTCCTAACTGTCCCAAGTTTTGGCTATGTACATACATACATACATATGTATTTACTTTGTTGCAGTATTAAATTTTTTGTATGCTATTGACAAACCATTGTGCCATCGAATTCTAATGGTAGGTTGAAAATCAATATTCAAATTAACTTAATGTAAGGGTTTAACTTAAACTAATTTTCTTTTTAAAGTTATTCCACACTTTTGAACATTAAAAAAATTGTTCATGCACCCGTAGTTGGATATATGTACCTTTTTATCTACTATTCATTATATAATTATCGAAAAAATTATATCAACATTAACTTGTTAATGTACTTGTAATACTATGTATTTTCAATTTAACTTAAATTAATGCATTAGAAAAAGACTGGCTGGCACCATTTTAAATATTAAGTTATTAACATCAAATGTGCTCTATAATTAGATTTTAAATAACGATATACATTTTTTAGGTGTAGAATTTTTAAATCTAGCTCACTGTTGTTGCTGTTGTTTTTATAGTCTTTTATACGTGTTTAAATTGGTAACAATAACAATATACTTTCGTGCATGGCTTTTTATTCTAATGGATAAAAACTGTCGATTTGATGTAATTTTATACACTGTAGGTACTTGGGAAGTTCATTTAGAGGGAGCGGCTTTGGAATAGAATGGAATGGCATGGAGCATGCTGCATATATCCGAATGCCTCAATTAAAATCGCATTAACAAGATGTGTATCTGTAAACGAGTAAGATAAATTAATGTATATGTTCTATATACAGATACACATACATATAATATATTTTGAAGTCCCCCGCTCACGTATTTTCTTATGAAACATGTCATATAAACAACTACTTTCAAGCGTATCTATGTAACTCTGGCTAATAACTCTTATTTGGAGTTTATAAATTGGAATGGGTTGCGTTTTTTTTTTCTATCGAAATTTTTTATTAAAAACTACACATTATATCTTTTTTTTAAAGGAAGGCTTTTAGCTTTGTATGTAGAAGTAAAACTATGTATATACATATAATGTGTATTTTTATGGGCCAGGAAAACTAATCAATCATGAACCATGAGTCCAGGGCGCATAAGTTTAATAATGTCGAATTGGCACTAAGTTTGCATTTAAAGAAAAAAACATAAAACTACTGTAAAATTATTTTTTTTTGGTGTTTGAAATAAGCTACTGATCTTTGTTTTATATTTCTTTTTCATCACTGTGTGAAGCTAAGATGAAAGGAGGCTACATTTCAAAGCCTTGGCCGAATGTATTTTACTGTGGAAGTACGTACACCGTGTGTGATTTTGAATAGCAACAATGGCAACCACATAAAAGCCTTTGCAAAATGCGATGGATGCCAAAGATTGCTTATGCATCACTAAAGCAGCAAAATGCACCACGGTGTCTAAAGACCAACGTTAAAGATGATGTGCAGTGGTGGTAAAGTTGCATGCCACCGCCACTGCCACCACCACCATCCGCCATCTGCCACCGGCGCGGCGCGGTTCTTTTCTTTTGTCAGATGATACTGCACTTCAGTGGTTGTGGTGGGAAACCCCATAATGCCAGCACAATGCTTTAAGTGTGCAAATAGCTGGCGGTTGAAGCGTTTTCGCTCCTCTTCGATGCCTTATCTTTGATATAAGTTGTTCTCGCTGGTTGGTGATGAGATTCAAAGGCACCTTGAATGGCTTGCCGACCGTTGCGGATCATGGCATTTGTTTATTGTTTCGTAATGAGGTCTTTGGTAATCAGCTTCAAAACAGAGATGCTGTCGTTTTTATAAAATGTGCGCGGTAAAATGTCAAACACATGAAGAAAATTTTTATTGTATGCATTTCTGGCTATCGGTATTGCAAATTTTATAAATGTCCCGAATAAGTTCGATGAACATTTTGCTCATGTTATTTGGCTTAGATGATAAATTCTTTATTGATATATGTATTTACTAATATACTATGTAATGGGTGATTTTTTAAGAGGTTTAGAACTTTTTTAAAAAAAAAGACAAAAAATTCGAAAAAATGAATGAAATATTTATTTGAATCGATAGTTTGAACCTTGCAATTTAATGTTTAAAGATAATTTCATGCAAATGTTGACCGCGGCTGCGTCTCAGGTAGCCCATCCGCTGAGTCCAATTTTGGCATACTCTTTCACACATATCGGCCGGTATCTCACGAATGAATGCATGGATGTTGGCTTCCAGTGCGTCAATCGAAGCGGGCTTGTCTCTATAGACATTAGCCTTGACATACCCTAACAAAATATAGTCAAATCGCACGATCTAGGCGGCCAATTGACCGGCCCGAAACGTGAAATTAACTGTTCACCAAACTCGCCTCGCAATTGCGCCATTGTTTCGCGTGCTGTGCTGCATGTGGCACCGTCTTGTTGAACCCACATATCATGCAAGTCAAGAACTTCCATTTCGGGCAAAAAAAAGTTGCTCGGTAGCGTTCACCATTGACAGTAACGCTGCGATTCGCATCATCTTTAAAGAAATATGGCCCAATAATGCCGCCGGCCCATAAACCGCACCAATTGGTAGCTGTTGCAATGCTTCTGGCTGATCTTCACTCTAAATGCGGCAATTTTGCTTATTTACGTTACCATTCAACCAAAAATAAGCCTCATCCCCTAACACAATTTTTCGATAAGAAAGCGGATCCTCGGCCAGCTTTCCAAGACCCCATTCACCAAAAATTCGGCGTTGTGGTAGGTCGGCTGGCTTTAGTTCTTGCACCAGCTGTATCTTAAAAGGCTTTACGCCCAAATCCGGCCGCAATATTTTCTTCACTACGCACAGTACGTAAACGTGTTGGTGGTTTAATGTAACAAAGTAAATTTGGTGCGAAATTTGGTCACAATCTTCCGAATAGACTGCTCAGAAGGTCGAGAATGCTGACCATAAAATGGAAGCAGCGCGCGATGAACATTTCGAACCGAGCACGAATTTTGATAGTAAAATTCAATAATTTGCAAAAGCGTTGTTCATTTGTAGGACGATCCATGGTTAAATTGCAAACCAAACTGAAGCTGTTTGACAGTGACACAAGGTACTAAGCACACGTCAGCTGTCAAAACCAGTGTTGCCAAAACCAAACCAGATACAAAATCACCCGTTACATGTCAATAAAAACCACAAATATTAACTACCTAATCTAACGGTACCTACCTACATATCTATAATGAATTTCAATTAAATTCTTTTTAATACCAAAAAAACTGCACACACAAAAGTTGGTAATTTTTATGAGAGTAAAACCTCTTCGTTTGAATGGAGTGTCGAACTCGAACGCATCCAATTTTAAGTAGGTACCTGGTACATATTAATAATTTCTTCTTTAACCGGTTGAATAGTTGTTTACTTGAATCTATCAAGATGGCAGAACCGGCATAAGATATCAGACATCAGGCACCAGGTACCAATTCTAGCCTGTGGCAGACATTTGCATGCAGATACGACTATTCATACACAATCGAATGCGAGTATATAAAGTCAAAGTGTGTGATAAAAGTGAGGCACACATTAGAACGTCATAAATTATAAGAAAATTAGTCCTAATAAATTAACGATAATTTAGTCGTAATTTCTTTTTAATTTGCGCTCATGTTCCACTCTATATGCAACTCTAACATTCAACAACTGAATTTTAAAGGCTGGGGCGGAGGGGAAGAGATATCAACACGAAAAACAGCAATAGGTACAACAGCTGGCACGGTTATCGCCTTCCCTCAAATCAATGGAGTTTTCTGAAATCATTTTGAAGGTTTTTCTTTTAATAAGGGTTAGTACATAGATAAGGCGAATTTTGAAGAAACCTCATTATAAATTTTGTATTCATAGTGAGAGAAGTGATATTATAATTTCGAAATTTTGGTCAAGAAAACTGTTAGTAGGTATAACCCCCGTTTGTTTTTTTTGTGTGAATACTGAGTAGTTCTTATAGATTTGTTGGATTTCTGTAAAACCTGGTGAAAACATGTTTTTCCATTGATATTTCTCACTTTCTGTATATATACTAGCAGGCCCGCCCACGCGTTGCCGTGGCTAAGATTTTTGTTAAATTGTATTGTAGTAAACTATTTAAGGGGAACAGTACCCTGTTTAAAAATAGGTATTTATTGAAAAAAAATTGACAGACGTGCGTCGCTCAATGCAAATTGTGTACCAGCACCAAAAATTGAAAAAGTACGAACAATTGAATTTCACTGTATTTACTTAGATACTATTTAGGTCCTCAGATCTACGAAGTCCGTTGGTGTTCCCTAGCGGGACATAGGGCCTCAACTACTCATACTCTCCATCGTGTGCGGTTTCTAGCGATGTATTTAAGCTACCTCCAGCTCTTTCCCAATCTCGCAGATTCCTCCTCAACTGTTCTCCTCCATGTGCTTCTTGGTCTACCATCAACTCTTCTTCCTTATTGTGTGAGTGGGTATTTAGCTTTCTTCAAAATAAATTTAACTTGTACTTTAGCTGTGCTATTATATTGTAGCTTACATGAAACGTACCATAGCGCCATCTATTGAATACTTACTCAATCCATTACATATCGCCATCTTTTAAAATCATTGGGAGCTAACAGATAATTGTGACTGTCAAATAATAAATTGAGATGTAAGCTACTCTGTAAAGAAATTCGCTTAAGGCGCCATCTGTTCTAGACTTATGGAAACTACGATCAATAACAACAATCAACGTTGTTGATCAGTTTATTATTAATTATTAATTATTGGGACCGTTAATTTAAATAATAACTATCCTATCATCTAAGTTGGACCAAATTGCATTGTATGCCAACTTTTATGAATATCAGTTGAGTTGTTTTTGAGTTCATTCAAGACATACACACGGACATTGAATTTTTATATATTAAGATGTTTTATTAAAAATCTTAAAACAAGGTCTAAATAATTTAACTGCATGTTTGTCTAATTTTATTGAAACTCTAAACTATGTAATTATATTATACAATCTGGCAACCGTGGAAAACAAGTCTGGCTTGACTTCGGACTTTGTCATTTGTTTGTGTATCCCATCGCCAAACTTGTTATTTCTTTATCTATCTTTATTCATGCATACCTAGAGCTAGAGGAGATGACAGTTAAATTGTCATGATTGTTACTTGTATAGGTATGTACATATGTGAATATATGAATATGTACATAGGTTGTGAGGTTTTGTGGTAGTTGTAGAGGTTTATGCGATCCGCTCAATTTAATTTTTAAAATATTCCAAATGGAAGCTTATTAAAAAAATTAAATTAGTGCATACATTACATATCTATTACACTTTATTTTTTCGTACAGTGTGTGTTACGATGGTAGGTATTGCTTGTATTCTTTTTTAAAGAAACGCCTTATTGTAATAACACCTTATACGAAAATTTAATAAAGTAAGTAATAAAGTTGAAAAATTCAGTATTCCAAAAGTATTTTAAGTCAATAGGTAGATTGTTCCGTTCCGTTTCACGAGATTTAAAAACTCCAAGCGGTAAGAATGTGGTCATGGGAAACTAGTTAGTTAAGCTAGCCTCAACCTCAACTTGTCTCAACAACCATTGCGAATCACATCCAATTTTTATCCAACATCTTCTTCATTCGCCAAAGAATTTACCCATTGTCTTTTGATAGACGTCAATCATTGGTCACAGGACACTCATACAGAAAAGGTAACGTGCGCCTTACTTACATACATATGTATGTATACATTTATGAGCAATTGTGCATCGAACATTATTATAATTAAACCCACAAAACACAACTCTTACTCCACTGTGCCTGTGACCCAATTCTTCAAATCTTTCTTTTTGATTCGGTTTAATTTAAAGACCACAATCAATTATATGTATGTATGATATTATGTTTGTACAGTTTCATTGCTATTTAACACAACTGCACAATGGACAAGCATTTTGCATTCGATTTAATTTACTTTTATTTGATCACATTGTAGATTTCCTGTTGCAACCATTTCGCAAACCGAAAAGAATCCGGACGGCATTCTCGCCGACACAATTACTCAAATTGGAGCATGCTTTCGAGGGCAATCATTATGTGGTCGGAGCAGAAAGGAAGCAACTGGCACAAGGACTTAGCCTAACAGAGACACAGGTGAGTGTGGTTGCTAGTGAGTCTCTTAATAAGATTGGACGGTGTTGTGACTTGTGATTTGAGTTAATCGATTTTTGAAATAATTTTCTTTCTTCGAGAAACGTTTAAAGCTGCTGCAGCAATCGGGTTGTCATGTTATTTATGGTTTTGTCGGATACCACAAGATGGCTCTGGGGGAATCCATATTACATATATATGGATATCCATGTCTGACAGTTTTCTCTATGTTTTCTTTTCAATTCTTGGAGAAATAAAGGATTTTACTATCATATACAAAATATGTTGCAAAATGAATTTGATGGTTTTCATTGACACAACTTTTAATACGTCATCGGTCGTCGCCTTAGAGACACAAAATAATAACTACATTTTTCAGGTTTCTTGGAAATGTCCAAAATAATATATATGTAGGTTCAGCTTAAGATACCAGGGCTTACAGGTGGGTTAAAAAAATTGTACAAAAGTAATTGTAATAATAAAGTAGTGGAGCGGTCGAGAGGTCAAATCCGGCACCGATGCGTTCGATGTGGTCAAAAGCATTATAATTCTATATTAATGCAAAACGATGAAATAACAACAGTTGATAGTCGACCATTTCCAACTTAGAAATGGATAAAAAAAACTATTCTGAATAAGCATTTAAACTTAACAGAGAGGATAAGTAGTTTTCTGAGATTTGTTCTCAAATTTTTGTTCAGTTTTGCTCTCGCAAATTGCAATATTTGTACGTAACATCCCATCCCTCTTAGACTCAAGTATTGGTTGCATCGCATGTCTAAAAGTTGTTAGCATTAAACCATTTATCAGCCTATTTTAGCTCAATTATTTGACTTCTATCGAAAAAGACATTATAGTTCGAGTATATATGTACATTCATATTATATACGGAACATTCCCCCTTCGAAATATCAGCATTTCAAGTTGTTTCATACATATTATATGAAAAGTAGTCATGGAAGAATGTGGTATTGCTTCAAGTACGACCCTATACCTGCGGAATCTAACTAAACGTAACCACCCCATGAAAACACTCCTTAAGTTTATTTATTGGTCTTTTATTTGCTGGAAAATTTCAACAATTTTCCACCCTTCTTCGCCAAGAAAGGGCGGTGAGTATTCACCTCGAAAGGGTAAATATTTCTCAAAGTCAGTCGATGGAAATTCCTTGTGGGCGGGCTAATTGAATGATTGTGTGAAACTAAGCACTTAGGCACGTTGCAAGTACACCTTAACACCACCCTATTTTGTGTCCTCACTTGAGAAGCACTTAATTAAAGCCTTCATTTGTTTCTTTAATGTTTTTTTTATTTTTGCTTTTGTTGGTTTCAGGTTAAAGTATGGTTTCAAAACCGTCGAACTAAGCATAAGCGAATGCAGCAAGAGGGTGAAGGTAAGGGCGAAAACGATGGCGACCAAAAGAGCTCACAAAACGACAACACCCAGAGCAGTTTTGAAGAAGAAGACACTGAAGAGGCTGAGGAGGACGAAGATGAAGTGATCGATATGGACGATTGCTCGAGCGATGTTGAAACAGATGAGAAAGACTTCCACCAACAGCAACAACAATTTGCTCAACACTTTCAGCAGCATCAGCAACATCAACAGTTTCTGCAGCATTCGTATTTGCTTCATCAGCAGCAACAGCAACAGCAGCAGCAACAACAACACCAGCAGCAGCAGATGCAACTGCAGGGTCAGCAATAAAAAAAGTGAATTGGAACGGGGCCAAGGTTTCACGCGTGTGTCGTTCGGTTTATAGTTGTAAATGTTTGTGTTCCTTTTGTTTTTAAACAAAAAAAAGTAAATTTAAGAGAATCAACTGTATGCATGTGTTTTAGTTAGGTTTTATCAATTAAATGCCAAAATAAGTCGATTGCGTTTCATAAAGTAAAATAAATTGTATTATTATTTGTCCATATTGAAAATAAAATAAGGTTAATCATCCAAAAAGATTTCATTCATCTGCTAAAGGGAATGGAATAGAAATATACACACTTAGGCTGAGTTCTTCATTTAAAGCGCCTATTGAAAAGAAGGAGTCCAAAAAAAAAAATTGGACTGATTTTAACCATCAGGACTCCCTTTATAATCAGAAATGGATCTTATTTGCTTTTTTTCTAAAGTGATCGAATGCAAGCCTTAAATGTAATGTGAATAACAAGAAAATGAAACGTTGGCCTTTCTAAATAAATTAAGTTTGAAATGGTTCAATTGCAATAATTACTATACAATTAGAGTTGATTATTGTAGGCGTTAAAAATTATTCCAGCGAAATACACCATGATAGTCATAATAACTAAACATTTATGTATGTAAGTACATTTATGTAGATTTAGATTTGCAATTCAAGAATTTTAAGTTTTGGGAAAAAATTAATTTATGACACATTTTTCAATATCAATTAATTTAGGAATTTCAATCATTCCTGCAAAAATCATGTTTTTAAAAGTCTTTTTTAGGTTTTGATGGAAAACATTTGTAGATTTCCGTAATTATCCTGTTAAAAGAGTAAATGTTAAAATTGTTAATCACTTGATCTTATGCTCATACAATTTTAAATAATAAGTTTAGTGAAAATAGCATTGACACGATTCTTAACCACTACAGTATTTCCTTTCTTTATATTATACACTGCCAATCACTAGGAAGAGGCCACATATTTTTCAACCGATTTTCGGTCTGTATACCTGTTGGAATTTGGTTAACCCGGAAAAATTCACTACATGAGAGTAGGTACATATTTTCTTAAAACAAAGTGATACAATTATAGGGTTAATTAGAAAAGACCGTTGGAATTTCCCTACATTAATGAATGGGCTACCTAAAAGGGATATAAAAAAGTGTGTCACTAGGATCAGGCCATTGCGAATATTTCGTTGTAGAAGTGCACATCAGCAATTTTTTTCAAAATTTTGGTTGCAATATTTAAGAACGTTTTACAAATAACTCTTTTTATTAAATTTCAATTACAAATGGGTTCCGGAAAGACGTTGACAGTGGCAGAAAGAGGACAAATCGATGATTTCAAGGAAATGGGACTCTCAAGCCGAGAAATAGCAAGGAAGCTGAACAGAAGTAAGACAGTTGTAAACAACTATCTTGCTGATCCTCAAAACTATGGAAAAAACCAAAAAAAAAAAACGCACAGCCCAAGCAACAACATCCCGAGAAAAGCGGTTAATTTTACGTATTGCTTCAAATTCTTCTCAAACAGCTACTAAAATAAAGTCCAAAAGCGGAGTATCAGCCAGTATTTCGACAGTCCGAAGGATAATAAGAAAAGATGGTACTATCAAGAGAAGAAAAGTCAAAAAGAAACCTGTTCTAAAGCAAGTACACAAGGAGCTGCGAATGAACTTTGCAACAGAACATGTCTCTTGGAGCAGTCAATGGAAACGCGTTGCCTTTCGGATGAAAAAAAGTTTAACCTTGTAGGCCCCGATGGTTACAACTTTTATTTCCATGATTTAAGAAAAGAGGAACTAATTTTGGGAAGACATCACAGCCGTACATCAGGTGTTATGGTGTGGGGAGCTATCACCTACTATGGCAAAATCGAGTTGGAGTTCCTTTCTACAACAATGAACGGAAACAGCTACAAATGCTTGTTGGAATGGTCATTTCCGAAGATGAAAAATATTTTTGGACCTCTGCCTTGGATTTTCCAACAAGACAATGCCCCCATCCACACTTCCAGGGTTGTCAAAAGCTGGATTTTATCAGAAAAGTTATCGAAAAGTTTATGAAGGCGGTAGACAATTTGAAGACAAGGACTCCTTAATTGAAGCTATCCGTGATGCCTGGGACGAGATTTCACTTGACTATTTAAAAAAAACTTTATGATTCCATTCCAAACCGTCTAATAGAGGTCATATCGAAAAATGGGGGGCATACTCATTATTAATGGAGAAAAACTTAATAAATAAATGTTTGAAAACCAAAAACTGTAAACATTTATTTCATTTTTTTGATATTTTATAAGATTTTTCATGTGGCCTCATCCAAGTGACGCACTTTTTCATACTGTTTTAAAGTATAGCTCTTTAATTAATGTAGGGAAAGTCCAACAGTTTTTTCTATTTAACCCCTTAATTTTATTACTTTTTTTAAAGAAAATATTTACCTACTCAAATGTAGTAAATTTGTATGGGTACGAAATTTCCAGCAGGTATAAAGAACGAAAATCGATTAAAAAATATGTGGCCTCATCCTAGTGATTGGCAGTGAACATTCATTTTAACACCCCTAAGCGGAAAGATAAATAGGCGATTTGTTATGAACCAAAGCGCACGCATTCGAAAATCCACTCAAATTAATCTTTTTTTTTTTAATCCAGCTAAATACGATTTAAACGTCATTTTTTCCAAACCATAAAAATAAATCAAATTTGTATAAAATAAAGAAGTAACCTTAAGACTTTCTTACATCCGTGTTTCTCACATAAGAATTTTTCTTTCATATATGATCAAAAAACCTTTTCCAAAACTTTTTGTTTACTCATCCTTGTAATACCACCATTAATGACAGCTTTCCATTTTCCATTGAAATGACAGCAGCAGGTTTAGAAAAAATGTAACTTATTAAAAAATAAATAATATAAATTCTACTTGCGCCCTTTTCAAAAGTTCTTTGAACTGGTAGTCTTTGCTTTTGCTCTATAACTCACCACTATATTCAAGGTTATGCCAATCTCTATAGGCTCTAGGGGATCCAATTCAACCTCTATCCATTTCGCTAATTTCGCAACCATCCATACACATATGTACATATTATTTGCAACAAATACCTTCACACTTCTCGGCCGCCTAACATCACACCATAAACGAGTACAGGCTAAATCACAGTGCTGCATGCCACAATCACGTCATAAACATAGTCTGGGCGCTCGACTTCCTTACAAGTGTCAGCCACTTACTCAAGTGAAAATTTATTACAAAGTTCAATTAAGCAATCATCACTTCATGTGTGTGCTTTTAACACTCTTCCCGATGCAAGAATGTGGTGGTGTAATCCTCGTGCATAGAAGCCACTTATCCGTAGGTACATACATATATCTGCAGCCTTCTTGCGCTGCACTGCACTCGGATAATCCATGAGGGCATAATCGTGAAATTGCAATAATGTGCCAGTAAACTCAACTGTCAGTTGGGGGAATACACTATGCAAATGCAGTATGCGCCCGTCCGAAACCGAACCCGAACCCAAACTCGAACCCGAAGGGCATTCAACGTGATGTGCGGTATGAATAAATCTACAAATTTCCTACTAAATGTTGTTAAGTATTTCGTTCGTTCGACTGCAAGAGAGTTTATAAGTTCATAGAAGGATAAAACAAAAACAGGGTAGCAATGCTTCCGGAATTCGTGACTTTGAAATTAATATAATTCCGTGGATGGTATTTGAGGTACCATTAGATCCACGATAATTGGACAGGTATTGTCCTAGATTGGCTGGTAAGTATGGAGTTGAAATATGCACTTAGTTTAAGTTAAGTTTCCCTTAAGGAGCGCCTCATTTCCATAATACAAAGTTTAAATCTTGGCAAAAAGAAAGTAAAACTTTTTTATTTTGCCTTGGTTTGTTGTGCAGGATTCTTACATATATATGTAGCTTTGTTCAATACGTGTTTTCTTTTTCAACTATACTGACAGGTTCTCTGATTAAGATATACAAAGTAAGTCAAACTAAGAAATGGCAAGTATTGTTTTAATCACATCTATATTGCAAGTAAATATACTGATTAATAAAGAGGTACAGGTCTTTCTTTGAGCATTTTGTATATCTTTTAATTAATAAAACAATATTTTTTCAAAGTTTGGCACATAAATAAAGCTGAATTTTATGTTGGTGTGGTCTTTAACTTATTATGAACGTGTGTCTTAAGAAAACGAAGGTAAATATGTAGCACGATTTCGGTGGCTAGTTCAAAATCATGACTTCGAATCTCAATTTTTTAATTTAAAATCACTTATAGCTGCGCATGCGATATCATGTACATTATGATATTCAGTCTTTGTCCGTCTGTTGTGATTTTTTATCAAAACTGACTTAATAAGTCACAGCCAACGTTTCAAATAAAACTTCAGCAATGTGTCCACTATCTTATGTCAAAGGTTAGAATTTGACTTCTTGTGTGAGTGGATTCCACTGCATTGCCTGGACAGCAATGCAGTCATTACCTTTTCAAAGCGTGTGTCCAATCCACTGCCACTTGCGCCTTCGTATAATGGTGTCTATGGGTTCCTGACCTGTTCGTCCATGTAGATCCTCGTTGGAGATACGATTAGGCCAGAAAACCCTTAAGATGTTTCGAAGACACCTATTGACGAAGGTTTGCAGTTTCCTGGTTATTGTAGTTGTTATTTTCCAGGTGCTGCAGCCATATAGCAGAACTGATTCGACGTTAGAGTTGAACAGTCGTAGCTTTGTATTCAAGCTGAGAGATTTGTTCCTCCAAACATTGGACAACATCCCGAACGCAGCCTTTGCTTTTCCGATACGACTGACGATGTCTAGTTCGGTACCTCCTTCAGGAGAGATGATGCTTCCAAGATATTGGAAGCTCTCTACTTTCTCTACTGTTTGTTGACCAATGTTCATCGGAGCGGATGACTGCGAGCTCCCGAGGCTGAACATCTTTGTTTTTCCCGTGTTGATTTTCAGCCCCACGATTGCTGCTTCTCGCTCCACCCTTGTTGCCATTTGATAGAGATCCATGATCTTATGTGAAAGCAAGCAAACATCGTCAGCGTAGTCAAGATGTTTAAGGTAAGTTGTTAGAGTCCATCTTATTCCTCCGCTTCCTGTCAAAGCCATCCGGAGTACATCACTTATCACCAATAAAAACAGGATTGGTGACAGTATGCAGCCCTGTCTGACCCCGCTTTGGACTTCAAATTCTTCGGACAACCTACCTCCGTGTAAGACGTGACATTTGGACCCATCGTAAGTCGCTTTGATAATAGCAATGAGTTTCTCTGGTATACCCCTCCTCCGCAAAGCAAGCCAGATAAACTCCCTGTTGACGCTGTCGAAAGCCTTCTCGAAATCAATGAACAGAAGGTGGAGTGGTGATCGATATTCGCCGCACTGTTCGATGATGATCCTCAAGGTGTTTATGTGATCAATACAGATGATCAATATGTGATCAATACAGTGCGGAAGCCTGGTTTGATGTACAAATATTCCTGACACAGAAATTTCTTGGGCACGTTTTCCTAAATTCTTGAATACTTGTGTGAAATATTGTTATTTACTATGGAATTTATATTTTTATCATTACAAAAAACTGCTTAATCTTAATCCACATTTTAGACGACTTTTTATTTTGTCAAACATAAATTCAATAAAACTGAGAACACATCTTCATTGCAAAGTTAAGCAAATGCTCAATAACACAAAATGATTATCTACTGATTCAATAAATATAATTATTTATTTGTATATTCTCGACCAAGTAATACAGCCCAAATCTCAGTTCGAGCACTAAAGTTCTTTGCTAACTCTAAAGTTGGATATCGTTTAATCTGTGCAAATCGATCCAACAAAGGGGCAGATAAATTACACGAGGTGATAAGTGGCTTCGAAATTCCAGCCAACTTCATAATTTCTGCTCAATTTATGAACCTTTTCAGTGCACACCTTTCCCCATCCCCAGCAAGTCTTCCGGAGAAGTATTGCCATAATCGTAGCTCCTGATTTTATGTCCTCCTGATCAAAAATTTTTCTCTCGACGAAATTTCAAATAATGTACGAAGATTTACATCTCCCCGCAGTCCACACCAAGGTGATCACGGTTCCAGTTTCAGTTTCAGGGTACCAACTGCCACCAAGTGAAACAGAAAGACTTGTAGTTATTATTGTATAGTTTGGATCTGCAGGACCTCGTGCTCTGATGGTCTTATTGTCTTCTCTTCACTATTTAGGTATATAGTCGTTGGCCAGTTTGGATCATCTCGTCGATCAATGACGGTAATCTAAATTGGCTGTTTGTATATTCCATTTCGTGATGTGTGTCTGGTTGGATTTGCTATGCCGACGTTATTAAATTCAATGTGCCTGGGTCCTTTGCCCATGTACCCCGCTCAGACCCCTATAGATATCGAACTTCAACATCATCATGATGTACGGTGTTGTCGTTTGCAGATGAAAAATTAAGTTTTAGCCTGTTTTGAAAGAGCTTTTCATTACTTCCCGAGGATAGGAAATTAATCTGAGGGCAATTTGTCTGCACCATCTCCATGTCCATCGTCATTGGCATCGCCGCCGGTGCGTCGTCGTCGTCCTCTTTGGTTCTTGTCGAAATATGTATGAATACACATGTCTACAAAGTGGGGTACTCTAGCTCGTAAGAGCTCACGTCTTTCCGCACATTAATTGAGAATGTATTGATGTAATTTTTAAAAATTATGTACAATATAATTTTTTTTTTTTTTTGATTGCAAGTGGAACTTGTGATGAATTGACGCTATTAATTTATCGAGCAATAAGCTTAAGTGCTTCATTAAGTGGTCAGAGGCTTTGGTGGATACATACTAAATATAGATATAAAATATATTAAAGATGAAACAAGAATTCAACACTGAACATCATATGCATAGATATAAGATATTACATATACATATGTAAACAAGACGAAGGCTCTGTTCTTTATATTGTTGAAAGTTTTTCCAGTTTTGATATTGATTGAAATCGGGAACACCAAAATCATATTCCACTTTGCAAGTTTAATTAAAATCGATTCAAAAATAAATTCTGTGCTTTTATTTAATTTTTATTTCTCTCAATTGTCATGCCAGTTTGAAAGCATATGTTTTTGTATTCATAACTCAAGATTTCACCTAAAATCGCTGGAAATATGTCATGAAAATAAAATTTTACTCATATATCACAACTAGAAAATAAATTAAATTTTTGACTCTATCGTATGTATAATTGTTTTCACTAAATCAAAAAATATTAATTTACATATTCGTTCTCGTAGTTTGCATACAAATGTTGGATCTGTCTCACTATCTGAAGGTTTTTGTTTATTAGTTTCTTATATTATTTGACTTTGACTTTCATTTTTCATAGTAAATGTTCTTAAATAATTTTATTTTATCAGATTCAACCATTTAAATTTAATGAAATTATTGCTGAACTCGTCTTATAATGGGTGATTTTTTAAGAGGTTTAGAACTTAAAAAAAAAAAAAACACAAAAAATTCGAAAAAATGAATGAAATATTTATTTGAATCGATAGTTTGAACCTTGCAATTTAATGTTTAAAGATAATTTCATGCAAATGTTGACCGCGGCTGCGTCTCAGGTAGCCCATCCGCTGAGCCTTGACATACCCCCACAAAAAATAGTCTAATGGTGTCAAATCGCACGATCTAGGCGGCCAATTGACCGGCCAGAAACGTGAAATTAACTGTTCACCAAACTCGCCTCGCAATTGCGCCATTGTTTCGCGTGCTGTGTGGCATGTGGCACCGTCTTGTTGAAACCACATATCATGCAAGTCAAGAACTTCCATTTCGGGCAAAAAAAAGTTTGTTATCATCGCTCGGTAGCGTTCACCATTGACAGTAACGCTGCGATTCGCATCATCTTTGAAGAAATATGGCCCAATAATGCCGCCGACCCATAAACCGCACCAAACAGTGGCTTTTTCGGGATGCATTGGTAGCTGTTGCAATGCTTCTGGCTGATCTTCACTCCAAATGCTGCAATTTTGCTTATTTACGTACCCATTCAACCAAAAATGAGCCTCATCGCTGAACACAATTTTTCGATAAGCAGCGCGCGATGAACATTTCGAACCGAGCACGAATTTTGATAGTAAAATTCAATAATTTGCAAGCGTTGTTCATTTGTAAGACGATCCATGGTTAAATTGCAAACCAAACTGAAGCTGTTTGACAGTGACACAAGGTACTAAACACACGTCAGCTGTCAAAACCAGTGTTGCCAAAACCAAACCAGCTAAAAATCACCCTTTATGTATGTATATGTAAGAAATTAGGGATGAATCTTCTGAAGTGCAAGCAGTTTGTGGCAGCCCTGCCTTAGTATAGACAAAAATCTGCTACTACTTTTTAAGTAGGTACAAATTTAACAGTTCAAAAATTCTAAGATCTAAACTTGCACTTATACTAGTAATTGTTGCCTATAATTTCTTTTGTCTAAAATATGGAATATACATATGTAGATACTTTTATGTAAATTTATGTGATCAAGAACCATTTTATGTAAATGTAAAAGATAAAAGACGAAAATTCAATATTTTTTAAGCTCGTGACTTACCTATTGCCTTTATGGAATATCAGTGGAATTAGAGGGCTATAACATCTCACAGAGTTGGAAATTTAACCACTAAATTATCCATATCGAAAATGTCCATCGCCTTACAAAAATCACCAAACAAAATTCGGTTTGTTTTTGAAGTATCCATTTCTTTCATTACAATGTGTACAATTTTGATCATGGTTTGTATATCTGTGTAATCTGACAACAACCTGTGCACGACGTCCAATAGATCTTCTTTTGATATGCTGCCATCCTTATTGATGTCATACATAGAAAAAAGTACTTAAAAGCATTTTCAATTAATGACTATGTACACAATTAATCTCGAAACAGTTTCACCAAGATATGATATTTACATTTTAACTTTTTAGCCTTTATTGCGAGTCGTTCTTCTTTCGATGTTTTAGAATCAATAGGTCGAAAAGTGTTCAGGAACTTTGCGAATTCAACAAAATTTATTTGATTTTTATTTCCAAACATTTCGGTTAAAATAAGGGAATGCAATGCGTGCGAAGGGAAATTAAAGTCTCTCTTTACAAGGAAGGTAGTTCGTTCTTTTGGTGCACCAAGAGTACGGAAGCGGGTAAATAGGTATTCTATTTCATCACGAGTAACTAAAAGAAGGTTTTTTTTTTAAAATAGGTATTTAATACAAACCGAGCTTTAAAGTTTGAACTTATCTACATTTGGTAGAGTCCTTAATAGCGTTCAATTCATCTTTGGGAATTGAGAAAGAGCTTGAGACTTTGCTGCCCATTTTAATGTGTGTTCAAACAAACTATTTGTTTTTGTCAGAAAGCCAACTGCGATTTATAAGTAAGTAAGTATTCAATCTGGAGTAGGTGCCTAAGCCTTTATAAAAAACCATCGGACTCAGAAAATTGTTTTTTTTTTTCTTATACAGGGTGATTTGCATAAGATGCAGCAAGAAAAAAGGCCTTACATATTGTGAAAGTAGTGCACATATTAATACCAACTAGTTACGATTTCATAGAACAATAAAGTGCACATATAGCTAGGACTTAAGGATATTTAAAAAAAAATATTTATGAATCACACAATAGATACTGCGTGCGCTTTCTATTCAAATTCAAAGAAACATGGAAAATTAAAAACTAATTAACTAACAAAGGTTAAGGTATCCAAACCAACTCATGCAAAGAAAAGACTAACTCCGAAGCTCGTTATTACGTCCACAAACTACTATTTAACATCAGTTAACTGATTTTTATCTGCAAGTATAACTCTAAACCCATATACTTTGTGTAGGACAATAAAAACTGTGGGCACGTCTCAAATTGGAAGACATTAGCTTTGAAGTGCGAAAAAATCGCTGCGAAAATAAAATAAAATTAAATTAATTAGCTGGGGTTGTTGCCGCTTGGATAACCATTTCAGGGCAACCAGCAGTCAGACACAGCGGGGCATCGCGGTGACGCGACTTGTGAATTTCGTTAGCTCTAGAAAAAAAATCTGGAGTTGAAAATTCTTGCACAAAAATCGTAAAAAGGCTTTACTACATGAACAACAGCGAACGAACGACGACTGACGACCGACGCGACGCGATGCGACGCAACGATGATGACGATAAAGATAACACAACTAAAATAAGCTGCCGTTTCTGAGACTTTAACAGAAAATGACGAAAAAACCCCGCAAAACTATAGAACATGTTGCAACGCAAACATTTAGGCAATAAATTTCAAAGGATTCGCGCGAAAATGAGCGTTATCCTCATGCTAAATCAGTAGCGACTTTGAGGCAGTGCAGTGTACGACAGAAAAAACATTGATAATTGCTGTTGTGTTGCGTTTGCTACGATCTCATACATTTGGAAAAGGAGTTCCAACATGCAAAGGGCCAACCCAGTTTCAAAAGTCAACAATCTGAATTCCAACATTAACCCTCCAAGAGTGATGACATTAATAAGACATATCAAAGATAATTTTGTTCATCTCAGCTCAGATTCATTCTTACCTCTGAAGTAGCCCCAGAAACATAACTTCAAGCAGGTGTGACAATGGAATCAAATCATAAATACTCTTGTCAAGCTTCTGGGTTCCTTTGAGACATTCTTCATTGTCAAAGTGCCGACACAGAAGGCTTTTCTAGGTAATTTTAAAAAAGACTATTTTTGGAATCGAGGTGTCATGTTACTGCTTATTATCGTCTGATCCTGCAAAAATAGTAAATCGCATGTAAAAACTCTAACTGGGTTTTGGGTATGGCATGAAAATTAAAACAGTGTTGTCATGAATGCAGATTTGTATGGAATATTTCAAACCTAATTCTAATACGTATCTAATTTATTTTTTAGCAGATTATCCGTCATCCAACCTGTCATCGAATATTAAGATGGTGATAATTTGTCAAAATGGACTGCATATTCAGTCATTTATAGCTTCAACAATCGCTATTAACTCTCAAAAGTTTGGAAATTACTTTTGGAGTAAATTGTGTATTTTGTAGTATGTATGGTAGCGTGTTTCTTAAAAGTTCAAGACCAATTGTTTCGTGGTTTCAAATGGTAGTGCTGGAATTTGACAGTCAATTCCAAGAGATATGGTGGAATGAAAACGTATTGAAGACCAAGACTTGGACGGAAGATATAAACGGTTCTAACTAAGACGGAGCAACAAGGTAACACGAATTAATGGCGATGCCGAATACTGCCAGAAAAGTACCAGAAAGTTGCGCCATTTATTTTAATCACACTGTATTTCACACGTCAAATCAAAGTCCAAATCTTTGAAACCGAAAAATTAATTAATCATTAAAAGTTATGAAAAACAAAGTCATACAAATTACGTAACACAAAATCGAAATAATCGAAAACATAAACCTTGATATCCAAATTTGATTTGTTGGCTAATATTAACTTACATCTTAATTGAACAAAATTATTTATTTTTATTATTTTATGAGTATGAATAATTTTTTACAAAAACTTAGTCTTCCATCTTTCCGCTCTAACCCTAATTCTCAGAATGCACTTCCAATTAGATCGAAATTACCGCATTCAAGGGCATCATCCATATTCTTTCATACAAGTTAGTATCCTATTCGAGCTTCTTAACGTGAAATTAATGTTACCTGTTCCATCCTCATTTATATAGCTCTCCATATATAATGTGTAAGTAAGTATCTAACCAAAAAAAAAAAAAAACGAGATTAATTTATGGACGCTATGTACAGTACAGTCCACCTCACTTGACAATGGCAACAAACCCAGCAATGATCACCGTTTGTACTTTTTATCTGGACTACGAAAACAATTGTCTTTTGATTAAGATTCCTAAAAAAGGTTCTTCTCTGGAGGACCTCTGACTGATTGCACAATGGCACAATGCACGCAAGTGTGTTTTTGTGCGCTTCTGTTCCGAGACCTACTATCTACCTAGGTAGATACATATGTATGTGTTTTAATGGCCTCGTTTGGAAGCATAACAAAACAAGTGAACTGTTAAAACTATAAAACGATTGTTCAAAAAAAGGTAATAATAAAGATCAAAAATGTAACCATTTTTACGGCATTCGAAAAGGACAAAGGAGGTTATTTCCATAGGGATTTTTTAAGCAGACGTCATGGCGCTTGAGAAGCAATTCCGAAACGTAAGGAAAAAAACGTTTTTTTTTTAGTTTAAAAAAAAAGAAAATATGTAGGTAGGTATACCTGTTGTGCGAAAGAACACCTGTGGAATATTAATCACAAACGGTCCTGATTGTTCTCATTATTTAATTAGGTTTTGCCTGTTTTGGGTTTTTCATTTTTATTTTGTTTATTAAAAAGATTTATGGATTCTGAGTATTTCGTATATAATTTTCTCTAAAACACATCTTTTTTTATAGTAAATCAGTGGCATTTGGTATAAATATGATAAGTCCAAAAATTGACTTTTTTGTTTAGACTGTCAATATATTTCTTTTTGACTATATTTTTATTCTATATACATATAAACAAAAGCTGTATCATTACTAGAAATAACTGTAATACATACATATGTAAGTAAGGTTTTTATATTTTATGTTTGGTATAAACATGATTATTATATCTATTATTTAGATATGCGAAATTTGATTTGAAAGTACTTCTACTTCAGTTGTGTCATGTAAATAAAATAAATTTGAAGTTATCATTCCCAGCTCTCGAGATAACAGAGTCGAACAATTTTTTTTTTTTTTGTACTTTTCCATAAATTACTTTTCATTTTGATTATAATCGTATATAAGAAACTTGCCTATAAGAAAAACACGCTCATATAAGAAACTTATTTTTACGTACCAATATCAATTTTTAGAATAAAAAAGAACTGCTAAAAGAAAATTACTTCATCAAAAAACCTTTGTCAAAACTTTTCAGTGAAATGACAGCAGCTGTTTTGAAAAGACCGCGAACTCTCTGCAAATATTTTGACATTTCTATCAACATTTGAATTGTTGCTTGTAAAGGGTTGTTCAATTTTAAGGGCCGATGTTGATTTTGAATAAAACACAAATTATTTAGGAAATTATTGCCATTTCTTTTTATTATGATAATATTGGTATGGTTCAATTATGAATGGAACAAATCATCGGCCGGCACTCCTCCATCCGATAATCCTGTTGAAACCTTCATATCTTCCAATTCGGGTCATACAAAATTCGTTATCATCTCACGATAGCAAACCGGCCTCATTTTGGAACAAATACTGACCGATGATGACGCTATCCCATAAACCGCACCAAATAGTGACTCTTTGTCATTTGCCCAAATGCGGAAATTCTGATTACTGACGAATCTACTGTACGCACATTTGGAAGATTAAATTGACCAAAAAACCACGAAGTGCACTATACGCATTTTGATTTGAAAGCCCATTATCATAATAGGTAAGCCTGAATAACTTTAACGCGTTGCTCTATTGTGCATCTTTCCATGGTTCAAAATGAGTTAGTCTGAAATTGAGAAATGTCAAATGAAATGTAGACAAAATCTTGACGTTTAGGTGTGGTTAAAATTTAACCACCCTATACATAAAAAATATCTCGTTGTGTCCATTGATTTTATATACAAAATTTTCTTTCTTGTATTCGAATATCGAATTTTGAATAAAAGAAAAACTCGCATATAAGAAAGAAATTTCTTGGATTTTAAGACTTTCTTATAGCAATATCATTTCTCCATCATTCTATATTTAGAACCAACAAAATTTCGAAATTCATAGTAAATCTGTTTAATGTACAGACAAAAATTTTGACCTATTTCGATTAATGTTATACGGTTGGAAAGACACCATGGCGGAGATGTGCAGAATATACTTGAGACATGGATTAACGCACTGTGTCATTTTGGCTTTTGCACTGTACAATTTCGAATTTCGACACTCGGTAATACTAGTTTTAAAAAAATTACAAAATTTGATTGCGCTTCTCATTGTAAGAAAACTAAATGGGAATTCGTCTATATTATTATATATTCTTTTTGCGGAATACTAAATACTATCATATCGAAATCAATAAGAAAAACTAAAAATAAATGCAATCTTAAAGCCTATTAGTATCTACGCAGATCGTGCCAAGACAAAATTTGTCTCTACAATTTTAATCTCCACAAGAAAATTTGTAACGTGTGTCCGCGCAAAAGTTTAAATTTGTAGAAATAAAAAAAAACCTGTCAGGGGCGTTCTTTTCTGTTGGTGATTATAAGGCGCAATTGTTCTTTTATATTCATGTATATTTATTGAGAATATTATTTTTGGTAATGAGTGCATTTTGAATTGATTTTTTTTATCAAGTTATTATAGTTCACTTTTATTTTCAGGAAAATGTCCCGTAAATATTTGGTTAAAATCATTTTGAAACGAGTTATTTGATTCATAACTAAACAATAACTATGAACAAATCACATCACTTTCTTTTAGAGAAATATTCATAAAATCCATATTTCCATAATTAATATTATTATAAATGGGAAAGTATGTTTGTTGTCCCCCTTTCACGGCTAAATGGAGCGACCAATTGATATGATTTTTTAAGTGGAGATAATTAAATTGGCGGAGCGTGACATTGGCTACTTTTTGTCTTTTTCAAACTCCACACTTCTCTAAAATGGTGGTGGAGCATTCCGCAATTTTCAAGGTAGAAATCTAAAATCTAAAAAATCTAAAACTGCCCCAATCCCTTAAAAGAGGGGTTGACATTTTATATGGGACTTTTCGCAATTTTCATGTTCATATATACAGCCCAAAATAACAAACAAATTATTTAATTAAGACAAATAAATCAGCTTTGAAACATAAATAAGTGTTACTCATGGATTCCGACAGATGGAGAGTATATTTTTAGAGAGTTTTTTGAAACTCGCTTAAGTTGTGTGTTTTTTATCTGTACTTAAATGCGGGCATCAGACCGCTCTTTTCACTAAAGTGCATACGGTACCTAAAAATACTCCCTTATTTGACGATTAATTCACATTGATTTAAACTGCTTTCTATTTTTGGCTATTCGTGTTAGGCTTTGCAATTTGGTATTGTTGTCTTGGCTTGTTTTTCGAAAACAAACTTGGTTTCGGATTAGGTTTTACAATTTTTGTCACACAATTTTCACGCAATATCATTAGCGCCACCATTTTAACCGGCGGCGGCCGGATTTAAAAAAAACTTTTGCCCCAACTTGCCCCCTTTCAAAATATTGAGTTTTTTGACAACCTGCGGGCAAAAGCTCGTAATAAAATTTAAAAAAGAGGCTGGATGTGACCCACACCGATTACTTCCCCCTGTACTTTAAATACTTAGCATTTATTGAAGTTTTTGAGTTATTTTAGTCTTCAACAAAGCATAATTTTGATAAGTTTTTTGAGTTGGTTAACTGTTGTAAAAAGGGTGTAATTTTAATTAAATAATAAATAAATAAAATAAACAAAAAATAAAAGTAAAATTTAATTAATTTTTTCTTGTACTTTTTTTATTTTATTTTTTTTTTTTCAAAAAAAACTGTCAAAAACGTCAAATTTATTTCAGCGCAAACATTTTTTTGTTTTTAAATTTTTTTTTTATTCATGAAAATAAGGGTATTTTAAATTTATTTTTCAAATACTTTTTTTTTAATTTCTTTCCGCTTGATAAATTTGTTAAAAAGTGGCTTCTGCATCCTTTGAAGTTATAACCTGTCGAACAAAGTTTAACATCTCCGGGAGTGTTAAAACACAAAAGAAAATTTATTTTGGAGTTGATTGAAGTTTAGGGAACTCTGCCGGAGGCAGCGGCGTTGTGAAATGTTGATGCAAGGAATACAACAAAAATCCAACTCATCACTTAGCATGTTGAAGTACAAATAATAATCTGTCAACTGATTTCTTGTGCAAAATATTGTTTAGTCTGGGGTACCACCCACTAATACGTTTACCTAGGGGCTGCTTTAGCAATATAAAATAATTTTTAACCGTCTTCATTGTGCCTAGCACATTATTAAATTAAATGTGTTAATGATTTAAATGTTTTGAGGATTTTCTTACTAGATTTTACATTTTCTAAAACCTAAGTATCTAAATGCCATTAGGAAAAAAAAAATATTTCATCGACATCGTTTGAAAAGCGTCTCATGGCTTTATGAATTTTTAATTTCTATTTTGAGCTTCACAATTAATTTCCCACTTAATGCCTCAAGACCTTAATCGAATACATCGTCATAGATCTCACAAGGGTTATTAATGGTCATTAATCATATTAAACAAAACTTTTGTCCAACATTTACAGTATACAATATACATAGCTTGCAGCGTCGGATCGCGTGCGTTTTATTGCGTCTTGAAAATTCAGTCATTACCTCGCATGCAATGGCGCCATCTTCTCCACATACGTACATATATGTGGCACATATGTATGTTCATAGGAGCGTGCGAAATCACCCTAAACTTAAAGTTCCACATTTTGAAAGTTCTTAAATCCTTTAGCCATAATAAATGATCCTTAATTAGGTGGTAGTTATATTAATTCTATACGCCTCAATCTTTTGCCTCTCCATTCTGCAACGCAACGTCCAACGAGAGACTTCGAGCTCCGAAGCAGAACTAGTCAATACGTTGCATTCAAAACGTCCTTTCTTTGCTTGTGGCCAGTCGAGTAGTCGACCCTTGTGCTTTGTGTTCATGTCCAGTCGAATTACACACATCCTCTGTCTAGGACGGACCCATGTGTTAATGGACTACCCGCTCACTGGGTTGTAATTAAATTCAAATTAGCACAACATTCATCTTGAGAGTTCTATATCCAATCCACCAACATCATTGCCATCGCCAGTAAACTTCAGAGTCCACAGAGCTGCGAGGATTTCACAACACATACACATGCTTTCAGATCGGACTTCAAGGAACGATATATTGCCAGGACAGGATAGTGAACACTTCTCTAGAGTCCAAGTCAGAACTATTTTTGGGAAAATGTTTTGGCGTTGTAGCCGTCTCCTTCCTCCCGACGACGCGACACGACGGACGGTTAAAGAGAAACCTACCATTAGGGGTGGAGACCTCGAGTGTTTAAATCTTTTTCTGAAGAATATTTATTTGCACTCTGAGCTTGCCAGTAGATCAGCTTCAGCAGTCTGCAGCACCGGCTGCTTTGACCGTATAGGTACACTACACTCTATCTAGACCTCAAACCGACAGTTCCCAGTTTCCAGGGGTTGTGGGTTTATAATTGTTTTGTGTTTGGTTGGATGCCCTCTGAGCCCTAGGCGGAGGAGGTTTTGTGCTTTTTCGAAGTCTAATTGAGTGAATTGTTGTTTTCTCTTGTAAAATTGTAAGCCTGGGTCTGCATGTTTGTTTTTTGTACCTCAACTACAAAAACATCGAATACTTAGGCGAATAGACTGACTTTAGTTAATTGGCCATTGTGTGGTGTTTGCGAAATCCAAAATGGATATAAATTGTTCAAAACAATTGGCTTGGGGCTAAAGGTGAGGATTATAAATTATTCTATTGACGGGCCAGGCAGATGTAGACTCAAAGATGTAAGGTACCTACATTTATTTGTCTCCATTGAGTCATATTGTGTTTGTAATATAGCAGGTTCTATAATAATTAATGTTATGATACATGTGCGGCAATAAACTAACTCACTTCTATTTGAAAAAGGTTGGGTCGTTTAAAGTTATTAAGTTCACTTACATATAGTACATAGGTACATTATGCCTTAACATATAGGTATAAGGTATTATCCTAAATATTGGATAATCTCTCTCCAAAAATATTTCCGTCTCGTATTATACACCCACTATTTTTCAATATGTATTTGTTTAAGATTTCTCTGTAAAGAGAAAAATGAATGACAACTGACAACATATTCAAATGTCAAATACTATCTTTTTCTGATAGTGATGAGGGAAAGTTTTTTCCCAGAAATTGTTATATTTTGTTTTTTGAACGAAGAGTATTGAAATTAAAATTCATAACATTTTCGTTAAGATGTCATTCTGTTAAATCTATGGATTATGCATCGAAAAAGCTTCAGTTTGACTCAAATCAATTCGAATGATAAATTTATGAAATTCAGTTCAGAAATTAATTTATCGACTTTTTTTTTTCCTCTGCCTATCGAGAGCAATCCATCAATCGATTTTTACTATGAGAATGAAAGTGCTTCAACAAGTAAACAAACCTTTTCTTGAATAATTAATAAATTCATTAAAATTAATTCATCCACCGCACAATACTATTTCCATTCATTTTTAATTCCACAACAGAAGCCATCATAATTTCTATCACTTGACATCATCATCCGCCGAAGTGTATATTGTAGGTACAACTAATGGGAATTTTAATTTGTCCCCTGCTCCAACACTTCGAGGCCAGGCCATGGACGTTACGCATCGCGTCGTCTATTCGGAAGAAATATTGTGCACCGATTTACATGGACATGATTTAGTTGTAAGAAGTTCCCAGAAATCGGTGGCGGCCGCGGCATTGCAAGGGACTGTCGAGTCGACTGATGTGACCAGTTAGACAATTTGCGTTGTCAAATACGTGGGGAGTTTTCGGGTTGCATATGGTTCCTTCGTGAGATGTATCTACCTAAATGGAGAAGGAGAACTCAAAATTTATGTGGTTTCCAATTGAAATGCGTTCGCTATAAATTTTCAAGATTATTACTTGTGACCTTTTTCTTCTGGTTTGTTTAAGAGTAGGTAATGTTTTTTTCTTTTTCGGTACCTAACATTTTACAGATCTGGAACATATGTCTTGCAATGTTTGACATTCATTTTGGGTGGTAATTGCTCCTAAAATTTATGTCCGTTCCGTAGATTGATGGTTGTTTCTGGGCTGGGAGTCTTAAGAAAGAATGAACAAGAATATATAATTATATTTTGAACCTTTTCAAGAAAAGACTACAAGTATTTACCTTTTAACAATGTCTGTGAGCTGTAAAGCAAAATTGTTAATTATAAAAGCGAAGTTGAATAGTAGAATTTAAAGCTAAAGCTCCTTTTAGACGACGATCAGTTTTCAGTTCAGTTATCAGTTCATTTTTGAGTTCAACTGTCAGTTCAGTTAAAATGAAACTCAGTTCGGTGTTCAGTTTAACTGAGAACTGAACTGATCATGGAAATTCCATCAGTTTCAGTTAAACGTTTCAGTTTTTGTGTTTAGACATCAGTTTAACTCAAAGCTTAACTGATAGCTTAACTGAAACTGATCGTCTAAAAGGGCCTTAAGAGTCACATCTTCTAACTTTGTAATTTATAGAAGTGATGCACTTGGAGTTTGTGCTTTAACTCAAAAGAACAATCGTTTGTCCAGAAAATGTAATGTATAACACCTGACCGACTACCTTGAGGAGGTATAGAATTAACTTTGATCTATAGTTTGATCGGAATCGTTGAAAAATACCTGTAGAATAAACAAGATTGGAGATAGATTGATGGTGAAAGTTCACAAGAAGTCATTGAAAACTTAAGTAAATTACAATTATTAATACTGATCTATTCTTATAATAGTTTAGTAAAAAATAGACACGGACAAATGTCTTTGGCAATATGTATTCAGATTTATCGTTCATCAAATAAGAGGATCTGATTTATTGTAAATACGAATAGTGCTTTCCGTTGTAATTCCTTTTACTCGAAGTCTGCTTTTAAAAACATTTTGTTTTGCTCCTTGTCCCCGCGGAAATATACGAACTTTCGCAAGTGGACAATGCAGTGCAAAAACTTCTGACTTTAATCTTATTTCTTATTATTCTGACTGATCTAACAAAGAAGTCTCACCTCAAATAATGTTCTATGCAAACGTAAGAAAAATGAAAAATGATCGGATGAATAAATATGTATTTGTATTATGTATGTATGTATGTATATTGTATGTAGGTATATATTTTTTTCAAATTGACCCGATCGCAGTTAACGCATTCCAGGACTTGACAACAACTTAATAATGTATACCTATATAATGTCCGCTTCGGGCCTTCGGGGTTTTGATATCAAACAAAAAATAAATTAAAAGACATCTATATCAACACAATATTTACAGACAACACCACATAATAAACACCAAACAACTAATATAGAGTTGTCACAGCTTGGTGCACAGCACACAATCCTGCTGTTCCTCCTGCGCGTGCACTGGCAATGTTCCAGCAATAATGGTCTCTTCATCTGATCCACCCCCACTGAGTGACAGAAGAAGTTCCCATGGCACTATTCCATTCTTAGATGATCGCTGCCACCTGTGGCGAGCATAACCATTTAACGAGACGAAAACGATGGACCTGACTTGTCCATGGCAAGGCGAGGCGAATCAATACACCAAATATACATATATACAAACAGACAGGCCAAAAAAAAATATTGTTAGGTATAATCGAAAACGAACTGAGAACTCATTAAACATAATCACACGCCTGCTCTGTGGCGCGTTTGCCTTATTTCGTTGTGGCACCAATGGAACGATCTTTAAGGCGTCTTTATCGTCGGTCGGTCGGTCGGTCGCAATCGCAAGTCATAGACTATAGACCAGAGAGTTCTATACCCAAGTCTGGGACTGGCACTCTGTTAAGGTGATTTTGGCCCCGCGACGACACCTATGGCGTTGCATGATTCCGCCTATAATGTTCCTTTATTGTTTGCCTCGGATAAATTCCTAAACGCTCCGCTAATACATCATAATCACTTGAGTGTAGGCAATTGACAGGAATGAAATTGTAAATTTGACAGTTTGGTGTTCTTTTTTTTCGTGTCTTTTCTGTGCCTGATTGCCGCACTGTTTTTAGAGTTGGGTATTTTCAAATAAAATATTTAAACTGTCAGTTATGATAATTTTGGGTCGTTTTCTCCGCTTTAACTGCACCGGTAGGAGGGCTCGATTGCTTTAGTTGAAACATGATCTTGGCGCTTAACGCCTTATTTGTGTTTCTATGTTCAATAATGTGACTCAGGAATTTCAAATATCTCACAAAATTGAACTGAGTTAATTTCAGAGGTAACTAACCTTGCTATTGGATTCAGTCAATGCTATGATCCGTTATAACTTTTAAGTTGTAATTTGTGAAATTGATTTTTGTCGCGCCCAAGAGGCGACTGGTCGGGATAACAATTTTATAATTTGTAAGTGATTTTGATATTTTGTAGGTACCTACATATTTTAATTTAAAAAAAAATCGTGACTAGAGCCTTCATCAGACATGATGCTTAATATGTACAGTACATATATATAGTTTGGTCTATTTGTATACAGATATAGAATATGAAGTTATAGTTTTGAAATTAGTAGATACTCAAATAACTACTAAAGAAGTATTTACTAAGACCAAGTTTTGTATGATACTGTGAGCCCCATTTAGGTTATTATTTACGAATGTGTTTGTAAAATCCAATTTCAAAACATTAATGCAGTTATAAAAATACGTTTACCTATAAGAAAGTTTTATATGAGAAACACGGATATAAGAAAGAAAACTTCTTACATAAAGTCAAAGGACACAAAACGGGATATTTTGTATGTACAAGCAACAAATCGAATGTTGATCGAAATGTTAAAATATTTTCAAAGTGTGGGCTTTCCAAAACTACTGCTGTCATTTCACTGGAAAGTGGAAAGCTGAAAGCTGCTAAACAAAAAGTTTTGACAAATGTTTTTTGATGAAGTAATTTTCTTTTAGCAGTTTTTTTTTATTCTAAAAATTGATATTGGTTCGTAAGAATGAGTTTCTTATAAGAGTGTTTTTCTTATATGAGTGTTTCTTATATCCGTTAAATATGTACATGTGTAGCTGTAGGTATTTGTAGTTTATTTTCTTTGATTTGTTATTTGCTATTCGTTTTATATAAAAAACTAAAGCAACAGAACTTAATCTCACAGAGAGAGAGATTCACCTTGTAGGTAGATATTACATAAGAAAGAAAGCCCCCGATCTTTCAAAGAACCAAAAAAAGTAAAGTAAAGAAGCATGGACTCTTAAAATAGTGGGTAAAAGCATTGTATAGGTTTTTCTCGATATAAAAAGTTGTCCGCTTGGTCTATGCATAGAAGCCGGGTGGAGGCGGGGAGAAGATGATTGAACGAAGTACAACGCCTGAGATGTTAGGATATGAGAACCAAATCTTCAACCCACAGGACAGGTCAATATAGAGGGAGGCCGAGGATCAGGTGGAGCGTAGAAGTGGAGAGTGACCTCACGCAAATATAGGGTCGGAGATAGATAGAGAAGGATGAAGTTTGTAGGATGAAGCCCTGCTCCAACTCCACACTGAATTAAAGCATGCTGATATCGTTTTTTTTTCACTCGATTTCGAAAATCCAGCTATTAGTTCTATTCTTTCCAAGGAATGTCTCACATTCGTTATAAACCTTATTTCCATGAATTATATCGTTTTCATAATGATATCAACCTTAAACCAATATTTACGTGTGTCGTATAGGTATATGTAGGTATGTATAGTTTCTTAACAATTGAATTTGTAACGTAAGTAATCATAGGTGGACCATCTTTCTCCATAAACACATATAACAAGTAGATTATGTTCGTTTAATGTAAAACGAGTTATACCTTTGTACTTATAAATAAAGTTATAATCAAGAATTGTTATTAGAATGAACTCATTTTTTTATTGTTTCACCTTTTTTATACCTTTTTTTTCTTTTGTTTCTAAGAATTGGAATTGAAACAGCCATAATTTTATTTATATGGTCTTTTAACAACCAAAATTTTGTATTTATACAAAGTTTTTATGTTCCAGAATTTTTATCTTTATATGTTAAGAAATATTACATTGTTAGCTGCAAATCTTATTTCTAAGCCACTTGGTTCTATTTCTATTATCCTTAGCCTAAATCTGTCAACATGATAAGAAGCGATACAGAAGACAAGAAGCTGCGAAAGGAGATTATATTGCCCATAAAACAGTAGCATCCCAATTCCACATACACACTTTCTTATTACAGTATTTTTCCTTTTGTTATCATTCATCTACCAGACAAAGACAGAGACGTATGAAAACTGTACAGCAGGTATGATATATTAAAATCTCAAATACCTACAAAATTTATAAATTCCCGAAAACAGAAAACGTCGTTAATTACGTTTTTCGTCGAAGAGTAGTTAAAAAAAAATTAACTTCAATTTTTATTTTCCGTTTTAAGATTCCTTTCGGATGCCCAAGTTATGTCAAAGGACCATAGAATAATTATTATAAATGGTGTCGAGAATAACAAGAGATAGGTCATTTACAAAATGCAACCCAAGCTATGAAAGGATTTCGTGATTCTGTAAGCGAAGCTTTTGTGTTAAATGTGTTAAAATGTTAATTAAATTTGATAGCAAATAAAATTACAGTAGTTGGTTCAAATTCAGTATAAAGTCAATTATAGTATGTAGTATAATTCATTGTATACGTATAGTTTCACGTGAAAATAATTTCGCTTCAAGTTCGTGTCAAAGTATAAACCCATTTCACTTAACGCCTGAATGTATTCACTTCGAAAGATTGGATAAAGAATTGATCTGAATTCTTTCATACGAGTCTCGAATTTTTCGCTGTCTGGTTACAAGCACACTCAACATCCGTGAATTGTTCTTTCTAATATTAACTTTCATCCGAGCAACTTATCGAGTAAGCTTTTTCTTTGAAACTCCTCTAAGTTTTATTTTTGATTTAGGTGTACAAATTTAAAAATTCTTGTTACTAAAAATAATTAATTATCTACCATGTTCAATTTCCTTAATAGATCCGGAAATTAAAAAATTTTTCTTAAACTTATATGTGCGATTCAAGAAAAAAAAATTAACAAAAAAGAGAAAAAAAAGTAAGGAATACTTTAGTTTTAATTACTTATATTTTTATTAAAATATAAATACATATAGATCTTACAAAAGAAAAGAAATCGTCAGTTTATAAGAAAAATTCCCGCTTTTGCGATCGATATTGTGACAATTGTAAGAATTTCGTTTATCGAATTGACAGGTTTTTAAAGGATCTTAATGGTTTATCAGTGGGGTCGGTCGTTTTAATTTTCGAACTCAGTTAAATATGTACAGTGATGGCCAAAACTAAAGCACGAGTATTTATCACTTTATAAACATCATAATAAAATGTGAAAACAGAAATGATATTTTTATAATTTTAATTTTTTCTTATTTGAAAAATATTGTTCTGTATTTTACAACTTTAAATTTGATTTTAAATCTTAACATATTTAAGAAAAATTAAAAAAGTTAAAAACTCATCAAAAAGTAGCTGGACAAAACTAAAGCACATGCACTCTATACTGTCTACAGTTATCAAGTTTTACAACTTACTTTTTAAATGTTACTATCTTCACTTGATATTTAGTCAAGCATATTCTAAGGAATAAATAAGAGGTTTATGGTGGATCTTTGATGGTGAAAAATGGCGTGGAATAAAAAATCAAATGAACTTAAAGTAAAAATAGTAATTAGCTTTTAAAACTATGAATCGATAACATTTATTGGAGAAAAATATGTTATCAGCCATACGGTCATTTCTCGAATAATAACTCGATTTCGTATACTGGAGGTACTGTACGAACAGTACACAATGGCGGTAGACCTCAAAAAACCAAGTCGCAATGTGACAAACGATAAATGAGGTTAATAAAAAATGACCCTTATATTTCCTCAAAAAGAATTAGACTTTCAAATGTCGTCAAGAACGATCCGGCGAAGAGTGGTTAGTAGCGGCTGGAAATCTTGTTTTGTCGCAAAAAAGCAATTTTTTCCCTAAAGAATAGACGTGCAAGACTAGAATTTGCTTAAACATACATTAACTGGACGAGTGAAAAGTGGAAGACGGTCCTTTTCTCGCATGAATCAAAATTTAATTTAAAAGGATCGGACGGATTTCGCACGGTACGAAGGCCGAAAGGCGAACTCCTCAATCCTCGACTCACCAGGCAACTGTGAAACATGGTGGGTTAAACTTGTTTGGGGATGTTTTTCCAGCGAAGGAATTGGGCCAATTCATAAAATTAATCGTATAATGGATCGTTTCATGTACAAGAAAATCCTTGAAAACGTCATGCTTGGAGAATATACCGTTGCGATGGATCTTCCAGCATGACAACGATCGAAGCATACCGCTAAATTGGTTGAAGGATTGGCTTAATGAAAGAAATATCAAACTTATGAAGTGGCCAGCGCAATCCCCTGATCTAAACCCCAAATAGAATCTATAAGAAATAGTAGATCAGAGGATTGATCACACAAAATGTGACAGTTCGACTTCACTGCTCCAACAAGTTCCCCATGAACATAATTGACAATCTAATAACCAATGCCTTGTCGATATGATGCAGTCATCAAAAATAATGGTTACGCCATTGAATATTAACATTACCACTTTTTTTTTACTTACTTTGTACATAAAAGCAAATATGTGCTTTAGTTTTGTCCAGCTTATTTTTGATGAGTTTTTAACTTTTTAAATTTTTCTTAAATATGTTAAGATTTAAAATCAAATTTAAAGTTGTAAAATATAGAACACTATTTTTCAAATAAGAAAAAAATAAAATTATAAAAATATCATTTGTGTTTTCACATTTTATTAGGATGTTTATAAATTGATAATTTTTCGTGCTTTAGTTTTGGCCATCACTGTATATGTATGTATGTATGTATGTATGTATATAAGTTAACCCAAAAATTTATAAATGAGGTTGCATTGATCAAATTTTTGCATAGAAAAACAGATCTTTAGAAAATAAAATTCCTTAACTTAGACTACGTTCCGCATTTAGATATGTATATGTACATTGGAGAAAAAATTTGTGTCTGATTTATTAGCAATCATAATTTTTTGTGGTTAGACCAAACAGCCGCTCCAACACGTCGCGGTAGCGGTGCACCACCCGCACCGACCCTCACCACTCAACATCCCGATTTGGTACTAATTTATGTTCGCAGTTGCCATAAATTCCACATCAAATATGAGAGCGTATTAATTTCATCGGGCGCACCCACTTATTAAGCCGCACTCATAAAGTGAAGTGAAATAAATTCGCCGCGATTCACGCCAATGTAAAATTAATCGACTTCAATTCCAAATGAAATTATAATGTGATTTGATTGCAACAATAATAACAACACCACCTTACCACACCGCACCGATGCGATGGCTGCCATCAGTTCCCGTCGTGTCGTCCGTCGTTTCGTCGTCGGTCGTCCATATAAAATCAAATCAAAGTGATTTACATGGTTGCATGCCTGATCTATCATACCAGTATTACAAGTTTACAAGTATAGGAGGTTTCCGGCAAAATGAGCCTCCTCACCATTCCCCCTGCAGAAACGAAGCGAAGGGGTCTTAATAGGTGGAAAATTATTGTATTCCACCAAAGTACATATTGCTGTTCTTTGCGTTTAGCTTTCAATTAAAATTGATTGCAGTTTAATCACACAGTAGGAGCTGTATAATGCATAGTGAAGTTATCTCTTCGGTTAGAGGGGGGTAGTTAAGAACTTGAAATAAATTTTTGCAGCAACAAGAACAAAAATGTATAAAAAAAAGTTAAGAACATTCATTGAAGTTTTAGCGATTAAAATAACTGCGGCATTTTATAGCATTGGATAGACAATTACGAAAAATGCGAATCAAATTAATTGGAAATTAATTAAGAGAATGCAACATGCAATTTGTCATCGTCTGTATAAAATAATTTTACGGATATGTGGCATCTGCTGTTAGGTTTATAGCTCGTTGTTAATTCTCGTGCTATAATAAAGTAATTGATACTTCTATTAGTTAAATTATTTACTAGCTTATCGCCCAGATTCAGTGTTTTCAATCCAGTAATGTGGTTTTTGATTAACCTAAACTACATACCTACATTCACCGGCAAAAGTTTAGAGTCACTTGAAAAGATCATGTATAGTTGTTTTATGGCATGAAACATTTTGGTACGTATTTTATGAATCCTATAAAAAAGTAGCGCAAAAAAAGACAAAAATCCAAATCCAAAGTTAACATTTTTATTCAAAACGACTCAGAGTGGAGTGCAATTGATTGAATAATTTTCGAAAAAAATTAAAGAATTTACTGTTTTCAAACGTGGCATTAATTAATTTAATTAATGTAATAAGTGAATTAATAAAAAAAATGAAAATGACCCATGGAATACAAATCTTATATACGGATCTACTCTTTTGACGGAGAATTTAAACTGCTTAAGATTGTAACGGGTGATTTTTTAGCTGGTTTGGTTTTGGCAAACACTGGTTTTGACAGCTGACGTGTGGTTAGTACCTTGTGTCACTGTCAAACAGCTTCAGTTTGGTTTGCAATTTAACCATGGATCGTCTTACAAATGAACAACGCTTGCAAATTATTGAATTTTACTATCAAAATTCGTGCTCGGTTCGAAATGTTCATCGCGTGCTGCATCCATTGTATGGTCGGCATTCTCGACCTTCTGAGCAGTCTATTCGGAAGATTGTGACCAAATTTCGCACCAAATTTACTTTGTTGGACATTAAACCACCAACACGTTTACGTACTGTGCGTAGTGAAGAAAATATTGCGGCCGTATCAGCTAGTGTGACAGAAGACCGCGAAATGTCGATTCGGCGCCGTTCCCAGCAGTTAGGCCTTTGTTACAGCACTACGTGGAAAATTTTGGGGAAGGATTTGGGCGTAAAGCCTTTTAAGATACAGCTGGTGCAAGAACTAAAGCCAGCCGACCTACCACAACGCCGAGTTTTTGGTGAATGGGTTCTTGGAAAGCTGGCCGAGGATCCGCTTTTTATCGAAAAATTGTGTTCAGCGATGAGGCTCATTTTTGGTTGAATGGGTACGTAAATAAGCAAAATTGCCGCATTTGGAGTGAAGATCAGCCAGAAGCATTGCAACAGCTACCAATGCATCCCGAAAAGCCAGTGTTCGGTGCGGTTTATGGGCCGGCGCGTCGGCGGCATTATTGGGCCATACTTCTTCAAAGATGATGCGAATCGCAGCGTTACTGTCAATGGTGAACGCTACCGAGCGATGATAACAAACTTTTTTTTTGGCCGAAATGGAAGTTCTTGACTTGCATGATATGTGGTTTCAACAAGACGGTGCCACATGCCACACACCACGCGAAACAATGGCGCAATTGCGAGGCGAGTTTGGTGAACAGTTAATTTCACGTTTCGGGCCGGTCAATTGGCCGCCTAGATCGTGCGATTTGACACCATTAGACTATTTTTTGCTGGGGTATGTCAAGGCTAATGTTTATAGGGACAAGCCCTCTTCGATTGACGCACTGGAAGCCAACACCCATGCATTCATTCGTGAGATACCGGCCGACATGTGTGAAAGAGTATGCCAAAATTGGACTCAGCAGATGGGCTACCTGAGACGCAGCCGCGGTCAACATTTGCATGAAATTATCTCTAAACATTAAATTGCAAGGTTTAAACTATTGATTCAAATAAATATTTCATTCATTTTCTTGAATTTGTTGTGTTTTTTTTTTTTAAAGTTCTAAACCTCTTAAAAAATCACCCATTATAAGGAACAAAAATGGCAGATTATGAAAATACAACGAATTACAATGAACCTTAATGGATAATTGCCTCTGGAACGAGGACATGGGGCAAGTATTTCTTTCACGTAAAAAAACTTTAAATAGCTAGAAAATCTAAGCTATGTATCTTAAGTTCACCAACTTTATGTTACTTTTAAGAAAATCTTCTTCAGTTACATTTAAGTGATTTTGATTTAAGTACATTTACATCCTCAAAGAGTCACTCTTTGGTGTTACAGTCAATGGGGAACACTATAGAACCATGATTGTTGACTTTTCCGTGCCTGAATTGGAAGATGATGATGTGGACGATCGCTGGATCCAACAGCGAAAGAAACAATGACCCAAAATTTTAAACGATTAAGCAAATTGTTAAACCCATTTTTAGCAATTTGCTAAGCTAAAAAGATGGTTTTGCAAATTTTAAACGATTTGAACATTTTACTATCTCTTAACATATTGCTAAAGTTAAAATCCTGAAAACTCTACTTTAACTTTTAGCAATTTGCTACATAAATCCATATGATATCTGTCATTATCCTAAAAAAATTCGTTCCAATTTCACTTCAAAGTGTTGATTCGTGTGTTTTTCATAATTCGGGAAATAAAAATTGTTTTTAATCAATAAAATGTTATCGGAATACGAAGATTTCGAAATATTTGAAGAATTTGTGCAGGAAAATGCTTTTTTTTTAGAAATCTAAATCAGGATGATGGAATACTAGAATAAACCTGTGTTCATATGTATTTTAATCTTTTTGGATTGCATGAGATTGTCCAGTTTACAGTCGGGAAATTTCAAACTAATGGGTCCGTTTAATGATGTTTACTTTACTAATTCTCACGAACTGTCACTATTTGGACATTTTCGGATGCACGTTTTTTAATAAAAAGGAGTTAGCAATTTAAAAGTTAGCAAAACGAAAAAAAGAGTAAATTGTTAGTTAGTAAAATGTTAAGTCCTTAACAATAGGTTGTTTAAAATTTTGCGCCAATCAATTTATTGAAGGAAACTTTTGGTGAACGTATTATCTCTCGTCGTAGAGGGCCTGGGGCGTGACCTCCAATATGCGATTTAACAGCGCTGCACTATTTTTGTGGGGTTAGGTTTAGGTGAAATCACTTGTCTAGGCACATAAGTTCGAGACGACTGACGGTGAGTTATTGGAATTTATTCGAGCCTTCTAGCCACCGTGGCCACTTGCCGAAACCATCTTTAAAACATAATGGCAAAATTCAACAAATAAAGCTTTTATTTTTTCTTGAAAACCGCACGTCTAAAAAATAACACTTAATATACAATTTAAAAATTATATACTTATACATACATACATAATGTACAAGTTTTTTTTATCAATTGTTTATAGACAATTTGTTGAGAATATTGTTTTTTATTTATATAAATTATGTATGTATGTATTTTTTGGTCTCAGGAAGCTAAGCTGTATCCATCCATATCCATACTAATATTATAAATGCGAAAGTAACTCTGTCTGTTACTCTTTCACGCCTAAACGGCTGAACGGATTTTGTTGAAATTTGGTATGGTGATAGATGATAACCTAGAAATGGTCATAGGCTATAAATAATCACGCCATCGTTCTTAGGGGGTAGGCAGTGGGCAGATAACTAAATTGAGTTAGTGATTTTTAGTCGTTTGTTTTAAAAGTTTACCTCATTCACGCCTTGACGTCTGAACGGATTTTTATAAGACTTGGTCAATTTAA
Source organism: Scaeva pyrastri (assembly GCA_905146935.1). Taxonomy (NCBI): domain Eukaryota; kingdom Metazoa; phylum Arthropoda; class Insecta; order Diptera; family Syrphidae; genus Scaeva; species Scaeva pyrastri. The sequence goes on from LR989927.1 coordinate 137,171,833, forward strand.
AGATAGGATCCTAGGCACGGACACAGGCTACTTTTTACGGCGGGAAAATACCTCATTTCCGCGGAAATCTAGCGTGATCGTGTCAGGTTGATTAGGTTGCTTTTGAACAAATTTTGATGTGAAGTTGAGGACCGGAACCCGATAGTGGGACATTGTTGCAGGGGGACTTACAGCCGGGAGAAAACAAAAAATCTTATGCGGACGAAGTCACGGGTAAAAGCTAGTAAGAAATAAATTTAAATCAAGAAAGAAAATTAAAATAATAAATTTCGGCCGGCCAATGCTTTTTGATACTTTGATACTTGGCGTTGTGGACTGTGGTCAATTAATTTGGTGAAGAATATCGAAATTCTACTTCAAATTAATTCCGTTTATCGGAATGGATCACTTCTTCAAGAGTATAACATTTCAGCACATCAAAAACCGGTTTAATTACCTACTTGACATTAAAGAGTGTATTGCCACCGAAATTATTGTTGATTACCAGCATTTTACATGTCAATATTATAGTATTCATGCAACATTTAACAATATATTGTACCTATAGTTTCTGAGAATAAATTTTAACAGCCGTATGTTAAAAAACTTAAAACCCAATGACCCCGGCTTACGGAATGTCACAACACACACAAAATGAATGGCTGCTGAACTTTGTCTATTCCGGCCATCGTGCTCATTATACACTTATACAGGCTTCTTTAAACTGAAAGCTGAACCAGTTTGTTAATTCTAAATGGACACTGAACAGAGACTTTACGATGTCATGACATTCTGATTAGGCTAGAAGTGCGTTAACAAGTCATAATAATTTTTAATTGGCAGTGGTAATTTTCTTTAATAAAGGTTGGTTTATTATTATAGCCAGTTCCCGGATTCCCCTTAAAAAATACACAAAATGAAACTGAGCACGCGCGAATCACTTGTGTATGCAGATCAGACCGTGCTTTGAGCTTCTACGCGCCGCACCGCGCTGCTCTCTTAATGAGGAACTTTAACCTCCTTTAAGACATCAACCGCGCACAGCACATGTGGTGGCCCGAATAATCCGTCCTTGATTCATGTACCTATACCTACTGCAGAGAATTCCCGCATCATTATGAACCGAATATTATCTGTACATTAAGGGTTAATGCTTTACATATTAGTCATAGTCACACGCAAAACACAAGCGGCTGTGCTGCGGTAAATGTTGGTTGCGTCAGACACCGTGTGTGGCAGGTTTCACAAATGAAAAAAATAAACATCCAAATAATCGGAGCTGCCATACTTTAATACTGACACGGCTCTAACTTATTATTTACCTCATAAAAGCTGATTGTAATCGATGTTAGAAGAAGAACAAAAAGTTTGTGGTGATTGCGTGCAAACAAAATATTATATGATAGCTTTAAAAAGTCGACTTGTGGTTAACGTACTTGAACTTTGGGTAAGGCATTTTAATGGTCATCTGTCTGTGTGTAGGCTTTAGTTGGACACTAAAACGATGTTAATCTTGTTCAAAATGGTTCAGCAAAAGATTTTTGAGAGATGACACATCATGGGTTGAAATAATTTGGCGTTGCGATGCAATTACTTTGGGTTTTGTTTAATTTATATGGCGACCAATGACCGCATAGTACCTACCTACGATGAAGAATTTTGTAAAAACCACCTAGACTTCTTGGGGGGTAACTATTTTTATATATTAATTGATAAGGCGTGCCCCTTCTTCCACACTGCGAGTTATAGTATGTGTTATGAAGGAATTTTAACAATTTTAAATCTGAAGTCAGATGCAAGAATTAAAATAGTACCTAGGGCTGAGATTAGAACACTTTATAACTTAACTATAAAGTGGGCTAAGGAGTGGCCCAAGTTAAATTCTGAAGACTCTTGGCTTTTTTAATTATTATTTATGGGATGTGTGACCCACACTATAACTTATAACTTATATCTAACTTTTTTTTTTTTTATTTTTGTATGTAAACTTTCAGATGAAACTTATAATTTTACCAGTCACCAAAAAACGACATTCATTACCAACTATTAAACTATCTGAAGCATTTCTTACTTTGTATAACACGCTTATACAGACATGTATACGTATAGGTAGGTATGTGCTTAGTACATAATATGTAACCGACTCCTTTAAACTCGATTTTGGCCCACTTTAAACGTTCAAATTAATATTAAGATCTGCATGACTGCATTATTTTAAAACATTTTTCCGACATAGAATCGTATCTGTATTAGTAAAAGGTAACCGCTTCCCAAGTCATCAATCAGGCGAGAACGAGTAAAATGATAATTTCCCGAGAAATTACAATCCTTATATAAGAAATGTCCATCAATTAGAGCCTCTCTAAATGAGTGTGTTAACTTGTCGCACTCTACACTTAACATGCAGCTATCGTATACCTTTGGCATTGGATGTGCATGAAGTGGGACACGATATTGAAATGGAGGATGACGCGATCATGAAAACAAACGACAACGTTTGTGAAACTCAAGTCTTCTCGAAAACCATAATGGCCATCACCTTTAGCGACTTAAAGACACCTTTTCGATTCCCTGGATGAATCGCTGGTCTGGACGGCGGCGGCGTGGCTTGGACCGTCTGCAATATTAATTATTACATTTCATATTGATATGAATCTCTGAAGTCGCACACACTGCACATAGAACTTGTGTTCTTAAATTTTTGTATGAGCGCATATAGTACTATAGTAGACATGGTTATAGGAACTTGGAACTTCAGACCGAAGACCACCGCTTGCTGGCATCTTTGTCCATGATACACCCAGAGGATGGTGGTTGTAGTGGTGTTAGCTGTATTCAGCGTCGCATCGGTCGTCGTCGTTTACAAAGGCTGAATATTAATTGGCTGAAACCCAAAACGTTGGCTAATAAAATCTTAATCATTCCATTTCGGTTGAAATTAAACGCAAAAAACGTAAAAAAAAAAATGCCCGGTTCCTCTCTGCACATCTGATGATCGTATCGAGACAACGAACGAAGCGTTCCCACCTCGCCGCACTAGTATACACTGCATCGTATTCGTACATGTGTCCACCGAAAAAGCCAAGAGAAGTGGTGGCTGGAAATCTGACACCTGTATGTGGAATGTGTGTATTTATGTAAATCTTTTAATTTATGCCCTGGAAATATCCTTAAATAGCCATCGGTAACGGCTACGGTCCGGCCCGGCCCGGACGGATGTTCGAAATTTACCTACATACGTTGCGGAATTGTGGAATTCATTGGATTTGATCTTATGCGAGCTCGCCCCCTTTTCTCGACTAATTTAGTGCCTGCGGAGAATTTCTCAATAAATTGTACGGATTTCCTTTTGCATTCAACACCATAACCTTATCGTGTCGCTTATCGCGTATTCTTTGTTTTAGTTGTTCTGTTACTGTTGTTGTCTCTTTTGGTTAGGACCGTAACCTCATTTTAGTAGTGGATTTTTAATCGCAGACCGAATGTCGCCTTCGAATAAAAACAAGTCTGATCCTACCTGAAACCTTCGTGGTTCTTTAAGCCTATAGCCGGGATACGAGACGGTACTAACGATCAGCGATAATTTCTCTGTGCTGCGTTGTCTTGAGAAGAAGTTTGGTGTTGCATGGCCAATTAATTAACTGAAACTTTTAGCCAACGACTTATTTTACACGTCTAATTAGTTGTTGTCGCAGATAAGAATTAAATGCGAATGAAATAATTTGTTTTAGTTGTGTTGGAAGCAGGGACAACAAAAAAAAAAAAAACGGACGGCGGGCGCGAGGAATTCGACTTCATGTTAACTTGTGGATTTTGGACTTGTGCCTGTTGCACTCAAAAAGATGCAACTTAAAAAAAATACACGAATGAAGGAAGAAATATTTTATTTTGTTGAAATTGATAACGGAACATGATTATATTGGATTCGAATTTAAAGGATATTGTTTATTAAATTGCTGACTCAAGCGATGCAGGTGAATCCTTTTTAAATGTTATATTTATGTAGTATTGTGTTCTCGAAAATAGACAAGGCATTTACAAGGTGATGCAATATTCGGGAGTCCTGGGAACATAGGCACTTGAAGAACGGGTAATCGGGGTGGAATCGGCTAGTGTTATTATTATTACATTACATGTGACTGTCACATTTGATGGTCAATCTGATGCCTTAATCACTAAGCTCTCCGTCTGCGAAATGTGATTCCATTTATAATTCAATTTGATTTCAAAATAATAGTTAAAATACTAGTAAGTAAATATTCAAGTGGTTAAAAAAATGACAAGAATGTTTATTTGGAACAGAAAAGTTGAAAACCGAAAAAATGTTGAAGTTTTTCTTAACTGTACTCTGACACATATTGCGTCAGTAACGCCATATTCATTGGAAAGTAACGTATCTACTTATCAAATCTTTGTTGCGTTCACTATTTGACTATTACATTAGGCAATATGTTTTCAGTACTCAAAAATGTTTGGCAGGGAACTTAGTATTTAGAATTTAAGCAAAATTTATTGAAATAAGGTGCGGTCAAAATAAACACATGAAAAATTAAGTTTTAAAATTTAGCTAATAGCTTTTATTATAAGACTTTAAATAAAACTGGTACCTTTTCGTTCTCGCAATTGAAACTGGATGTATCTATCGTATTCGTTCAACTCAATTGAAAAATTTAAAATTGTTACAAAAAATATCCAATCGATAAACGTTAAAAAAATATCGTTATTTTAATAACAATCTCTGGGCCAAAAGAAATCTTGTACTCTTTAGAAAAAAAAACTAAGATTAATTACCGTATCAAAACACTGCCGCCCCTTGAATATTCTACCTGCATCCGATATTATCGGCATGTATAATTTCACTTTCTAATTAAACGCTTTTCTCTAATGTCTTTATTAGGAAATTCATAACATTACGATCACCTTCATATGGACCCCTGTTGATTTCATCAAAACTGATTATGTTTGCTGTGTACGATTTACAAGTATTAACTACATGATGCCTCTTAGTTCACATGATGGCCAAACAACGTGCTCAATCACATCCTCCATCCGAGTCTCCGATTTACAAGAAATTTCCCGGCACTTAGCCGCATCTGGGAAGATTGAGATGAGTAATCAAGGTAATTAAAGCGATATAGATATTCCACATTCATTAATATCGAATGTTTGGCAAGAGGTGTAGCCTCAGCTATGATTGGACTATCGGTTCATCGTTTAAGTACATTGGACTCATGCTCATGCATACCTCGATCAATCCCTGTTAAAATTACCTCAGTTCTCAAACAGGCAGAACAAATATTGTAAGGTCCGCATTTTTGGGTATGAGAGCCTTATTGCAAACATAAGAAGCAAGTTGTGCCTTCAACTTTAACCAACTTTTTTGTGTGTTTAAAATAATTACGTGGCGCCCAGGATGGAGATTACTATTTCAAAGTTAAGTTTATTGTATTAATACACAAACAATTTACTTTTTCATTTTCTTTTCTGATACAATGTAAAATGCTATGGCCTTATCATAACTTTTTCATGGAGTCAATATTTCTTAAAGTGGCAGGGTGCTCCTGGTAAAACGTAAAACTCATTCCTCATCTAACTGAAAAGGGAAAGAACTTGATTAGTTTCTAGAGGCGCTGTTACGTAGACTCTGTACTGCACTACCTATGAGAGATCAGTGGACGACCGACAAAATGAATCAAAACGATGACCGACAGTTATTAATCATTATTTGCATTAGTCGAACCATTCGAGAGGTGTACAGCGGATTGGTGGGACTGTCGGGTGTGCTTCATGGTGATTAATATTTGTCGACTTAACATGTTCATTTAGAGAAATTATCATATTGGCTTGAGGCTTCTCAAGTTTTACTTTAGTAAATTCATGTTTAAGCAATACCTATTTAAAATACAAATAGAAAAAAACTTGATATAGTTAATTGGATTTTCTTCATTCAAAAGTAATTTTTTTTTTCCATTTTGTACAAGCATTTTATTATAATATGTATCTATAAGATAAGTTTCTCTCTTAAACCATCTGATCTTTGGGGTGGCAATGGTGTATATGATGTAGGCTAAACTGCTTATCCATGCCACCCGTGGAAAATAATAAATTTCCATCAAAACCAAAATCTTCTTTTTCTTCTTCCCCTTTGACTCGCACGTGACCATAAAGATCAATTAAAGGGTAATCATAGCCTCGTCATCGTCAGTGCCAATAAATTAAAAAAAAAAAAAATTGTATTAATTTTAAATTCCTTGGTGTGCATTAAAAAAACAAAAAAACATACTCGGGTTAGGTACAGTTTAAAGGAAAATTTAAATACCTAAATATTTAACATTTCATTTTTTGATTTTTCTAAATAGAAAAATTATCAAAATTGGAATTTTATTAACTTTTCCATTTTCAACCACGTTAGTGTTTCCGAAGTTAAGTGCAAAAAAGGTATGTAGGTACATACATAAACTAATGAAAAGTGCACCAGTCTATTATGTCCGAACCGAAATGCACGTTTGGTATGAGAACCTTGTTTCTGTATTTACCAGCTAAGCCTGTATCGTATCCCTTTGCCATAAGAGTACCTACATACATCTAATCTTTTGATAGTTTGCTACCATCTTGGATAGGAATTTTTCAATTTTCTCACATTCGCACGAAGGAATTTTGTAGATTCTTTAAAGACAACAAACAAAATAAAAAACAAAGTTTGTTTTCCGCGAATAATGAATATCGAACTTTATCATCATCGATTGTATGCATGTCAATCCCTTCGGTTTCATTGTTATGAAAAGAAGTCGAAAATTAATTCAATTCAAATACTTAAACAAAGAAAATTTCCAGAGAATCAATCATCATGTAGAAACAAATCGGTGGACAGTTTGGAATAATTTTAGGACAGGGCTAGGTTGAATTTTATTTTGGGGCAATATGACAATTGTATTAAAATTGTGGATTCTTGGAATAATATATTGTAAGACATTTTGCTAGCCACATCAAGTCAAAGAACATTATGTAAATTAGATATGTACATCAGCGTTGTGCTAAAGTGCCCAATTGGGCCATTTGGCCCCAAGATTTTTATTATGGCCCGTGCCCCGGGCCATCACGAAATGGCCCCAAAATCGTAAAAGTCACAAACTAAAGTAACTAATTTTGAACAGAATAATAAATAATTTAAAAATTTTAGAAATCGGTAATTTCCATGTAATCGATATTTACTATCATCCATATAATTTTGTGAATGCATTCATTGAAAAATTCAACACAACACATCGACTGACAGTAGCAGATGCTAGCTGTCTCTCTCTCTCTGCCTGCCTCAAATGTAAGTTCTTCAACATACTTTTACTGTTATTTTGTGGAGTTAACATTGAGTTGTGTCTTGTGTATAATTTCAATCCAAAAACTAAATAAAATCCAAACCAGAAAACGAAAATGAGTATTGAAAGGTAAAATAGTATATTATTTTGACATTCTCAGGTGGTCGAATTTCGACCAAACGCGATACTAGTTTTACTATAAATACGGAAAAAGTAAGTGGCCCAAAAAAGTTAAAATGGCCCCAACATTTTTTTTCCCAGGAACAACGCTGATGTACATACAAACATACACAGGTACATATTTTTTTCATATTGATTTTTGAAATTTTTGTTTTATTTTTTTATTTCAAATCAATTTGATCGAAAATATTGAACGATAAAACCTTGTTTATATATGTACATATACATATACATACTATGTATGTATGTATATTTTTTGAAATTGAACAGTGTTTCCCAGTGCAAAAACCAAAATGTAAATGACCCACATTATGTTAATCCGTAGCCGATCTACTTAAGTCCCTTCAAGCTGTTGCATACTTATATGTAAGTCGGAGATAAAAAGGAAACAGATCAGACAGGTTAGTTCCTTACAGAAAATAACGCCTTTTGTATTGTATCTCCTTGAGAGGACCGGACACAAATCTGACTCATTGAATATTTCAATATTTTTGCCTTCCGAAAACATTTTATTCGTTAAAAATATGCAATTGTAGCTAACGATAACGAATAATAAAATAAACACTCAAATCATCATGAAGTAAAGTTATTCATTGAACAAATTACTAAATAACCCTTCTGTGATGGTGAGATGTTTAATATTAGCAATGTTCATCAAATAAATTTTAATCAATTTATGATGTCACTGCCTAGTGTTTTATATAAAAAATATAGATAGTACATTTTATAAATACCAACATAAGTAAAATTTCAAAGAATTATTTTATGTAACTAATGGATATACTTAAAATCACGTTTTCGTTTTCTAGTAAGACTTTTGAAACATTGCAAATTACAGTTTTGTTTCTTAAAATAAAAAAAAAAATATAAACAATTCTACGAGCGTTGTTATACCTATGTTAAAATATTTTATAATGTTTTATCAAAAAAATTACCAAATTAAAATTATTAATATAAAAAATTCAATAAATTCCAAAATTTATTTGAAACCGCGCTACAGCTGAAATGTGTTAAAATCTCATTCTAACATGGCCAATGACAAAATTACCCCTCTTTACGGTCTGGGCCTGATTCCCTTAGCCACTAAATCATTCAAAAGAATACCGCCACCGCACCGCCATCAGAAATTTCGCTGTGCAAAAAGCCTACTTTGGTGCATTAATCTGTCAACTTCAATGTGAACCGGACAAGATATTTTGATCGTTTTGATTTATGGCTGCCAGTCCGAATGAAATATTTTAATGTCGGACATTAGCAAGGTCCAAGGTTTGTTGCACTTTTTTTATATTTTAAAATAGGTTAAACGATACCGAATTACTTAGTTCATAATGACATAAATGGAATTCAAATAGCAGACTGTGGCTGTGATCTGGGTGACGGTTTCATGACATAGTTTTCTCAGGAATTTGATGATTGAACATGAACTTGAGAATTGTCAAACGATTGAATTGTTTTTCTGAGAAATTTAGGTGTTCTTTGAATGATTTATACAAGACAAAATAATAAGATCTTTAAAATTAACAGAAATTAAATTTTGGTCTCTTTTGTCACACTAATTAAGGTGTTTGATGTTCCGCCACTTTATTGTTAGATATTTTTTTTTTTAATTGGAAAAGTTAAGTTTCTGGAGTCTTACTGGAAATGTATTAGTGAGAAAAATTGTAAACCAACTCAGTTTGCATTTCCATGAAAACTTCAACTCTACCCAAGAAATTAATTACAAATTTTTATATCTATGTATATTGTATATGTAAGTACAAACATATAGTAGTGTTTTTTTTTATTGTTTTCAAACTCAAATTGAATACTGTTTATTTCATTAACATGAGATTAAAAAGTAAATACAACTAGATTACTAGATGAAGTTATATACATATATGTATGTATATACTAGCGGGCCCGGCGAACTCCGTCTCGCCCCGATTTATGGCTCAAATTCAATTTTTTTTATAGTTTCTAAATGGCCCGGTGAGCTTCATAACACTCATCCAAAAGGTATTAAAACTCTGCCTTCGCTAAAATGGTTGATTCTATTACAAACTCTTATGCACAGCATTGTTAATTTTTAGATCTAAGAATCCGATCTTTAATAAGTTTATTTTAATCTACATAATAGTTATTTGGAAACAAAATCTAAATACATGGTTTGGCCTTTAAATAGTGGATCGAGCGGCAGGAAGTTCATGTCCTAGTTGTTGTAACATTCTGTTCCGTTATTCTGGACGTAAAACAATAATCGAAGATTGCTTCAATTTTTTTTTTCGGTTAATGTTGGTCAAAATAAAAATCATGTATAGAGCTCAACAGAAAAAGCAATTGAAGGACAAATTAACTTCGCACCAAAATTTTGTTACTTCAATAATGTCATCAATTTAAGATGGAGAAAGTTTTCCAAGTTTTAAATACAACCTACGAAAAATGAATAAATAATAAAGTTACTTGAAAATATACATACATACCTACCATATATATCTACATATAATGTATAATGTAGTATATATATCGTAAACTACCGAGTTAATTTTTTTTTTAATTTTTAAAACTGAAGTAAGAATTTATTTTTTGTAATACAAACCATGAAAATAAATTAAAATTAAATTAAAGGTCCGTGATAAAAGGGTGAAAATTAGGGGTTGCATGAATTCTTTAATGCCACATTATAAAAAAATGAAAAAAAATTTCAAAAATTTTTTTTTTTGTTGTGAACAACCCTCACCAGTTACTGGTATGAAAGATAGATAGTAGCAGATTCTCAGACCTACCGAATATGCATATAAAATTTCATACGAATCGGTCGAGCCGTTTCGGAGGAGTATGGGAACAAACATTGTGACATGAGAATTTTATATATAAGAATATATACACATATACACAGTTTAATTAATAATTCTTTACAAATACTTACATTTTTTATAAATCATAGTCTGCTATTACACGACGACTCATGAGTCGTGACTCTTTTCGAACTATGTTGGTGTAAGAGAGATACCCTTATAGTTGAAAGAGTGAGACAGAATGTATGATATATCAAACAACGAAATTTGAATTAAAGAGAGTTGTCAAATTAGAGTCATGACTTAAGAGTCAAGGTGTAATAGTGTTCGACTCAAAGGATGAAATTTCAAAAGAGAATTCGAAGATGAGTCACGACTCATGAGTCATCGTGTAATAGCAGTCATACGTATACAAAATTTTATTAAAATCTAAGTTTAATATTTAATTTGAATTTATTTTTTTAAGGAAGATCTAAGTAAATGTACATAAATCAAAATCGATACAATTTTAAATTAGGTTTGTTTCTTTGACATATTTATTTTTATTTGTTTCAATATATTTAATATTTAAATAATAATAATGATAAATGCTTAAAACTACTTAACATCTAATGTTTATCTAAACATTGTTTTAAAATTGAAATTTTTAAAATTGTCATTAGGTGATCTCATTGAAAATACAATTTATTGAATATTTCTATCAATTGATTAAGTGGGCTATGAGTACCTACCATAGTCCGATCTGCTGAAAATTATATTAAGTGGTTTTTGGAGTCGTATACTCAAAATAAAATAAATAATATTGGGTCTAAATGGCTGCCTTTGGAACACCAGAGTTCACAATAAACGGACTCGAACATTTATTACGAAATGTTACACTACATTGTACATTTTCTAAGTATGATAAATTTTCGTTAAAACCTTGACGTGACAATTTAAAAATTAGTGTTTTATGACACAACTTGTCAAACGCTTTACTAAAATCAGTAAATACACAATCTCCAAGTTTCACGTTTTTCAAAAACATCTAAACAAAAGGACGTAAAAATAAACAAATTTGTAACAGTAGAACGTTTTTTAACAAAACCATGCTGGTTATCAAAAATAATATAACTACAATGAAACATGAAAGGAAAGGACACTACCTACAATAGACTCAAAAAGTTTAGGTATCACCGATAGCTTAGCAATAGGTCGATAGTTCATAATTAAATTTTTAGGACCTTTCTTGTGCACTGGAGTTATAAATGAGCTTTTCCAGATAATTGGAACACACAGCGAGTTCTTGGTTCCGTTTGATGTTCCTTGACTCACACCTCCCGCGATCCTGAGCCCAAATATGATGTAAATGTATTTGTATGAAGTTTACCAGTTATGAGACAGAAGCTGTAATGAAAATCTGGTCAGAATGTTCAAAGTATTCCCTTCCCTGAGACCGTTCTTCGCCCTTTTCTTTTCTCTAAAGTTCGCGTATAAAATATAATGAACTCGAAGATGGCAATCGCCTTGATTCATGCTTTCGCGAGGCCGGTAACGATTGCATCGTTGTTTGTCGAAACGACGACCGACGACGGGCGGGCGCGGCTGGCGACCACAGTGGTGCGGGTCAGCATTTTTTAGTTGGATAGTATAGGAAAATGGGTGTCGTAAAAAAGCAGCGGACGGCGAGCGACCGCGACCGCTGCCGCGACTGAAGTTGGTACTCTATGGGATATGTGTAGGGTACTAGAACAGGCTAGCTTACGACTTTTAAGTTTTAAGTCTAATACCTGATACCTCGGCGGTAATTATGATGTAAACATTCTCCTAACCTAAGAGCGCTGTAATTTATTGGTGTAATTAAAATTTTAGCTCTTTTCTCTTGCCATCTCCTTCGTCGTCCATACTTTATACGTTACGTAGAAGTTGCTTATTTCGTCCATGAATGAAGGAGTGGTGCATGTTTGCACTGCAATTTTGGTTTATCATGTAGGTAACTTCCTGTGGTGGTCACAGGGGGCAGAAAGAGAGACTGAGTGTGCGGCGGAAAACAATTTCATGTTTACGTGTTTTCTGTGACTAATTGCAAAAATTGTGTCACATATTTGCTGCAAGTTAATACGGCAAGGCAAAAGGAGCGACAAACGATGGTCCGCCGCGGCGCGGCGGGATAAATTTACACTTGTCCATATAGTGTATGATGTGACTGTGCTTTGGAAGCCGGTGAACCTGCGGAACTTGGTGATATAGTAAATTACTTGAAGCATGCAAAATGAACTTCTTTCAGGTTTTTTTTTTTAAGATTGAGCGGTACAAGTGTACAGGAGGCGCTGATTTATGTGTTCCTTTTGCCGACTCAAGCATGATGCGTTTTTGTTGTCGTCCTGTGCGTTGCGTTGTCGTGATGGCATTCATTGTTGAGAGTACATTGGAATTGCAACTTGTTCTTGTATATTTAGGTAAGCGATGTATGTTTTTTATGGAAGTTGAAGTCCAAACTATGATCTTAATGGTGCAATTATTGTTTTGAGCACACATATGCATTCTAGGTTAGAATCCTAATAGAAATTATATATAGAAATTGGTAATGAGTAATGTTACTGTAAAATGCGTTAAAAAAGCTTTATATGAAGAGTTTGATTTGAATAAGAAATGCACCAAAGCTAATATTGATGTGTTTCTTATGGCTTCATTTATAGATGCGTTTGCCTGGACCTGATGATGCAAGCTTCTCTGATGGGAATAGGACATTGCGTTTAAATCATCAGCAAAATCCGAATATAATTAGAACCGCGAACGTTTCCACGACGATATTAATATTTTATAAAGTATTGTAATAAATGCACTACCATAATCAATCTAAAAAGTGTCATCGGTCATGTTGGCAAACTACATTCGCATATAACAGATCGAAATTTAAACCAGTTGATCAAGGTGACATGTTGGGGCACCATTAATTTCTACCCGAGTTCCGCCACACAGCATCTGCATGTCAAAATATTTTCGAATTTCACACAAATTTATCGAAAATGCTATCAACTTACAAGCTTCAACTCTACCAGTGCTCTTTCTGCACATGCGCCCATGATGATGCGATGCGGTGCTCAAAGATCCAGGTTCGAGAATCACAGTATACAAGTATTCAGGCGCAATAAAAAATCTACATATTGGTCCTGTGTGTGTTCTGTCCTGTGCCATAACCCATAAAAGTGTTTGCTGGGTCGCCACAATGCGCCTGCGCCACTGTTCTGTTAAAGACAATGAACCAAGACAGAGTATAACAAATTAAAAGGCAGTCGACATGGAATTGCTCTGCAGTTCAATCCTTTTTCTTTCCAAGGACGGACGAACAGGGAAGGCCGACGACGACGAGGGCGTGGAGAGCGAATGACTGCCAATACCAATGTTGAAGTTTATCTCCATCTCCAAGTTCATGTGTAGGTAAGGTAAGTATGGCCTGACCGAAAAATTAGCTTGGCCCGACAGGTCACATGATGAGCTTGAGCATCGATTGTTTTCATACCTTTCGTTTTGATTCTTTGAAATCTAAAGGACGCTGCTTGGCCAAATGGGGCTAAAATAAATTCATATTATTCCGTTGATTGGAATACAATGGACCCTTAAAGTGTGCTTTCGAGCGCCGTAACTCAAACAAATTGCATCAATTCCTCTGTGCTGTTTGCGTTAGCAAAATGGCAAAATGGAAAAGAATTGGTGAAGTGTAAAACGAATGACACAGCAGCAAGCAGTGCGCGATTTCCTTCTGTTTTGGATCAGTGTATATAAGGTGAGCTTTATAATGTCGTATTACATACACCCAGAGAAAAACTGCGACCTATGTACCTATGTTTAATGCGTTCGTATTCAATTTAAATACGAAACGCAACAGCTAACTCTCAAAAGCACTTTAAATTGGAAAAATATTCAATTTTATTTGTAGTAAACGTAGCTTAGTGGTTAGAGCATAAGACTGCTATGAAAGTGGTCAAGTTTCAATCCCTGCCTATTTTCATACCTTTTTTAATTACTTTTTTTTAAATAGGTACTTAAAGGCTATGATTTGAATACGCACGGCTTTGATTTAAATAAAAACGTCTTCCGTCCCAAATTAAATCCGCGTCTCTTTGATTCAAAGTATTTCTATTTGATTTTATGTTTTTTTTTCTTGGTGTACATACATATATATGTATGTATGCATATATGAATGTATATGTATACGTTAGTATATTACGTCCATATGTGCATGTGGATTATAAATACAAATCTTGGGAAATTTCGAAGAAGGTTTTTAATTTTTTTTAAGTACATACCATATACATACCTACCTATGCTATAATCAGTTTTTTATTGATAAATAGAGGACCCGGCGAACTTTGTCTTGCCTGGCTGTTAAATTGGCCAATATTTCACCACCCGATCAAAATTTTCATTATTCTCGGAACTTACAAAAAAAGCGTATCTATATAAAGAAGTTCGTCTTTTCCTTAAAGTATACTATACTATATACATATTAAACGATAATTTCGCCACCTTAAATACTATATACAAATACATACATAGATATTTCAAGCCTCAAGTATCGTATAATGGAATGAAACGCAATCCAGAATGATATTTTAAAAATTAATTTTTTTATTAAAAACACATTATCTAGTTATACATACAAACCTTTTTCTATCTATTAAAAAAAACCGCATCAAAATCCGTTGAGTATTTTTAAAGATTCATATATGGACATAGGGACAGAGAAAGCGACTTTGTTTTATACTACATATGTAGTGAAGTGATAATCTAACTAGTACAATAATAAGAGTTCCAAAAAACGCTTTATCCACCTTATAGGCCTTTTTCTTTCCGATTATATTTTGTCATAAATATACTAACCTAAGCACTGAACTGTCAAATGCAGTCTGTCTATGTCATATCACATGAAAAAAAAATTGATTTATAGCTGCGCTCAACTTTTTACTCCATTCGATCAGTCATTTTATTTAGAGCTCATAGAGGAAGCTGATGTGTCTTAGATAAAAAAGAAACACAGATCCTTTTTTGACCGCTCTATACAAGGGGCGATAAAATATGTAATATAGTTATTAGGACCTGCGCTGGGGTGTTTTTAAAAATGTACATAAAGACTTTGGGAAAGCACTCAAAGTATAACTGATTCCCGCAATTCAATTTGTTGGTTATATACATACTGTCTTTTCTAAGTTGCCGGCAACTCTTTGAGCTATACCAGTTTATTAAACATGGTTCAATAAATTGATCTGTGATGATTGAAACTTTTAAAGTCGTGAACTTTTTTTCTAGAAAAGATGTGTTTACGTTTGCAATGGTCAATTTCTATGTCAAAATGTCTTTTCTTTAAAAAAAAGTTATTGCAACAAAATAAATTATACTCCATCCAAATCGAATGTGCCGTATAGGGGTATAGGCCTTATGGGAGAGCTTTTTTAGTCAGTGACGCGCCCCACATTCGTACGGTACTGAATTCAAAAGTATCCTACTTAAAAAGTTCTCACCCGCCTATGGATTCATGACTGCATCCGCCATAAGCTAACATGTCCTGCCAGGCGCAAAGTCAAATGCGCAGCGCATTGACACATTTTAACCTTCATTTTTTATATTTATGAAATACAGGGTTACCTTACCGTATTAAATAACTTTTAACTTCTGTTTTCTTCAGGTTTTTGTAGAGAAGCTTTTGTTTTTAGAGCTTTTTTAAAACTTTCAAATGGTATGGGGTTAACATAGTGTTTGCTTTAAGAATTTGCATTTGAATTTACGAGAAATCTATTAAAATGCAGTTACAATAAAGAATAGACGGCAGTTCTTTTCATTTTCTTGAGAGCTTTCGCCATTTTATTATATGCACTACGGTAACGCTGATAATTTTTTTCTTTAACACAAACTAAAGGAAATTCTTCTGAAGATAGAGTGAGATAAAGACGTCCTATCTTCCCTGTACTGCACATTCGATTTGGATGAAGTATAATTGTTAGCACAAATAAAATAAACTAAAATTTAAAAATGGTGGTGAGGTACGTAGTATTTGAGTATTTATTTCTGCGTTGTGTGTTGATTTTTTTTTTTTTGGTTTCATAATTCTTCAATTAAGATTACCTAAGAAATTCAAACCATTGCAACGGTAAGATTGAATCTTACTTTTCAAAATGATGATTCCTCTATGAATAAATACTCAATGATTTTACTCACTTTTTAATTAACATTATGTAAAAAACTAATTACTCGTATATGGGTTCTTGAAACAAACATCAAGGTGTGTTTGGTGATACTACATATACATACATATATGTATGTATAGTGCAGGAGTTTCACAAATTTAAAAGCAAACATTTTTTGGTTGAAATTATCAAAAAAAATTATTTCGTAAGAAAACTTACTAAAATCAATTTGTCCCAAAATTGGTAAGACATATAGGATCAATTAGTTTATGATAAAATTATTTAAATTTTGATAAGTGTATTTAACCATAATATGTATGTATGTATATTATGGAAACATTATTAAAATATACTTGTTTTCATTACAAAGCTGACAAAATCATATGAATGTGGCATTGAGTAGAATAAGTTGGAAATTATGACTCTGCAGGCAACTTAAAGTAACTTCTCGAAAAGACGATGTGCCAGAATTTTTCGTAATTTTTTCAAGCTCATAGTAAATGCATGGGCTTTTTACCCTCCCAAATGAGCAAAGAGTCCATTATGGCAAACAAAAGCAAAATGCACTAATTTGTTTTAGGTAATGACAGTTGTCATTAAGTGAAAGAAATTATATTTTATTTTTTCTATTTTTGTTTATATATATTTTTTGACAAAGCAAAAAAAACTAAGAATTTGTTTTTTGATATGTACATAAAAGTGCTATAATTCTTATGTATATTTCAGTTAAAGTAGTGTAGTGTTTATGTCTACCATATTATTTAAATTTAATTATAATAAACATCACGGACTTGAATGCAATGTTCTGTAAAAAATTTAAAAAAATGGGTGAAGAACTTTCTCAAATTAGCGATTAGGAACAAACATAGTACATATACATACATGTTTATTAATATAGGTAGATATATAGTAGATAGTAGTAGTAATTTATGCAAATTATGTATGTATTTATTTAAAAAAATGTCATTGGATATATGCCAATGAGTTATTCAATTATAAAATAACTAAACTAATATAAACATAATCACAAATTCACCACTAAGTTCAAGAAGTATTCAATTTAATATGATAAAGATCCCTCGACATGTAATGCCATATTGGATTTTATTGATTGGCAACATTAAGCTTACAGCAAAATCTAAAGTTGTTGAAAGCAAACACAATTGATTCTAGGCCAGGCCAATCTTTCCATCAATAAGTCAATGCCCATATTGAACGGAAAAGGGTTATTGAAATTGAAACACCGCACCTCCTCCCCGCTATATAAAAACGTAAATAAAGCATATACTGTACATTCATAACCAACCAGTTAGTATCGCATGAACTCTGATTTATTTTGACATAGCATCGACCTTTAATTGAGATATATCAAATGAAAAATTACCTTCGTGATAGATAAATCAAAAAGTCAGTATACACGGGTGGATATCGGTTCGAAGCTATATGTGTAATGTGTATACTTGTATAGGTATTTTTTATGGGAACAAGAAAAAAAAACATAAAATGATTGCTAATATAGCAATCAATGGGAAAAAAAATTAGATGATTAGCCGTTTTTAATAGGCATCAGAGGGAAGAGTGTTGAGGAGAACACAACTCAATTACATATTTTACAAGGAAAATAATTTTTTTTTATAAATTGATTCAATGAATGATCGTCGAATGGCCTGGGAAAATGAATTTCGATAGAAAGTTATGGCAGTGAGAAATTAATTGCATCTGAAAAGTACTGACTCAATAATTTTTGTTGATGATTACCTGTAATAATTAGAGTAGACACCCATTTTATAAGCCTGATTGTGTACAATGAGATATTCTTTTTGTTTCATAATTATTTTGATTGCTATGAATAATATGATTGCTAAGAGTTAAGATTTATTCAATAGTAATACATATTGCCTATTTAATAGGACTGTACAATTTACATAGCTGGTTTCGACGGCTAAAAAAATTAGCTAAGGTAATTAGCTAGCTAACCGATAGGCTTAGCTAATTTAATCGGTTAACTGTAGCTTACTCGGCTAAATTCTACAGACCTATAATTTAAGTACTAATAAGACTATCCCATATGTACATTCTGCTTCAAAACTTAAATATGTATATGTATATTTTGCAAGTCCAACAATTTTTGAGGTATTCTTTCTATGTCATCATAATTGTTGTAAATTTGTATTATCTCGTATTACAGTACATGCATGGGAATTTTTTAACTCAAGACAGATGTAAAAAGCGTGTTGATCGGTGATTTTTGTGCTGTTATTGAGATTAATAGAAATGTTGGTATTATTCCTTTGTAAATTTAAATATGTAAAGTTTTGCCTTCTTCTTGGTACTCGAAATCTTTTGGTTCCAAAATAAATAAACGTGAAACATTGAGTGAGGACAATGAAAATTTCGTAAAAGAAATTTGGCGAAAAAGAAATTAGCAAAAATATTGCAGCTATGCTGGCGATATTTATTATAACGGGTGATTTTTTAGCTGGTTTGGTTTTGGCAACACTGGTTTTGACAGCTGACGTGTGTTTAGTACCTTGTGTCACTGTCAAACAGCTTCAGTTTGGTTTGCAATTTAACCATGGATCGTCTTACAAATGAACAACGCTTGCAAATTATTGAATTTTACTATCAAAATTCGTGCTCGGTTCGAAATGTTCATCGCGCGCTGCTTATCGAAAAATTGTGTTCAGCGATGAGGCTCATTTTTGGTTGAATGGGTACGTAAATAAGCAAAATTGCCGCATCTGGAGTGAAGATCAGCCAGAAGCATTGCAACAGCTACCAATGCATCCCGAAAAAGCCACTGTTTGGTGTGGTTTATGGGCCATATTTCTTCAAAGATGATGCGAATCGCAGCGTTACTGTCAATGGTGAACGCTACCGAGCGATGATAACAAACTTTTTTTTGCCCGAAATGGAAGTTCTTGACTTGCATGATATGTGGTTTCAACAAGACGGTGCCACATGCCACACAGCACGCGAAACAATGGCGCAATTGCGAGGCGAGTTTGGTGAACAGTTAATTTCACGTTTCGGGCCGGTCAATTGGCTGCCTAGATCGTGCGATTTGACACCACTAGACTATTTTTTGTGGGGGTATGTCAAGGCTAATGTCTTTAGGGACAAGCCCACTCGATTGACGCACTGGAAGCCAACATCCATGCATTCATTCGTGAGATACCGGCCGATATGTGTGAAAGAGTATGCCAAAAATGCCAAATATTTCATTCATTTTTTCGAATTTTTTGTGTTTTTTTTTTTAAAGTTCTAAACCTCTTAAAAAATCACCCATTATATGAAAAAAAGACTGTGATGTGCGGCCCACACTGATAACATCTATCATTATTCTTTGCAAACTGGTTATTCCTGATATTAATCCATTCAATCAAGACATTCTAGTTGAAAAACAATATTTACCAATTTTTTGTAAAAGTTTTCGCAGTAAGAAATGTCAATTTGATATTCGTCAATATTTTATCATGTATTGACAAATTTGAATTAAATATCATTGTGAATTGATTTTTATCCAAAATTCAACCAGATGTCAAAAACGTATAATTTTTCCAAATTTATACCAAGCCTGTATAAAATAAAATTTCAAATGGTATCTCGAACGTACGAATTATATGTATCTACATATCTGTATATGTATACATATTTGCTAGGGACCTTGAAACTTCCAGATTTGTTAAAAATTTCAACTTGAGAAATCGGACTTATACACGATAACTCCCTATGGGGAGTGAATTATAATAATAAAATACGTGTCCCTCACCTATAGCAGAGGTTTGAACTTTAACTTATAGAGTGTCCGTATATGACCAGTAAATTAGTTGTATCTATAGGTAAGTAATTGATACATAGGCAATTTTTTCGATTTTTTTCTAGCGTTTTAAGATAATTAAAAAATAAAATGAATAGAAAAAACAGGCCTTAATTTCTAGTTAGTATTCCTGAGTATTAGTTCTTGTTTTTTTTTTTTTTTATTTCTATTTTCATAGACACATTTAACGATTGAATGTTTAAAAAAATGCATTAAACTACATATGTATTAACTTATTCTACCACTTTTGCAATACTGCTCAGGGCCTCGTAAATTAATGTCTTTTTAATGATCTATTCCCATCCTCAACCTCTACGTCTACGGCACCAAAACAGCTAGGAACATATTTATATTTATAGGTGCAGGAGCATCTACTAATTTAACTTTAAATAATAAGCGGCCTATATCATTAAGCCACGCTCCGATGTCCGATTCCCAAACGAAAGGCTCAGAACGAGACCAATAACAATGCACACGCAACATCGAAGTAAGGCCACATAAGGATATCATCAAGGGCAAATTAAAATACCCAGTCATGACTCATGACGTTAGTGTAATTAGAGCAGAAGAGTATTTCATTTTCCTTGGACTGTAGCTCTTGATTAATTATAAATTAATCTCCTGGTCCCTGGACATGTTCTAGATTCTAGAAGGATGTGGATGATTAACGAGTTGGTGGTGTTGTCAAGGTGGCTACAAAATATTGTTCTATTCATCTCTACGTTTCATTGTATGAAAACACTGGAAAATAAAACTGATTCAATTACCGCTCGAACAAATCTTAAAGACGTTGCTAGCAATGCAGACAGCTTCCTGTATGAGTTGCCAGGAAAACTATTGGCTAGCTTCCAACGACAGACAGTGGTGCTATTTGGCACAAACGTTTCTGATTACCAGGATCGTATACTTATCTACACACATTCTTTCTTTAAATGAAATTATGCCCCGGGTTGACAATTTAACTATTTATTTGAGTAAAGAGCTGTCGTTAATATTTTTACAAAAACTCGATTGGCTTTGGGCCAAAGGAAAAGACATTCGCGATGGCAGTGGCAGCCACAGCGGCAGCGGCAGCTTCAAATACTACCAACGACGAATTAAGGTAACTAATGTGTTGTTTTCATTCTGGCAAATGCCTCAGGTAGCCCGTTTTGACTCATGCGACATTAAAATGAAAAACGTTCTTGCGAGAATTAGGTATT
Organism: Scaeva pyrastri; assembly: GCA_905146935.1. Taxonomy (NCBI): domain Eukaryota; kingdom Metazoa; phylum Arthropoda; class Insecta; order Diptera; family Syrphidae; genus Scaeva; species Scaeva pyrastri. Next base: position 137,193,265 of record LR989927.1, read on the forward strand.
TGCGACAAAAAATAACAAATTGTCCCATAAATTGAGCGCCATAACTTGGGGGATTATTCATTCGCGAAAATAAGCCAAATTTACGATCACACCTTGGCAACTGAAGTCCCAACAACAAAAGTCCTTACCCATAACTGTCGCACAAATTCCACCAAAATCTGATACCCGGAAATAAATTCAACTGCCAATTATTTAAGCTCCGAAATGACCATGGAACGCAACGCGTCATAACCCCACCTGTGAACTTGTGAAGATCGGTATTTTACCATGCAAGTCCGACCATTTTATATGTCCACTCCAAATAAATTATGAACTCCACAATGGAGTAGGATGGTTGGTGTTGGATTCTGTCCATTTCGCAAATCATAAACCCAATAACTACACAAGACACAACTGCGAAGGGACAAGGGAGTCGAATGACGACTGGCACTTGAGTGAAACAAAATAAAAGTTTAAATAACAGCAGTTACCAACTCGCACTTCAACTCTGCTGGACAAGAAAAAGGACGAAACGAAGCTGCCGCCAATGCTGCCGGAGGGATGCATTATTGATGTACACATCGAGCAAATAATTTTCTTACATTTATATAAAAGCGCCTAACAATGCTAATAAATAAAACATTTTGTATTAAAGTGTTTGTGGCCCGGCAGGGGGCTTACTTACACCAGCCCGTATACCCTCTCTGGTTAGGGATATTGCGTCTCGTGCGTCGCGTCGAGTCGCTATCGTGTTCGCCTATATTTGGTGCTACAGAGAAGTTACGTATCCGTGTATAACGCTGTATGACCGAACACGCATCGCGCAGTGATTGAAAAGAAAAGGTTACATTTTACCGGTTTTGGGTTTCGCAAAACGAGTCCTTGAGCTTTAACAAAATTTCGGACATTTGAACATATGTACATAACATATACATACTCGTATTATTCACGATATTTTGTTGCGAAGTGATGACACTTTTTAAAATTTGGTTTTATACTTAATTTGTGCACTTATTTATAGGCAAGAAATCACTGACTCTGTACGCACCTGATTATAAAAAGAGGATGGGTGCTACTTACACTGATTACTTCCCATTATACTTTAAAAACTTGGCATTCCTTATAGGTATTAATCGAATAACTTTTAATGTATATCGATATCAAATTTATTAATAAAAAAAACTATCAGACTTGCAGTGGAAAAACAATATGTATACCAATTTTCAATAGAACTTTTTGTAGTTTTTTATTTATTGTAAAAAAAGGTAAATTTGATATTCGTCAGCATTTTATTTAATAGATATTGACAAATAGGTATATTAAAATGAAAATAAAATACATTTATGAATATATTTAAGCCGAAAAACAATTTTTGGTACATTTTTTTGTATTGTTTTATTTCTTGCAGAAAACTGTCAATTGAATTTTTCATTTCAAATCATCCTTTTTTCCTTCATTGCATATTTAAGCAGCAAAACATTTATTTTTGGGATTTCTTTTTTTTTTAATTGCCATATGTTGAACTTTTTCCAAATTTATACTCAATCTGAATCACATCACAATGTACAAAATTTATTTGAAGTCCATAGCATTATCTATTCTTCAGACATTTTCGAATAACCCATTAATTTTTTTAATTACTCACTAAATTTTTATGAAAGACCTTCCTGCATCTTTTGAAGTTATAACCTGTGGAACAAAATTTAATTGGAATCGATGAGTTTACTCGTTCTTGGGATACGGCTGACGAAAAATTGTATCTCGAACGAACGGAACGTACGTAAACACCCTACTACAGACATCTCTCTAGAAATCACGGATTTAGATTCTACGAACCACAAAACGTCCAGATTTGTCAAAAATTTCAATTTGACAACTTGAAACGATTACAATAACTCCCTCTAGGAAGTTAATAAATAAATTTGGTGGTGCTATAACTCGTGTCTCAACCATTTCTGTCTTTGAGTAATGTTAGGGATAGATGGGACCTACAGTTACAGAAAGCAGTTTTCATTACAAGTATTACTTCTACTCTTGGAGGATTTGCCAATTCGCCGCAAGAGGAAGTAGATAGAAAAAACATTCAGGTGGCACAGCAGGGATTGAACCCAGACCTCTGGCATGACAGTCTAACCATCACACCATTTTTCTTTTAATAATCAATGCAATAGAGCTGGTTTAAAAAAGAGTGTTCATTTCAATAACTTACAATTTCCAATGATAACATAACCAACTTGTCAAAATTAAATGATGAAAAGTAATGATAGCTATAACTGGAACCTAAATTCACTATAGATGAGCGCGATAGTGTCAAATCAGTTTGTTTCAACACGATAGATGAAGACAACGGGAACAATCCATGCTTTAATATCGATAAAGCTTAAAGTTTGCTTTATAAAAATTGAGTCCCTGTATATTGTATCTTGGCAGAGAATACACATCTGTGAATTTAATAATAATTTTCATTTTCCTTTATAACAACAACACCGAAAAAAAAACTTGTATTAAAAAATAACCCATACCCACTCAACCAATACACGTTTAAAGCAAAAGTCATAAATGTTAGACATGTTCAATGTCCATATTATAAACCTGCTCTTACGTACATACATATTATAATTCCAAACCTTTCCTTTGACATCGATCGCATTCAAGTGTTAAATAAGACACAAGATTACAAGTCGTCTGGCCCGATTTACTGTCAGAACGGATGAAGTGAATTTCAAATTCCAAAGATGATAAGTAAGTGCGATCCTAACAAGACCAGTATCGCCAATATTCTCAAATTGTCTGCTTTGACTCCAGCCTCTCTGATCCGATGCGTGTCTGTTGTTTGTTCAATGTATGTATTTTGCCATAACGTATTGCTTCTGCGAACATCATTTGGCAACAAATTTAAAAAGGTAAAATAAAACAGTTGGTTTTAAAGCAGTGGCGTATCTTATTACGAACTTAAGGGCTCCGTATCCAAAACATTGTTGTGGGCCCGACTTCCAAGTTCAAAGTTAAAATAATAAATACTCGTAGATTTCTAGCCTTGATTATATTCGTATCATATCAGATTTTTTGACAGATAAAAAAGAGTGGTCTGAGGAATTCCCGATTTGGCAATAAAAGCAATTGTACTAAAGATATTTCATCTCCTAGGGAGTTATATGGATAAGAAGTTAGTGTCAAATTAACAGAATTCTTAAAACATATCGAGTGATGACAGAGAAATTTTGAATGAAGATGGTATTATGACAGCTGATTAAAAATTCTTAAAATTTTGTATAATTTTTAATTTTAATTTATAGTTCTCTAGTATTTTTTGTATTAACATGTACGCCATTTATTTAAGAATGTGAAGCAAAGGCAATTGGTGCACATTCTTTTGAGTGCAAATTTCTTTCCTCATTAGCTCTACTGCAGTTTGGGGCCCTCTATAGTTCCAGGGCCGGCGTTATTGAATTGACAGATACCGCGGTAGCTACACCCCAGCCCAAAGGTTTAAATGTACTACCCGAAACCTTATGTTAAGAACTTTTTCTTTTTGTAAACAAAAACCTCAGACAACTCTCATCCGACAACTGGACGTAATGACATGGTTGCCAGGTCCGTGTACGTCATTTGATTGGGTTGTGTTTGGTATTTTTCTGAGTAAATTGAAAGCAAATTATATATTTTTAATATTTTTCTAAAAACATTGAAAAATAAAAGAAAATATTTTTCTACTCCAAAATAAGGCATACTAGTTTCCCTTTTTAATTTTTGGTTTGTCTCCTACTTAAACTTCTTCTCACAATAAATTCAATCTCTTAAGAAATGGCAACCATTCACACTGAGCCCAAGACTTTTGCTGCACTGGTCTGTTACTGCAGCTTGGCTCCTCGATTCGATATGATTGCATGTTAAATGGTTCCCGCTGAGTTATTACGAGACAAAAATCCTTATTTATCGCCTCCTGATTTATTCGAAATTGAGCATTCTCGCTGTCAGCGTTGTTCGCCGAGCTGGCGATGGCGAGGAGATGCCGAGATCTCGTTGCCTTTTCCCGCAATAGCTGATGCTATGCTGTCTGCTGTAAGTGTTCCTGTGATCACTTCTCGTGAGTCTTATAAAAACCCGGTATTTATGCACACGGGACATGCAGTCAGGGGAGGTGAGATTACCACGAAATGGTGTTTGTTCGTTAATTAGTGAACATATTTCGTATAATCGGTGTCATATTAGTTATAAAGTGGATAAAAGCATAAAACGACAACTTAATTAATTTGGAATTCCCTCTGCGTGCATCTTCTTTCCTTTTTGATGATCCTTCTTTTGATTCTCTATGGGTCGTTTATAGGACTCTTTCGATGACTATGGTAGGTATGTGGTTGTCATGGGGTTTGGAGGGGCAGAACTCATCATTGGGATTCTTGGAATCTCCCAATCAATTCGGGTTTGATGATTTATATCTTTAAAGATGGGACACGTTCCTTATCCGTTGCCTTTATTTATAATATAATTCATTTAAAAATGAATGAATTGACCAAACGAATCGATAAAAAATTTAAAATAGGGTTTCCTGTGATGGGCATATGAAGGCTTTGTATCCATTTATTGAAATACACAACGTCTCTATTTGGGTAAAGATGTTCTTTAAGTCTATTTAGGCGTTGATTGATTGAGGTGTTTATCAGATAGTTGGGTTTCTTAGCACATGATAAATTCATATTCATTTTTTTATAAAATAATTGTTTAACACTCACATTGGAATTTTAAGTTTATGGATGTAACTTTAAAGTCAGGGAGCTATTTAAAAAGAAGGAATATTGAATGTAAGACTTACATTAGGAATAATTTTCTTGTTTATTTTATTGCTTTTCTTGAGCTCGAAGTAGACGTTAAGAGGATATGGGAAAATTAATTTTAAGAGGATTAATGCAATATATACATATGTATATGTACATACATATACGAATTACTCTCCGTAATTCATATTTTATATTAATTTGTTATATCAATTATCATGTACCTAACATTTTATTAGTCAAAGCGTTTAGATATGTAAGGAGAGTTATTCTGCTGATAGAACTTTTAGTATTAAAATCTTAAATTTCATAATAGGTACGTTCGAAGAATAACCGGTCAGCATGTATTCGGTTTGCAGAAAAACCTTTAGCACTTATACGATATACCTACACAGCACTTACGTGTCACACTCACAATATGTTAACTCAATGACTGCACTAAATGAATTCATTGATGTTTTCATCAATTTTTCTTCAACAAAGAAAATAGATTTCATTCATTCAGTAATGAGCATGTCGGTAACGCGAACCCATAAGATTTAATTCTACTAAAAAGTGCCCACTAGTCTAATTATTTGGATCATTTAAACAGGTTTCAAATCTTAGGAGGATGTCTTTTGTGTCACTTCTTCTATCGAGATCTTTCTTTATTAAACTATTGTTATAATCAAATGCGATTGAATTTAAGAAATAACACAAATTTAACAGTTAAAATCAGAGGGAGTGTAAGGCGCTTTAAATATTCCCTTAGAACTTCTACTCGGAAAAATCATGTTGGAAAAAATAATCTTTTAATGCAAAAGAGTTTGAAAATAGTGAAGGTTATAAAATAAATTAATATTATGTATGTAGTATGTACTCTGTCCAATCAGTTTTCGCAGTTCAGGGAAGATAGGACATCTGGCTCTAACAGCAAAGGCAAAGCAATCCCATTGAATTGTCTAAAAGAAAAAAATTTCCAAGGCTTCCATATTAATCTAAAGATCTCCCATAAAACAAAGAAATTCATTTTCACACGAATAAGCAGGAAAATAGTAGACGATTTTTGTATGGACCAAACAGGACGTATTCGAAAATCCATTCAAAAAAATTTCAATCAGCTAAATTCATACGTTCTTAACGTCTTTTTTTCCAAAAAAATCAAAACTGTGAAACAAAACAAAAAACAACGGCAACAAAAAGTCTTCAAGTATCCTAAAAAGCTTATAAAAAGCTTCCATTCTTGAAAGCTCCCTTGAAGTGGTAGTGGTAGTAGTAGTGGTAGTGGTAGTGGTAGTGGTAGTGGTAGTGGTAGTGGTAGTGGTAGTGGTAGTTGTAGTGGTAGTGGTAGTGGTAGTGGTAGTGGTAGTGGTAGTGGTAGTGGTAGTGGTAGTGGTAGTGGTAGTGGTAGTGGTAGTGGTAGTGGTAGTGGTAGTGGTAGTGGTAGTGGTAGTGGTAGTGGTAGTGGTAGTGGTAGTGGTAGTGGTAGTGGTAGTGGTAGTGGTAGTGGTAGTGGTAGTGGTAGTGGTAGTGGTAGTGGTAGTGGTAGTGGTAGTGGTAGTGGTAGTGGTAGTGGTAGTGGTAGTGGTAGTGGTAGTGGTAGTGGTAGTGGTAGTGGTAGTGGTAGTGGTAGTGGTAGTGGTAGTGGTAGTGGTAGTGGTAGTGGTAGTGGTAGTGGTAGTGGTAGTGGTAGTGGTAGTGGTAGTGGTAGTGGTAGTGGTAGTGGTAGTGGTAGTGGTAGTGGTAGTGGTAGTGGTAGTGGTAGTGGTAGTGGTAGTGGTAGTGGTAGTGGTAGTGGTAGTGGTAGTGGTAGTGGTAGTGGTAGTGGTAGTGGTAGTGGTAGTGGTAGTGGTAGTGGTAGTGGTAGTGGTAGTGGTAGTGGTAGTGGTAGTGGTAGTGGTAGTGGTAGTGGTAGTGGTAGTGGTAGTGGTAGTGGTAGTGGTAGTGGTAGTGGTAGTGGTAGTGGTGGTGGTATAACTGAAATAAGGAAACCGAAATATATTAGCAAATTTTAAGTATTGTGAATGAGTAATAAAATAATCATCTTAGGCTCAAGCTGATGTATTTAAGAGTTTGACTGCTTCTATGTTTTTTTAAATAAACCTTTTCATTTTCATCAACAGATTTTTAAAGACATTGTTTGTTCTTAGCTCTATCTTGGATTCATAGACACGTATAGTAACATATCTTTTATATACATATGTATATAAACATACATATGTATGTATGTATGTATGTTACATATAAGCGAAAAATAATTATAATAAAGAATAAATAGCGCCACTCTGGATACAAATTACTTTTATTTAAATAAACAGCACACGATTCTTGTGTTAATACCAGCAAAATAAAGAGGAGGATGAAATTGTGTGCTTAAAGGATCATCCACCATCCACACGATATATCCCGGGTAATTTGTACCTTGAATGTCGTGGTTATGGGATGTGAGCATCACTACACGACATGTACCATGTTTTGCTTTTGCATCCGACAGTCAGGATGTCTACATATACGTCAAGCCACATCAGAATGTGGTGGCTAAAAAACAATGTTTTTTTTTTATAGTTTTTTGCCTTTCAGTCGAACTTCGCAATTTAGGATGCAAGCAAGAGCAGAGAAGTCTTAAGAGTGAAGCTAAATGGAGGATAATGATGGGAAGACATGGAAGGGAAGTGTAATCAAGTCATGATTAAGGTACGCCCCATAATTTTATGTAGATTGACTTCACACAAAAATTCCACTCACCATGTGCGAAACTTCGGTTTTTATCTGCTTTTTAAACAAAAATTGACAAGTTTTCAAAACATTGTTCGTCAATGAAGGAATGAACAAGTTGAAAATACACAAGTACACTTAGTTATGGCTGGATTTTTCAGCTTCGGAATCTTAAATATTAAACCTTTTTTCATGGTGTGAAACCCAAACCAATGTTTAAAAATAGTCAAATTAAATGAAAGTTAACTTCCCTTTTAGAATTTCTTATATTAATTATAATAAACCGAACTATTTCGACCTTTCATAAATAACCTTTTAAATTTGCGACCATAAAGATCTTCCTATGGCATAACATAAGGATACCCTAGCCTAGATCGATTTTGGCACCTGAAGTAGAGACACGCTCGCTTTAGCCAAGGCTTTGCTCGACAGGATGTCTTGCCATTGCAAAGCGTCATTAACATAATAGAACGTGTGTTTTGTTGTTTTATGACTCATGACGAAAAGAAATATGTACATATGTACATACATATAGATATGTACGTACATGCATATGTATAAATGTATAATACACAAAATTATGGTTCAAGAAACTAAAAATACCTTGAATAAAAAGTGGCTGCTGCTGTTGCCTTTAACTTTAACTTTGACGTTGATTTTTGATTGTGTACGGGGATGTATTGCTCATCACAAGGAGCCATTTGAGGTGCACAAATCGTGCGAGATGAGATGATTCCTTTCCTCTACATCGCCATGACGCCATAGCTTGTGGAGAAGCATATTAGATAGTATTTTACACACACACAGCACGATGGTATCTCTCGGATAATGAAGGGAAATCTTTTCGATATAATAGGGCTGTTCTGATATTTGTAGCGCCAAACCAAGTCGACCCAGGATCCAACTCTTGCCGAAGAGATGATGTGATGCAGACAAGATGCATTCACTAGTTGTGGCGTCCGTTGAGGTTTGCATTGAATGAGGCGAATTATCGCGGCGTTTTGTTTATTTTTATGCTATAATTTAACCCATAATTGCACGCCAGCGGGTAGAATTTGTAACTAAACTGCAAATTAGCAGCCAATTCAACAGCCGATTAATAACTATAATTATTTTGGCTTTAACTGACGATGGTGAGATGGTGGAGCTTCTTGGGCTGCTCGATGGTAGAATCAGAGTGGAACTCTGTTTGATCGCTTATTCGCCAAGACATCGTCGAGTAACGGGTGGATAGAATGGATGAACAAACTTAAAAGAAAGGTTCTTCAATGGGTTTTCGTGATGCACCAGGAGGGCTGATGATGATAGTGTCCGTGTCCAGCAGGCTTCACAGACTATTCCTCCATCGTTTTTGTCTTGGTAGAATTTATTAGGAATGGTGAAAATTATGTGGTAATAGTATGAGCATTGCACAATTTTGCTGTCGGTTGTGAATTTGTGTCGATACATCGAGCAACTCGATTAAAGCTGTTTCACCCAAAGGAGGCATCGTGCTCTTATTAATTGTGGTCATAACCGATTGTCGATGATTAGAGGAGGTTTTTTATATTCTATATATGTGTATTATGATGTTTTCTCGGGAATTCCAAAGCCATTTGGTGTACGTAAACTTTTTTGTATTTCCTGTTGACAGGATGAGTAATTGATGTCAATTTGTTATTATTATTATCAATTATTGCCCTGCACAAACCAAAACATAAACTTTTGTTGAAAGCCTTTCAGTGTATTATTTATTGATGATATGTAGGTATGTAAACTTTAGATTTGTGCAAAAGGCATTTGTGTTGAAAGTATATCATATATTGTATACACATAAATATGTATAAAATTTACACAATTAGGTATTTCTAGTTTTTCCGGATATGGAAAATAAAGTCTAAATCACAACATTCCATTTCCATATTTTACAAATATTTTTACGTCTGTGAAACAGTAAACAGAAGACTTAATCATAAAAAAAAATGCATGTTTGCACTAGAATTTAAGGTGATTCTCTTTTCAAATAGGTAGGCTGAACAGACTTGGCATGTGTTAACCTGATGGCGAGCAGTGTAAGCGAACCATTTTTATATATACTATACATAGATATAATTTATCAAATACTTAAAAGTAGAAAGTTCGTTGTCAAGAGTGTCAATATAACGTCTATTAAAGTTTTTGACACGAAATAAAGATAAGGAACTGACGCAAGCTGGTGATTGTGGGGCCACATATGCTTCCATTGGCGAGCAAAAGTGTTGTGAAGTACCTTGGCATCTGGTTGGATCAGTATATACATTTCCACAGACATGCAGGTGCTGCTTTTACTAAAGCTAAGGGAGAGTTTGCCCTATTAAAAGCGGCCTTGACAGCACGGTGAAAGTCATTTGCCCGTTGTGGTTCAACATCTCACCATTACAAATGGTAATATTTCGAGTGTTTAAAAGGCATTGCCATCGTGGATTATTTCGAACACTGGAATCAGAGTACAAACATTCTATTCCAACCTGACTCTATACAACCTACATAAAGTAGAATTGATATAGTTATTATGAGAGTGCGTAATAAATTAAAAAATGCTATGGCTACAGCGACGGATACTGAGGGGGGGGTCCTGGGGGTTTTATCAAGTATCTGATTGCAAAAACTTTAAAAATAATGACGCAAAATTTTAAACGATTTAGCAAATTGTTAAACCCATTTTTAGCAATTTGCAAAGCTAAAAAGATGGTTTTACTAATTTTAAACGATTTTAACATTTTACTATCTCTTAACATATTTTTAATGTTAAAATCCGGAAAACCCAACTTTAACTTTTAGCAATTTGCTTAAGCCATATGACACCTGTAATTATCCTAAAAAAAAATTCTTTCCAATTTTTTGATTCGTGTATTTTTCATAATTCGTTATGTTTTTAATCAATAAAATGCTATCGGTAGACAAAGATATCTAAATATTTGAAGTCTTGGTGCAGAAAAATGAGTTTTTTTTACTACATCAAGATGATGGAATACTAGAATAAAACTGTGTTCACGTTAATTTTAATCTTATGTCGTTTTCAATTGGCAATCTGGAATCAGAAAAAAGCATTCTCAAAGCGTTCAATTGGGCAAAAGTGACAGTTCTAATTCTGAAAAAGAAGAGATTTCTCTTCTGGATTTGAAGTCAGAAGCAAAAACAGAATCACTCACACATTCAAAGATTTTACATGTTACACTTGACAAATGTCATATTTTTGAATTAACAAATTGTGCGAACTGTGAAGTGATTGCTTGAAATTAAAACTAAACTATAAAAAAATGGATAATAATATTGACAATATCTTAGCAATTCTTCCTAATTTGTTAGAAACATTTTTGGAGTCGTCTTCCTCATCTTCTTCATCAAGTGATGACGATGCAAGTGATGCAGTTAATTTTCTATTGCAGGAGTTTTCCAAAAAGCCAAGATTGCAAAACTACCAATACAGTCACACCAAACTTCAAATTTTTCAGAATTCACAAAAGTGTTCAATTGGGATTCTGCTTCTACTTCTCATTCCGGATTGCCAATTGAAAACGACATTATTGGATTGGATACAATTGGGTTGGGACATTTCCAACTAATGCGTCCGTTTAAGTACCTATGTTTGCTTTGCTAATTCTCACAGACCGTCACTATTTGGACATGTTCGGATGACAGTTTTTTAATAAAAAGGAGTTAGCAATTTACTAGTCAGCAAAACGAAAAAAAGGGTTTAAAATTTTGTAGTCGTTAGCAAATTGTTAAATATTTAGCAAATTGTTAGTTAGTAAAATGTTTTCATTATTGCAATTTTTTCTCTACAAACCTATATTTAATCTTTTGTGGTTGAAATTTGGTGTAAGTAATGCACAGTGGTGTGTTCGGTTAATAATTAAATATGGATTGTATTTGTATGTCAAAAATGTTGGTTCAAGTGTCATAGTTAGGTATAGTTGAAGTTATTTACGAACGCGTTTTTATTTAGATATGGTTGATCTGTCAAACAAACACATTTTAATTTTGATTTCAAGAATTAAGTATACTTATTTTTAATATATTTAAAATGGAAATGGAAGGAAAAATGTAATCCAAATCAAATTTATTATTTTTGCAAAATATTTCGCTTTTAATATTTTGATTATATAAATAAAACATTTGACTTTGACAGATCAACATTTTTAACTCACCTCCTAGACATAAGTTGGATATAGTTAGAAATAGTTACTATTTAACACACCAACCATTCATTTCCGTGCAAGTAATGTATGCGACAGTGTTGGAACTTCTACCACTTAAGTGATAGATCTACAACCTTTTAGCGCCTACGAATATTCACGGAGATATTGATATGTGAAGCGATGAAATCTTGGACATTCTTGCTAAAAGCAAGAGAAAATTAAATATAAGTTCCTATTTTGTTTCTTCGTTCAAAACTATTTTAAAAACAGTTTTTAACATCAACATAAACGAAAATTTTCAAATTGTTATTTTTGGACCCCACCCGAAATTTTTGTCTGGATCCGCCCCTGTATGGCTGTATTGGTTTTAAGGTATTACTACGCAGATTTAATGTTTTAAGTAGTTATAATTGGTTTTACTGAAACTTAAGTTAGATTTAATTTTAGTTTTATTTATTCTTATATAGATTTTATTGATTGGTTTTATTAGTTTGTGAGTAATTTTAAGAAACAAGTAATTAAAAAAAAAAACTATAAAAAGACAAAGAAACCAAGTTTTTCTGAATTTTCTTGGTATACAAAAATTATATTAGATTAGTTTCAATTAGATAGATAGAGAGGTAGATTTTTATTTCATTTAAAGCCGTATCTATAATAAAAATTTTGCCATTGGCTTTTTTCACTAATTTAATTAAATTTTTGTAGTTTGAAAAAAGGAATACGACGTTAAAAACGTATTTATCACATTGAAACTAAAAAAAAGGATTAATTTGAGTGGTTATTGTAATGTGTGGTTTGGTCCATAAAAATCGCCCATTATCTTTCCGCTTAGTGGTGTAAAAATGACGTTCTTTGTTTTATGGGAGCCCTTTTGACTATCTTCACAGCTTTTTGTTGACTGATAATGGACAGTAAGTTAGGTGTAGAGACTATCTTTAATTTGAAGGACAAAAGCAAAGCATATATTTTACAACATTTACGTACATACCAATCGACGCGTGTATGTACCTATACCTGTAGGTATGTTAGTGACTTTTGTTTAATTTGTAAATGTAGTACCTAGTTACTATTTATTAAGGTATTAAATGCTACCGTTATATTACTGTATTATATATGTATATCTATGTACATGTTATATGTTAAACCGATCGTTACTTTTACTTTTGCTTTATTTATAATTATAATTTCTTTTACCGATCGTTATTTCTGTTGTAGGTATAAACTTCTCTCTTTTCCTCTGTTAAAATATTATAACCTAAACTTAAGAATACAGAAGAATAAAGTTCAGTAGTTCACTAGTTCAGTTGAGTTTGGAACGCCGAGCAACTAAGACGTCTTTCATTTCGTGCAAGCTATAACAACTCAAAATTTAAGAAACATATATGTAAGTACTAAAATTTCCAGAAGATCCTCAATCCAAAATAAAACGATAACAAGTTAACTTTAAACTATTTTCCCTGCCGTCCCTTTGTGAAGTGTGGCGTGTAACTTTCTGGTTGTCTTACGCAAAGAGTCGCACACACAGGTTATTTTTTTCCGTTTGTGTTTTTCGCCTATCAGTGAATACACAAAAACAACCCTTATTCTAGGTGGAGGAGATTGTCGACGAGTCGGAGTCAGCGTTGCCGGAAAAATAAATTTGAAAGTGCCATTGCTGACAACAGAAAGTGCCATTTTGGGCCCCTGGGTGCCTTCAACAAAAATATATAAAAATTCCAAAGATTTCATGTGTTATTTTCAAGTTTATTAATTGCACTTCAAAACTTAAAGAATAATAAGAATAAATAAACATTAAATTAATAAATAATAAATTAAAACATAAAGTAAAAGAACTTCATTAAAAGAAACATAAATAACAAAAAATAAATAAAATTTGTCAATTAACAATAAACATATTATATACTATCTAGTTTTAAGTTTTCTACCGTTAGTACCTACTTTAACGGATTAAATAAATAAATCTTTAGGTGGTATGAAGTGCTGGCAAGTTTCACCCTTTATTATATCGTTAAAAGACAAAAGCGATTTTATTACTTTGTAAGAAAGTCGATTTTTATTATGGGTTTTAATGTTATTTAAGCGTGAAAAAACTCTTTCCGCTAATGCACTGCCATGTGGTAAAACTAAAAGCCTGATCATGAATTTGGATATATTTGTAAACATTTGCTCGTCGATAACATTTCTCATGTTTCCTAATTCTATCCAATAATTTGTTGAATCCTGAGCAAACTTTGATTCGATTTGTTCAACGTCAAAAATTTGTCTCATTTCATCGAACAAAACTTCATTTTCGTAGAGTGCCATTTAAAGCGTTTGAGTGCCACAGTGCCATTTAAATTAAAAAGTGCCAAAAGTGCACTATAGTGCCATTTCGGCAACGCTGGTCGGAGTATACTATTGTACACAGCTCAGCTGCGAGAGTGGCTACAACGATTGGCAAATCGAGTGGGGGAACGAAGTCTTCTTTAGCTGTTCGCTTAAGCGAAATCCGCTCACAGCAACGAGGCGAGGCGAGGCAGCAAGGAAAACAACGATAAATGCCCACGGAGAAAATGAAGATCGAGAGTTACAAGAAGAAGACGATGCTAGTGGAGGGAGCGAAAAAACAATGGATAGCCCAAAACAGATTGACGATGACGATGAGTTGTTGTGGTGAGAAATCGATCGGTTGAGGAAAGAGAACGAAATGTTAAAACAGATGGAGAAGTTAGGAAGAGGTGGAGTGACGACGGGAGCGACAACAGCAGACAGATGGAGAGACGACGAGATCGAGAACGGGTGATACAATGGAAGCGACAACAAGCAGGACGATGCAACACTATGCTATGCATAAGGAGTTGGTTGTAGATTACGATGGTGGTTCGAACATAGAAGTATGGCTGACGAATTTTTTACGTTCCATTATTGAGTCGTTGTGCAACGGGGCTAAGTGAGACAGATTTGCAAACGGTTTGAAACGAGAGAATGGAAAATTACCGAAACATTTGATGAAATTTTTTCCGATAAGACCCGGCTGGCCACAGGATTAGACTTTGAGGAGAAGGAATTGGTAGAATATAAACCTCTACGCTCTGGTTAGCAATTTTACGACTAATGCTGAGCTGTACATGTACATATATTGTATACCTTCCAGATTTTTTTTTCTGTTCGCATACAAAAATTTCATATAAACATCCAAAAAAACGTCCTTGTCTGAATTTCGTATGGCACCAAAGACGATGGGCGATTTTTAACTTCCCATAGGAGTTATTGTAATCGGTCCGATTTCCCATATTGAATTTTTTGTGTGTGCGTATATAGTACGTTCGTATGTTTGTACGTTCGAGATACTATTTCTTGTCGACGGTATCTCGAGGACGAATAGCGATATCGACTCCAATTAAATGTTCAAAAGGGATTTTCATAAAAACTTGCCAAGCGTTTTTTCACTATAGAAATTTAAAAAATAGTAAAAATTTTGGTTGGCCGCAAATATCTCAGGAGCAGGTAATGCTTTTGACTTCAAATAAATTTTCTTGTGTACATTGTGATGCGATACAGATTTTGTATTAATTTTAAAAAAAAACTTGAACATACCGTTATTTTTTTAAAACAGAAAAACCAAAAACAATATTTATAGCGCACAAATATTTTTCTTATATTTGTTGATATTTAGACCCATTCGGCGAGATATTTTATTCTGCTATTCTGTTAATCTATTTATGAGTTCCCATACAAAAGTTTAAGTTGTCAAAAAGTCTGTTATGAAATTTAATTTTGGTATTCAGTATGCTAAAAGGTTAACTATTTATCTCCCTTACTCCACTAGTTACTTATGGAATAGTAATAATATTCTGCTCTGTGTTATTGACTCAAGGACAAATCCATCTCTCCACTCCGCGGTACTAGCGCCAATGCGGAATGTTGTTTCCCCTGAAAAACTTGACTATGAGACTACTATGGTATACCTAGTTATCTACCATATAGGTACAAAGCCCCTAATACATTATGTATAGACATACATTTGTAAAATGTTTATCATTTCATACTTACTTATTATTTTAAGTTTTCAAATATTTGACAATAGCCGTTTTAGATTATGACAAAACAAGTCGTGGGGACTGAAATAGGAAGAATCCCTATTTTTTCCTTTTGTAAATTGTGAAATGTCACAGCCCAAACGGATTATAAATTTGATTGTGCAGGTAAAACACTTCGAGATTTGTTCTAAATCTAATTCCCTAAATCTCGGATTTGTTTAAAAATGAAAAACAGAAAGGAAAAGAGATGAAATCTGTATTTATTACATTTATAAATATCAAAAGAAATAAGGTTTCACAGAAATTGTATTCTATTTTTAAAGAACATCATTCCATCTACTATAATCCAAATACCAAAATATAACTTCAAATCAAAGATACCCATGACCCATAACATAAAAACTCTGCATTACATTCCTCCGATGAATCCAAGAAAACTAATACAACGTTTTCATCGGGCACTACACCTAGTTTAATATACTACGTTTCCATCAGATACTACACAGAGATTTAGGTAGATTTGTCATAAATCTCCTCTAAATCTTAAAGACTAACCATACAAACAGACAGATTTGTCATAAACCTCCTTGAAATATCGTTTTCCCAAAAGTAGCCAAATGTTACTTACGATAAACATTTATCGAAGCGAAGATTTGCCATCACTACATAGTCATAGGGACTGTCCCTATGTCCCTATTTCCCTATGTCCCTATGTAGGCTTAAATCTTTAAAACTACGCAAATGATTTTGATGCGGTTTTTTTTTATATGTACATATTGTAGAACTAGATAATATTTTTTCAATAAAAAAAATGATTTCATTCTAGACTGCGTTTCATTCCATATTCATTAACTCCTAAAAGCATTATACGACAGTTGAGGTTTGCAATATCTATGTATATAGTATACTTTAAGGTGGCGCAATTATAGTCTATTATATAAATTAATGTTTAAATATGTATAGTATAGAGGCTTACAGGTCACAATTTTTTGTGAGGTTTCTTATGAGGTGGTCACAATTTCGTATTCTGTTTAAGCCCTCATAAGAAACCTCATAAAAAACTCACCACAGGAAGGTGAATTTTTTATTGTGAGGTTGGCCAGCTGATTTCTGAAAACAAACAGCTTTCAAAACATAACCGGCGGAATTAAATAATAATAAAAATGAATTCTATTGGTAAACAATTCGTTTAAACATTGATGTTTACATTTAATAATTATAATTTATATTCTAGATGATCAGAAAACCAAACGAGCGTCGTTTAAAAAAAATATTTACTTTTTTACTTTTGTTTATATGTATGTACTATGTAAATTCTTACTTTTCATTAGTTGATGAAACTTCTTCCAAAAGATGTATTAAAATCAAATTCAATTCCATTTTTCTTCTTATTTTGATATTTTTGTATAGTTTTGAGGGAAAGATGTGTCTACTACGTGAATTGTGATTTGCCGATGACCAGATCATAATATTCAAGTTTTTATGAGGCTCACAAGTTGTGAGGTTTTTGCCAGAATACGAAAAAAGCCACAAAATCGAATTCACCTCGAGTTATGAGGTTATTGTGACTTGTGAGGCATCAGTGAGGTTGCCAGAATAAGGCTGACTATTTTTGTAAGTTCCGAGAATAATTAAAATTTTGATCGGTTGGTGAAATATCGGCCAGTCTAACAGCCAGGCGAGACAAAGTTTGCCGGGTCCTGATGTAGTCATCTACAATTCAGGATCTTCATTTGAGGTTATTTATATTTGTATGGAAAATCTTCGAGATTTAAAGGAGATTTATGGTTAGGTTAGGTTAGGTTAAGGTGGCTGCTGAAAAGAAGACCAGCACACTTAGACCATCAATGGTCCATTGTGATACCACTTGGATCATAAGATCCTCCTACTCGTTGAACCATTTGGAGCTAACAATAAAGCTTTTGAGACGGTGAAGGTCAAGGTTAATTAGATCACTAGGATCATTTTAGTAGAAATTAATGACAAATCTATCTAAATCTCGGTTTAATTCCCAGTGAAAACGTAGTATAAATTAGGTACCATCAATTATTGAATTTTTATTTCAGACCATCAGTGTACGCTTTCATCGCGTCCAGCATTCCATACAAGCAAAAGCTCAACCTATGAACGTATGCTACTCTACACCTCTGGTTTCACCACTCAAGACCACAGCCATTTTGTATTTTTGTTGTGTCATAATTTTTTTTCTTCACCCAAGAGAAGACTCAACACTCAGCCAGCAGTGTAGAACTGTAGATTGAGATTCTATTCCGTATAAAAAGAAAGTAAAGTGATTATTTATTTATCTTTCAAAAGCAGATTTCAACTGAAACCAACAAAACAATATAAATATTATAACCGTGATATAATCAAGTGTTTTTACAAGTTAGTATACTTCTATTTTAATAAAAACAAATTAGAAAATCAACCCAACAAGAGCAAGTGTCAAAAAAAGAAAAACCTTTGTTCTTTTTTCTGCTCCTCGTCTTAACCTGCCCAAACCCAAAGTCGCAACCACAAATATTTTTTTTAAATAGATAATTCGTTGATAAATAAAACAGCCAGTGCGTAGAATATCATTTGAATAATTTTATGGAATTGCGAGCATTTAGCTTACAAACTACGCTGCAATTTTGGTTCCTTTTGTCTTTGAAAAAAAATCAAACAAAGACGTCACAACTTACGTCAGGAATTTGCCTTTTAAAATGTTTTTCTTTTTTGTGTTTGTCTTTCTTCTATCAACAGACTACGAAGCAGAAAAGAATCACAGTAAAACTAAAACTGGTCTGTGGTCTTGCTGTTGTGGAAATCGGAAAATTTAATTAATAGATGAATCAAGCCGAGGGCTTACGGAACAAATTGTGCTTCTTAAAAAAAAATACAAAAAGTAGGAGGGTGTCATGAATGTGCATAAAAAACTGAAGTTGAACTGATCATCAGTGCTGATTTATGAGTCATGTGGGCACTGTGTGTTTTAGTAGTAAACAAGATAACAAAGCAGCTTAAGGAAATATCAATCATATTGAGCTCGAATAGAACAAGTGTATACACTCAGAGAATGGCACTTTAGCTTATCATCTTTCTCTCGATTGCAGTTTGAATCCTTGTTTGTGCCACGCCAAAGACGCTGACCCAGAAATCTCGTCACTCAAGAACACGATAACAGCGAACCTTAAACAATCTACATATTTCTAACAAAATTCCTTACTTTTTATCTCGTTTCCATTGATATTCATGTTAAAAGTGAGCAATGTTGTTGAGCTTTAAGTTACAAGTGAAATTCGCATTAATTTTGTTATCTATCTGCCACATGAAAGAGAAAGTAAATGTTGGGTACAAGAAAAAATTCAAAAGAAGAGATTTGTTTTAAAAGAAATGATAAGACATTCCTATGCAGATTTCTTATCAAATGCATTGTAATGTATGTTATCTACCCTCGATCAAGTTTAAATACAAAATTTGTATATGTTATGAAACTAAGTTGAGTAACAGCTAGCAAAACGCGCACCTTAGTCGTAACTAACTACAAAAACTAAATCGCTTCACCTTTTAGAATATGAATAAAGCCCTTAGTTGAAAAATACACTGCAATTTCTATAAATTGAAGTTTTTCTTAGTTTTAAAAATTGTTGTATTTTATCTTTACTTAATTCTCCACAATTTCTTTCCTGTTACAGACGTGTGTTTTGTATGCTTGGTATTATCTTCAAACAAATATAAATTTCTTACTGTTAACCCCATTGAGCATAATAATAAATAAAAACCGCCTCAAAAATATTTCCTATACGAGTTGTAAAATCTTATTGAACTCAATTTCAGGTCCAAATAAAAAAGAAAAAAACAATGGCCACGAGGAAAAAGTCTCTATTGAAAGTCATCATTTTGGGTGATAGTAGCGTTGGCAAGACATCGCTTATGAATCAATATGTGAACAAGCGTTTTTCAAATCAGTACAAAGCAACGATTGGAGCTGACTTTCTTACAAAAGAAATTGTTGTAGATGACCGTGTTGTCACAATGCAGGTTGGTTCATTTAAATTTGTTTTCATTTTTTATTTCAAAACCATTGATATATTTTTGTTTGTTTGTTACATAGATTTGGGATACTGCTGGACAAGAACGCTTTCAATCATTAGGTGTTGCCTTTTATCGTGGAGCCGATTGTTGTGTACTCGTTTATGATGTGACTGTTCCGACAACATTCAAAAACCTTGACTCATGGCGTGATGAATTTTTAATTCAAGCCAGTCCACGTAATCCTGAGCAATTTCCATTCGTTGTGTTAGGAAATAAAGTTGATTTGGAGACACGTCCAGTAAGAGATATTATTTAACTAGTTTGTTTTAGCTCAAAATAATTTTTAAAATTAATTTGTTGAAACAAAAAAGAATCCAAACCGACGAGCTCAGCAATGGTGTCAGTCGAAGAACGATATACCATATTTTGAGACTTCAGCAAAGGAAGGAGTAAACGTGGAATTAGCCTTTCAAACAATCGCCAAAAACGCTCTTGCTCAGGAAGTCGGGGTATGTTATAAGTTTAATATTTATTCTCTTTTTTCTCTGTGGCACTTTGTAATGGAATACTTATGAAACAAAAGTTTTATGTTTTAATTCACTAAGTTTACAAAGTACCTACAATTATTACAAAATAACAAAACTTTTTTTTGGAATTCTGGTCTATATACAAATTTCAATTTTTTTTTAAATATCTTATATTATACCTTATAACCCAAGTAGATTCTAATCTTAGTCGTGCTATAGGTTTAAATTGTCAAAAAACAATGTTTCACCATCTCCAATACCGTAATTTTATACTCTAAGCTATAATGGAACATTCGGTGATTGGAAGCAATGTTTATTAGCTGCAATCAGCCTCCCAACACTGCTATGTGTGTATATTACTCCTAAACTACACCGTCTGCAATTTGATTCAAGTTGAAAGACAGGATAGCTTACATCTCAATTTATGATCGCAATATTATTTTATTGCAAATTATTTGTCTATTATTCGACAGTCACGATTATCTGTTAGCTCCAAACGATTTTAACAGATGGCGACATCTGTTGACTAGATTCAGTAAGTATTCAATATTTGACGCTATGTTAAATGTCCAAACGTTTCATATAAGCTTCAATTTAATAGCATAACCACCACATGTTGCTGAGGCTTAAGTATAGGTTTAATTTATTTCGTAGTAAACCGAAATACAGTGAATTTTACTTTTCAATTTTTGGTGTTACCGTTAAGTATTATGAAATAGTTATATTTCAAATATATATAACATACAAGTGTTGTTGAACGAAGTTCTATTGAACAATTATTAAGTGGGTGTAATTCACAAATTAGTGAGTAAAATACTTATCTTTTTTCTTCTATCCGACATTTTACATGGACGTACTTTTTGAATTTCGCATAGTTCCCATAGGCTTTTACTAAAATGAATTTGGGCTAGAAACTTGTAATATTTTGTTTTTTTGAATCGTTTATAGATCTTATATTTCGTACATGAAAAGTTATCAACCGAAGAACTGAATAAACTGGCCTAAAGTCTACCCTACTTCGAAATTCATGAAAAGTTTTCTTAAAATCTGAAAGCATTTACAAATATCTAATTGAACAGTTTTGTATTCTATTTAAAAATTGTTTAAAATATAAAATAAAATATTTATTGTTATTTGATATACAAAGTTTTGATTTACCAAAATGATTTGGGTATATTCTGCAATAAATTTTGTGGTACCATGGTCTGGTACCAATTTTGAAGCATATTATACTGTTGGAAGAATATTAGTAAGTAGACACTCACATACACACTGTTTGTTTTGTACCTCCATAATTCCAAAAATAAAATTAAAAAAAAAATATTTTTTTTCAATTTTTACTGCATTGAAATAAGAAATAGAATAATTAGGTCTTAGTTTTTAATGGTCGATTTTTAGGCGATTTAATAATATATTGTTTTTATTTGTTTAGAAAGAAAATATCGTTACTATATTTTTCCTTTTTATTTGTTGTGTATTGTCTTCATTATTCAAATGTAGTATGCAGTTGAAACTCATTGAACTCCTAGTTCATTTTCGGCCCTAAGATGTCTCGCTTAGATTTACATATTTCAGTAAAAACATACATTTGTTTTCTTTAATTTTTTTCCTATACTTTTCAAATTCAAAAATATTTATTTTTCAATGAAAAGTCCATGGAATTATATATTATATAAAATATTGCAAAATAAAAAAATATTTTGAAACTAGGTATTCCATTACAAATTGTCACCTTACATACTTTTATATTAGTTACTTATAAATTCAAATTTGTATTTCTTTTCTTTTAACAGAGGGACGAGATTTACAATCATTTCCCAGACCAGATTCGCCTTGACGGTGACAGAAATAATCGAAACCGAAATTCAGACAACTGTCAATGCTAATAAACTCATTCGAAAAATATTCATTCAACTAAAAAAATTAATAATTCTATCATTATACATACATTAATGAGTATAATGATTTATAAATAAAGCAAGTAAGAATTATTTTAAGTAAATACAAATACAGAAATAAAACATTAAAGGAAGCAGCTCCAAATTAAAAAAAAAGAAAAAAACAAAATAACATCCAAACAGATAACAATAAGAAATATATGCAAATACTGTGTAGAATTTGTATTTTGTTTTAAGCAATGTTTCTTAAACAAACAAAAAACAACAAAACTTTTTTGTGGTCTTATTATTTAATTTTATATTTTGCTTTGCAAGTGTTCTTATATTGCGTAAGCAACATTTACTACTGCTTGTCTTTTATATTAATAAATTAAATTTCCGGAGTAAACTAAAGTTAATAAAATAATATATTTAGACAAAAAGTGCGTAATTTTTTCAATCGACAAAACAGAATTCCATAAAGGAGCTATTGGCAGGACTTCATCATATTTTATTTAACTAAAAATGAAAGCTTTATCAAAATTGGTTAAGTTAAAATCTTGAAGTCATGCACAAAAACTCGAGAGTTTCCATTGAAATGAATGTCTCTATTTTGTCTTCCATAAGTAGTACTAAAGAGGAAGTGTTCTAGTGGAGCTTATCACGCTTAAAATTGACAATGATGGCATGTTTCATCCAAGCAAAGAAATACATTTCTACCGAAAAGCCCACTTATTGCTTATTTATTCAAGTTACCATTATTTATGTAATTATATTGTAAATGAATAATAATAATTATACTTCAAGTAATTTCCAAGGATTTAATATGTTAACAAATTCACTGCATTCAGCTCTTTTAATGTAATAATTTTGATACATTTATTAAACTAAATAATGTATTCGTGATATGTGCTTAAACCGTTTTTGACGCATGTATCAATATTTGTTTATTATCAAGCAGATAGAAGACACATTTCACTTTCACAAGGTTCACATTGAAATATTGATGAGATTACCACGGACATTATCACTTAAAACAAACATTAATTATTAAAACTCAAATGAAAATTACCTTTATGAATTTGAAAAGGGCAAATGAAGTTACAAACATAAAAACATTTTCAAAAGTCATGTTGATTTGGAAAAATATGTATTTGATATTAAATAACTGAAACATTAAGTAAAGTAGAGGAATTTAATTTTGTTTAGCTAAACTTATTTGCATTTTCCTAAATTTTGCTGGATTTATTTACAAAAAAGAAAATTATAAAGCTAAACAAAACTGATATTTCCTTTTTTGTATATATAAAATATTTTTTATTAAAATAAAAATAAAAAATACAAATATATATATATATTATGTATATGAATGTAAGTATATATAATTTGTTTCTTTCACTTAGTAAAAAGTTAAAATCTGATTGGGATCCTCTCAAAAGGTTGTTGTTTGTTCTTTGGTAGAGGTCAAATACATACATACATTATATGTACATTACGATATTCAACATAAAGATGTATTCTTTCAAAATAAGGACATCCCTACATTTGCATTATCTGGCAAAAGTATTGAATATTATGGATTCAGAGGATTTATTTATTTATAAAGTAAGAACACGCAACTTTCTTAAAACTGATTTTTATTCAGAATAATAAATTAATAGAACATAACTTGTAAGAAAAGTAAGAGTGTTTTTGATATTCGAATGTTAAATTCAACACTCCTCCTCATTCGTATCAATTCCGCATTTTCTTCTCAATTCTTGTATTCTTCCAGTTCCTAATGGCTTCTGGAACATATCAGCTAACATTTCGTTTAATATATGTATGATATATAATTTTTAACAAAATGAAATTTTGTATGTATGTATGTTTTGAACGATTACTTAGTTTTTCTTCTTGAATTAGTTTTAAGCAACTCGTAGAGTAGAGCTGCCCAATTAGCATCAGCATAACCCACAAGCTCTTCTTTCGTGTTATCTTTACTGAGCCAAAGATAAAAATGTTTGATACCTTTCGTTCGTTTCAATCAGTCTAGTTTGGTTTTGATGTCTTACTAGCTAATATCGATATACTTTCTGCAATGTTTGGTCTGGTGTTCACCGCAATATAAAGTAAACATCCCACTAAGCATTGATATTTCTTGTTATCTAATAAAAGGTTTGAATTTCTGGTATTTTTGTCATATCCGGGATCTAAAGGAAATTTTGAAATGCTTGAATCTTGTAAACCAAAATCTAACCTATTGAATATTACTGAAGAACACGCACCTTTCTTAGAACAGATTTTAATACAGAATAATAAATTAATAGAAAATTTTCAGGAACATATTTTTCAATACAAAAATTGTAAAGTAAAGTAAAAGTGTTTTTGATATTCGAATGTTAAATTCAACAGAAAGCCTTTTGAATATTTTGTAAAAACATGAATAAAAAAAAAGAATTAATTATGTCAATAGTAAGTTGGGTGGAAGGTTAAAATTACTTAATTTAGCTCCTGTTCCAAAGCCATATAATCCGATGATAAAATTGATTTTCCAAAAATCTTGAACGCTGTGTTAAGATTTTAAATAACTTACAATTTTTTTATTTACTTTTATCTTCAGAAAATACAAATATCAAATACACTAATAACAGCTTGAAATTATGATTACATCATAATTGGGCTTGAATCATATTCTTTATAAAAAGTGACTCAAAATCATTGCAATGTAGTACCGATATTCTGTTCTTCACAGTTCAGTTTTTATTTCAAGGCGAAAGTTGGGTACACAAAATCATAATGGATTCCTATTTTTTCAAAGTGATAGTCTTAGGGAATTCTTATGTTGGAAAAACTTCTCTTATGAATAAATATTTAAAAAATATTTTTACTAATCATACCAAACATACCATGGGAGTTGATTTCTCTTCGAAAGAACTATCGATAGGAGATGATATAGTAACATTACAGGTATTTAGAAAACAAAATTGTGTAATCAATTTTCAAATTTATTTTACTTTCTTGTTGTATTTATGTACATAGATCTGGGACACTGCTGGTCAGGAACGCTTTGAAGCACTCTGTAGATTGTACTACCTTGGATCTGATTGTTGTGTCCTTGTGTACGATGTGACTGATCCACATTCATTTGAAAAATTAGATTATTGGTATAATCAGTTTGTATCTTACACTGCTCCTAAAGATATAAGCCAGTTTCCAGTTGTGTTGATCGGAAACAAAGTCGATTTACCATGCCGTAAGGTATGTTATCTAAGAAAAAATATGTACATGATTACCTTGAGTGTAGTTTGTTTTATTATTATTATTTCACCAAAAGGTGTCAACTCTACAAGCAGAAGAATGGTGTAACTCAAAGCATCACTGTTCTTATTTTGAGACATCAGCTAAAGACGGAATAAATGTGGATCATGCATTCGAAAGTTGTGCGCGGATGGCTTTACGTCGAAAAGTTCAGGTACATATTTGTTTTACTTTTGGTAATGTGTTAACAATAAAAATAAATTATTTAGAATCAATTATTTACATATAAACATATTTATTAGTGAATTTCGGTATCATATTATTTATGATTACATCATAATTGGGCTTGAATCATATTCTTTATAAAAAGTAAACATATTTATTAGTGAACGACTTTATATTTCAATAAATGCATATATAGAAGGTATATATTACATATAACACATTGATATAAGGTTAAATAATGAATCTTTTTTTTTCTGAAAACTTTAATACACAATAGGATTTGATTAATATTTATTTGTTGCAAAACTTTAAGTCACTAAACTGATGAGATTCAAATTTGTTTATTCTTCTTTATATTTATTATACGTTGTACCTACTTTTGTAAGGCGAATTTAAAAACTCAGTCATTCATACAAGTTGATTAGATCGGAAATCAGATGTAAAAGAAATATTACTTATTTTTTGAATGCGATCTATCCAACTTTTAAGAATATCGGTAAGTTTTAAGAATTAGTCTCTTTCCTTTTATCAATCGTATTTTTAAGCTTTATTAAAAATGTATGACTAGCACACATTTTAACCTCACTGACATAATGAAAATCTGCGAGTATAGAATTGTAACACACACTAATTTTGAGATATTTTTTCATTATCGTTTTTGTAGCATTACAAGTAATTCAAACGTACTCCAAATTGCAAATAACTTCAATACCATGTTAATTAGCATCATACTACTTTACGTTCATTATTATTATTTAATTATGACTTTTATTAAGTGTTGTTTACCAAAAAACGTGTTTATTCTTGTGATAAAAGCTTATAGTAAAATGTGACATGCATATATTAAACCGATACATCCATCAAAAGCTTGATTAATTTATAAAAAAAATCTCTCTTTCTTTCATAGCCAACACATTTTTCTGGTGATTGTGTTTTCCCAAAGAAGCAAAGAAAATTGTTCAATCGTAAAATGTGCTAGCAGTTTAATCAAAGATAGTTCATAATAGTGAATCAAAAAATCATGCAATGTATCGACTTCATATTACGTTGGAACAATTACGTAAATTAACTTGAAATGATTCAAGTTATTATGATGTAATTTTAAATGAAATTAAATAAAATGATTTCGATTTAATCGTTGTTTTGTTTATTTATAGTTTTTAACATTTTTAAAACAATTTTATTACTTCTAGCCTAACACTATGGAATTATAACTTAATCTAAATATATTACACAACAGGAGCTCTTAATATCTCAAGCCTATTGAGAACTCAATATTTAGGACACCAAAACCACTTTTTGGAAAAACATTCGGTATCCATTCGATTTTGAATCCAGTTTTATGATTCTATTCAAATTTAAATTAAATATAATATACAAAAATTTAGGGGAAAAATTAGTAACAACTTACATTATTACTACAGTCAAACCAAATGTGGGCGATGTACATTTTTGGTGAAATTTTCTTATACTTCTTGTTTAACGCCATGAGATCACATTGCTCGTCCACATACGGAATATATTTATCACCACTAGGTTGGAATTTCCTTTCAACTTCAACGGACAGCTGAGGAATTATTAGGTTAAAATATAATCTTGTAATACTGATATTTAAAAAAAACTCTTGTTACGTTTTTAGTTTTGAAGATATTTTGAACTTTTGATGCGCTTTGTAAAATCCAGGTGTACTTTAAAAGTCCTTTGAATTTACCTTTTTTTATAATTACAGTGCTATTTGGAAGTCGACATTTTACACCATTTGTAAAACTAGTACTGAAGTGCGCGAAGACATCC
The DNA here is from genome assembly GCA_905146935.1 of Scaeva pyrastri. Lineage (NCBI taxonomy): Eukaryota > Metazoa > Arthropoda > Insecta > Diptera > Syrphidae > Scaeva > Scaeva pyrastri. Next base: position 137,220,572 of record LR989927.1, read on the forward strand.
TGTAAATTAAAAAAAAAAAATAATTAAAGCAAACAATAATGTCTTTATTTCATGACTATAGTTTGGCTAAAGTTGAATTGCCCTACAAGTGCTATGAAATAATCCTCCACTGTATTTAAAATTTTGTTTGCTTTAAATTAAAATTTATTTTTACAAGAAACTAAAGCTAAGCGCCATATAATAAATTGCAGTGTGACAATAAAACTCGGATAATTAAAATTTTAAGGCTGGGTGGCCAGCCAAAAAAACGGCTGTAATGTTTCAAATAATGCGATTACTTTTACATTTTGAATGCTAATTGATTGAAATAAAAATTAACGCATTCTAAATAAACAGGGCTACTACACTGCATCATTATAATTTTTAAATGTATAATATAGTAATTTTGAGAGTGAAACAAACTACAATTTTGTCGTTATTTTCATAGTCGTTTAAAATGCACCATTTATTTTTGGTATAAGCTTTTTATTTAATTTTTTTTGGTGTTTTCAAAGCAGATTAAGTTAATTAAGGGAGTGACGGATTGACTTTAATTTTTTTAATGTTTTTTATTGCCAAAAAATAAAAAATTAGTTCAATCTTATGCAATTTTTAATGGGTTTTGCGTGTTTGAACAGGTATAACTTCTATAATCTAAAACATATTTTATCGAAACAAAAAGTATTGTAAAGCCAGACTCAAATATTTTTATTACGATTAATTTTTTTTTTAAATAATTCACTTTTAAAGATTAAAAAAATAAAAAAAAAATAAAAAAACGCAAAAAACTTTTTTTTTTCGAGGACTCTTAAATATCCCTCATTGTTTATTTTGAACTTCATTTTTTTTTTCTTTATTTTATTGAATAGCTTAGTTGACGGATTGACTTTTTCGAAACAAAAATTATTAACACTTTAAATGTTCATTAAAAAAGCCCAAATAACAATTAGCTTTCCAGAGAAAATAATGCTTGTGCATATTTTTCTTATTTTTTTTCAGTATTTTTTCTATTGTTCTCCAATTCAAAAATTCTAATTACGGTGATGGTTTTTTTTAAATAATTTTTGGTGTTTTTCCCTTTGAAATTTCCTTTTCCAAAAAATTCCACTGCGAAATTAGCGCTTCGAGAGAATTTCTTTCACTTGGAAAAGAAATTATGCCCCGCCCATCTGGAATAAAAAAAAAGCATTCTCAAAGCGTTCAATTGGGAAAAAGTGACAGTTCTAATTCTGAAAAGGAAGAGATTTCCCTTCTGGATTTGAAATCAGAAGCAAAAACAAAATCACTCACGCATTCAAAGATTTTAAATGTCACACTTGACAAATGTCATATTTTTGAATTAACAAATTGTGCGAATTGTGAAGTGATTGCTTAAAATTACCAATACAGTCACACCAAACTTCAAATTTTTCAGAATTCACAAAACGTGTTCAATTGGGATTCTGCTTCTACTTCCCATTCCGGACTGCCAATTGAAAACGACATAAGTTTGTGATTTGTGAAGAGTTTGCAAATTAAAATTTAATAAAAGTAAACAAATATGGAACTACTGTTATCTTCCTTTTTTTTCATCCATTAATAAGAACATTTGTTTAAATTTTGTTTTAAATTCCTCTAAATGGCTACAAATCTGTCTTCAAATTTGAAGTTTACCCAGAAACATCCCAAATGCGTTTCTTTACTTTTAAGTTCGGGCAACAAATTACAAAAACAACATCAAAATGCTCGAGCCCGAACTTTTTCCCGAGCTTTTTCCCAAACTTTACCCGAAAAGTAAAGAAACAGACATAATAGGTTGTTATTTATCTACCTACTTCTTGCACTCTTTAGTTTGAAGACGTAGCAGAAGTCATGATCATTTTGTTTTTTTTTTTATATTTGATCTAGATTTTTTTGTAGCAATAGAGAGGGGATTAATTGTTCTTTGGCAAAACAAAAACAATTTCAGTGCAAATGAGATCAGGACCTGTTTTTGAGAAAATATTGAACAGCACAGACTGTCCTTTTCTTTCGTTATTATTGTTGTTTTTTCTTTACTTTTCCCACTTAAGCGTGTTATTGATCTTATAAAGATACTCATTTCTTTTTTCTTCGACTCTATTCTTGTTCAAAAGGAGTGTAGAGAGAGAGTAACAAACAAAAACAAAATTCCTCTGGCCACATATGGCGATGCCATGAAATTCATGACAAAAAAGGTCACTAACACAAATAAAGTCATTTACATGAAGTTTGAGTTTGCCGATCTGGGACACCCAGCCTTAATGTGATCTTTTTGAATTGAAAGCAATATTTTTCAATTACATAGTTTTCCGGTTCAAAAACAAAAAAACAACGCCATACATGCATATACATATACGTACATACATATCTAAAAAATCGGGTAATTTTGAGTATTGTATTGTATGCGATATTCGACCATTCGGAATCAATGCAATAATACACAAAACTATCATTTGTATCAAAATCACCAGTTTTAATAAATAGAAAATGACAATGCGGAAATTACACCAGTCAGATTGAACACAGCCTTAGTCAATGTGAAACTTTATCTATCAGGATCGTAGCCCAACGTCAACTTTTATTTATTGTGTTAATTTCAAGACTCAAAATTCATGCAAGACATTTTTATCACAAATGAATTTTTCGACGTATTAACCTTTGTCCAAAAATTATCAAATCATGCAACTAAATGTAAAATTTCGTCGAAAATATTCAAATATTTCAAACCCAAAAACAGTCAAATCGGTGTAACCGTTTTCGAGTTTTAGCTAGACAATTCTCCACAAAATGCAAACAACAAAATTGAAATTGGTATTTACATAAATACACTAGTTAGCCACACACACACTTTTTAAACTCTCTTTCTACATAATATATTAAATGTATATAGATTTTTTAAACCACTGCTTTTGGAAAAAGCTGGTAGTTCAAGGACAACAAATATTGACATTTATGCTGATGAGAAATATATTTTGCAAATCTTTTTCCTATTCGTAACACCATAGTGGAACAATTGAAATCTACAACGCCAATTTTTTTTCTTAAATTTAAAGCACACTCTTTCATACTTACCTCATGTACATTAAAGCTAAGCGAAACATTGGGCTCGTTTGAATTGAAGTCAACACTCATGTTGATACACTCAATGACATGGTCTAGCCACATCACATAATCCAATGATGGGCCAGGATTTAATCCTTTTCCGATATCCACAACGGCAGCAACAGATATTTCTACTGTTTTCTTGGGACTTTGAGCAATATTCACCTTTTTGTTTTTTTTCTTAGCTATTCTAACAGCATTATTTTCAATAACTGGTAACGGTGTGATTGGCAACATAACTTGCTGTTGGTTCTGATTTTGGGCAACAATCAAATCATCAACAATTGTATCCGATAAATCAGGCATAACTATGCTGTTTCCCTGGAACAGATCAGTGTCGGAGAGAATAACTCCGCCGTTGCACAAGTCAATTTGATTTGTTAACTCAAACTGATCCATTAATTCAATATTACAATCGCTAAGTTCTAAGCGTGTATTTTGTTCATTCATCACATCTATGCAACTAATAGCCTCGAAGGGAATATCCGCATCGTCAGTTGTACAACCAGAAACCATGCTCGGGTCACCTTGATACATATTTTGATGCGTTTTCGAGTTTTCATTTTCGTCCTTTAAGACTGACTTTAGAATATTATCAGTGAAGTCGGAAAGATCCTATAAGTATCAAGAAAAGAGTAAACATTCAGAATTATATATATAACATAGAAGTTTTAGTAAGTACTATTTAATCCAATATAATATACAATATTAACAAAGAAGAAAGTCAAATCAGACAAATATGGGACTTAAAGTTTTCACGTAGAACCATAAAAAATACCAATTGAAATAAGTGTTTTGAATTTCAAACAAACACGACTTTACAGTAGAGACATTTACTTAAGAGATTGAAAATATTGAAAATCAATACGATTCAGCTTTTAGAATTGGATAATTTGTATTATCTTTTAATTATCCATACATTATACGATAGTTTTTGAGTTCATGACCATCATCAAATCATGATACAAATTCTGTATAAAATATCGATATAACTATCTTTTGGAACAAAAATCTTACATCGGTGGGCAGGAGTTCATTGTCAAAAATGAAGATATCTCCATTCCCAGAGCTATTTTCGATAACCAATTTTTCCGATTTGGAATCAGGCGTTTCAGGCATCCACACTGACATTATTTCTTGAGTAAAATTACTGAATTCATTTTGAGTTGGAGAAGCCCATTTGCTTAAGACCGCTGCTACCACCAAGATCAGATGATCGCAGATATCCTCTTTTAAAACCACCGAATTATTTGGCGAAAGGAGTATTTTTAATTTTTTACAAGCGCACGAAAATGTTTGAGATTCTATTTTTTTGTCGTTGGTCAGAACAGTTACATGCAGTCTTCCTGATGGGAATATATTCGACCTGGCGCACTTTGTCACAAACGTCGTATTGTTTATTCTCTGCACAGCAGGGACAGCAGCTTCCTCTTCTTTGTACATTTCCCACAAACGAACTTTGTCTTCCACTTTAATTGGAAGACTCCACAGCGTGTCGTAGTAAATAATATAATTTTCGGCAATCTTCACAGTTTCTGATGTTGCCTTCACATGCTTGCAGCTGATATCAATGTCCTTGGAATCGTACTTACAGGTGTCAACAAAACAAATGGCTTTTCGCTTTATTAACAAACTCTTGCCCTCTTGAGTGTAAGAGTCAGTTATTTGGACGAAATTTCTCGGAGCGCATTCTCGTTCTTTGATGCGGATACTATAGAATTTAGAATCTGTGTGTGAAATCAATTCTATCGGATCCATGGACTTCTTGTTATTAAGAATTTGTTTCCGCAGCTCACAATTGGGATTGCGACACATTTGGCTGCGGTTTCCGTTAAATGTTCCACAACTCGGGCAGCGTTTTAGTCCTCGAAGACTTCTTCTACTTGCTATATCCAATAATTTAAGTTGCTGGCCATGCTGGTCTGACATTCTGGGTTTGTTTTTGTTTATAACGCTTCCAATGGTAGCCGGTGGGGCCATTTACCTTTGGAGGACGTTTCGTTTTTTGTTTTGATGTAAACGACGACGAAAGATTTCTCAAAACAAAAACTGAATTTTGTCTTTGGCTTGGCAGAGGATTATTCGTAATTTCCCTTTCTGTCAGATGAAAAACAAATTTTGTTGAATTTTTTGTTCTACTTTCATGCGATTAAAAGAAATGTCAAAGTATCCAACAAAAAAAACTACTTCGACAAAAAATTGGAATAATTTATTCGAAACAGACACGGGAAATTATTTGCTGAGAAGGTTGTTGCATTAGATACGGAAATTAGTACCGAACCGATTGATATAGAGGCTTAAGGCTGGGAACAAACTTGAATTTCAGTAAAGTAGTTAAATTTTATTTAAATATTTTTTATGGTCATATGGTCATGGAAATTAAAGTGTGCTGCTAGTTTTCTTTTGTTGAAGCTCTCGACGAAATTCAAACCAAAGCAAGACAACGATAGTATTTTTGTGAGAACTACAATAATTAAAACGGAATGCTTGCTTTTTTGTGAGACTTTGATTTGTTTACATTTTTTTTTAGCGAAGTAGGACTTACAGTAATTTTCCTTTATCAGACGAGATAGAAAACAGCTGTAAATGATATTTCGAGACTTCGAAAACAAATTTGGTAAGTCTGCTATTACACGACGACTCATGAGTCGTGACTCATCTTCGAATTCTACTTTGAAATTTCATCCTTTGAGTCGAACACTATTACACCTTGACTCTTAAGTCATGACTCTAATTTGACAACTTTCTTTAATTCAAATTTCGTTGTTTGGAAAATCTTATATTCTGTCTCGCTCTTTCAACTATAAGGGTATACATTTGAACTCGAGCACGCCGAAAAAAACTAAAGAGGAAAAGCAAAATAACAAATGAGTGAAAATAAAATGTCAAAAATGAGTCGTAGAAAATTTGCCCGCGACTCACAGGGCAAATTTTCTTCCGTTTCATTTTTTCGAATTGTATATCTTTCTTGCACCAACGTAATTCGAAAAGAGTCACGACTCATGAGTCGTCGTGTAATAGCAGACTAAGTATGTAGATTAGGTAATCCTGCAATTTGAAGGATAAAATTGTAGCATTTATTTTTTTTAACGCTTATATTATTGATTTTTGTTGGATTAGTTAAATACCGTACCCAGTACCCATGTTCTGTAACTTTCGAAGCGATAAAACTCGTCGAGAAACGATGAGAATTGGGACGAAATACATTTTATCGCATCGTCGGGTTTCTGTAACTTTGACAGTCGTTAATTCTATCGACTGGAACAAACGGAATAGGAATCCTGGAAAAATTCGATAAAATGGGTTTCTGTATCCAGCGTTGCCGAAATGGCACTATAGTGCACTTTTGGCACTTTTTAATTTAAATGGCACTGTGGCACTCAAACGCTTTAAATGGCACTCTACGAAAATGAAGTTTTATTCGTTGAAATGAGACAAATTTTTGACGTTGAACAAATCGAATCAAAGTTTGCTCAGGATTCAACAAATTATTGGATAGAATTAGGAAACATGAGAAATGTTATCGACGAGCAAATGTTTTCAAATATATCCAAATTCATGATCAGGCTTTTAGTTTTACCACATGGCAGTGCATTAGCGGAAAGAGTTTTTTCACGCTTAAATAATATTAAAACCCATAATAAAAATCGACTTTCTTACAAAGTAATAGAATCGCTTTTGTCTTTTAACGATATAATAAAGGGTGAAACTTGCCAGCACTTCATACCACCTAAAGATTTATTTATTTAATCCTTAAAGTAGGTACTAACGGTAGAAAACTTAAAACTATTATTATTGTTAATTGACAAATTATTTGATGGTTTTATTTATTTTTTGTTATTTATGTTTCTTTTAATGAAGTTCTTTTGCTTTATGTTTTAATTTATTATTTATTAATTTAATGTTTATTTATTCTTATTATTCTTTAAGTTTTGAAGTGGAATTAATAAATTTGAAAATAACATATGAAATCTTTGGAATTTTTATATATTTTTGTTAAAGGCACCCAGGGGCCCAAAATGGCACTTTCTGTTGTCAGCATTGGCACTTTCAAATTTATTTTTCCGGCAACGCTGTCTGTATCTTTGAAAGTCGATAAGTCTTTCTCTTTAAATGTCAAAATTTATCACTACATAAAAAGCAGGCGAAACGCGAAGACCAAGAATGATGTCGGAGGCAAAAAAGGTAATACATAAATAATTGATTCAAGAACTAAATTAATAAATATTATGTTATAGAGATGAACAAGATTATTAAAGTGCCAGAAGGAGACACTGGTGGATTTTATGGCGGAGAACAAGCCGTTTGCCCGCGGCCAATTCACCGATGCCAACAGCCGACAATCAATTCTTCCTTTTTTGTTTTTTTTTTCAATTTTATGTATATATGTATGTTCAATCTTGTGTTTTTTCGTTTCATTAAAAAACTAATGATTTCATTAACTTTTAAGTTTGCATTTCTTTATTAGCAAAAAAAATGTTTACATGAACTTGAAAATACTCAATTGAGCAATGTTTTTGTTTTTAAAGCCAAATGAGAGTCCGTCTTATCGCCTTCCAATGGAAATTCCAGTGGAAATAAATCTCAAATTTATTTTATCGCGACGAGTTACAGTAACACAAATTTTTCCAGTGGCGTTAAGTGGGGAACAAATCGTTTCATTTCGTAACGATGTGATAAGTTATCGCCTGAGTTACAGAACATGGGTCCAGGGCCGGCTCCAGCCAAACTTGCAACCTGTGCAAGATTTTGTGTACAAACAGGGTGAATATATACAATATTGAAAGTTATGTTAGGAGTGCCTATTGTTTCGTCTGTTTTGATTTCGATAATTGTTGTTTCGTTTTTGTCATTATTATTTATGTTTATTTTGAAAACGTTTTTTTTTTTTGTTTATAGGTACATTGTTTCGAGTTCGTATCGTTTTACTATTACTTCGAAATTCTTCTTTCGTTTTTTAGTTCTTCTTTTATTCTGTTCTTATAATTATGGGTCGTTTCGTAAATGGTTATTTCGCATTTTGCCTTTACGTTTATCTCTTGTTTCGGAATGCGATTATTTTGTTTTCATTCTGGTGAATTTAAACGCTTTTAGGTGAAAAATTAAAACAAAAGATATACCAACGGTGGCGAAATGATTGAAATCGAAATAAACAAAACCGATAGAATCGAAAACGAAACAATCAAAAATGAAATACAAAAAAAACAAGACTTGTCGAAGCAAAAAGAAACCAAATAAATAAAAAGTGAAAAATGCGAAAAAAAAAAAACAAAATACAAAACGACATAAACAAAACAACAAAAAAATCAACTGAAAAAGACGAAACGAACCATACTCCTGATGTTTGGAGGAAATAAATTAGCACAGTAAGTTGTGGTGGATGTTATTTTGGGGTTGTTTAAAGAATGTGGTTAAATACAAATGGCAGTACGTATTTGTTTGGGTAATACTACGTTTTCACCGGGCACTAAACCGAGATTTAAGGCTAGGTTCCAGAATTCGCGTGACGAAATTGCAAATCGGTTATCATTATTTCGAGCGATCTGGTAGTTTCGATTTTTTTTTTTAATCAATTTTCGCGAAATTGAAAACAGCTTGGAAATTGCAGATGCCACGTATGTTAAGATTGAAAACAAAATTTAATGCCCGTCAATTATTATTTTGTATTGTACATGTAGGTTCATTTCATACTACAGTTTAAATAAAAAAGCATCTTTAATGGTACTGGAAATTGTTGAGCCATATCTGAAACATATTCGGCCTTCTTATGGGATAACTTCTTATTAAAGTAAGTCCAAATCTTCAATACAAAATATAAAACATGATCTTTTTTTAATGTTGTTTTTACTTTTTTTTCAACCAGTCGCGTCCTTCTGCGGTGCACCATGGCTGTTGAGCTCGGCTTTTAAATCTTCCCACAAAACTTCCACTACAACTCGATCTCCCTTCATGAAACCTCTAGCGAGATCCTTGTGCTCCTCCATAAATATTATAAATATTGCCTCCTGCGCAGTATTTTCGTGTTTACCCCTGTTTTAAAAATGTGTTAGGTGCAATAAACTTATCAATTTCATTTGAAAAATCATTTTTTTACTTACATTTTTAATCGCGTCTCTTTTCTTTAACTAATTCACATCAAATGAACATCATCGATTTGAATTCACTCACAGAGTAAAATTGAAATTGTTAAAATCGAATTGTAGAACACTACAATTTCACTTTGTTTCGATTTCGATATATGTATTCGAAGTTGAAATCGGTAAAATTGGTTTGTAGAACACTGAATTTTATTTTCGATCGATTTTGATTTCATATCGAGTGAAAAGTGAAATGTGGAACCTAGCTGTTAGGTAGATTTTTCATAAATCTCTTTTAAATCTTGAAGATTTTTACCACTACCACCGAGATTCAGGTAGATTTATCATAAAGCTCCTCTAAATCTTGAAGATTTACCATACAAATATAAATCTCCTCAAGTAAAATAATGATGACAAACAAATCTTGGCGACCTGAAGAATAAAAATCCCTTTTTTTCTTTTGTTAATTGTGAAATGTCGCAGACAAAACGTCAAAATAAATCTGACTGTGCCGGTGAAAACACTGAGATTTATTCTAAATCTCATTCGCTAAATCTCGGATTTATGGCCGGTGAAAACGTAGTATAAATCTCCGAGACTTTGCCTTATGGCAGAATTCAGTTACAATTCAACAGGAGCCCTCAAAAAACAACTTTAATTTTAATTTAAAGTTAATTAATGCATCATTCACTACATAGCACAGTTAATATACATAAATATCATTTTAAAATTTACTTCAACTTGAAATTATTAGAATTTCTTTTTAATTAAATCAAAATATGTACATAACTGTAAATTAAAGGGAGAATAAAAAATTATTAAATATAAATTTTTATTAAAATTTTAGTTTCAATGAAAGTTTCTGCATATATTTTCTGGGAGATTTCATAAAAGTCTAACATTTTTTGCAATGGATAAGAGAAAACCAAGAAAAATTTAGTACAAAATTATTGCATAAATTGCAGGTCTCAATTGAATACAATTTGCTGTTGGTAACGACTTAGTCACAACATGGGCTAACTGGCCAAATGGTCACGTGTAGGAATGTATATTAATTTAATTATTTTTTTTTTCAATTTCGGGAGAAATGGTACTTATTTTATATCGATATGTTGATCTCTTATGATTTGTTGTATTGTTTGCCTTATGGCATAATTCAGTTACAATTCAACATTATTTATCATTAAATTCTCATTGTTCTTTTATAGAAATGAAAAAAAAAAAATTAGCCCATCAACATTTTAAAAATATTTGAAAAAAACAGTGTTGTGTAACCGAAATGTTTGTTTTGTGTTCTTTTTAACATATAAAATGTTTATAGCGTAATTTGTGTTGTTACTGTCCTGTATTCAGCGGATGATCCCAGTGTATGTATTGCAGTGAGTATTCTTTTTTGTGATGTTATACACCTTTTAAAGTTTGTATCTTGTATTTCCAGATTCTGGAGTTCATTGCAGAGTATATCATTCTGAAATGTTGTTTAAAATACTCATCATTGCTTGCTAACATTTTACGTTCTCAAAAAGTGCTCGTCCATATCTATATAAAATATTTAGGTATGCAGGTATATAGTTTTCTTTTAATTGAACTGTTATAACAGGGTAACCTTTGTTCAAATATTTCTTTGTCGATTATGATTTTCAATTAAAGATTTTCTTTTCTTCCGAAGTTCCAGGATTTTATTGATATTGATATTGATATTTATTTTGCAATCAGCTGTACATCAAGATAAACTTATAAGTAGTACAGGATATATAACAAATGATTTTAAATACAAATAATAAAATAACAAATTTAAAAAATGAATTAAAATTAATTAACAAAAATAAATTAAATACAAAAAATACATTAAAGTTATACATTAAGAATGGACTTAAAAGTAAAGTATTATACAAATCAAAAAAACAAGACATGAATGTAAATTAAAAGTTATGTGTCGCAACTAAAATAAAAATAATTAATTTAAAAGAATTTTCAGTTCACGTTCGCAAAGTATTTAAAACAAATTTCTTGAAACTTTCTGCTTTCCATTCTAGACCTCATATGACTGGGAAGGTTATTCCACAGTCTAACAGCATGAACGAAAAATTGCCTGCGCGATGTCAAACACGTAAAGGTGGACGAGCGCAATAAAATGGAACGGCTAGAAAAACAAAAATTAAGCCTGTTACATAGATAACTGGGAGTCTTTTCAACAATCAATTTGAAGAGTAGAATACAACAGCGATATTTGAAGAAAGCTTCCAGATCACAATTGAAAAGCTGACGAGCTTGAAATGAGACATGATCGAACCTACGTAGGTTAAAAACAAACCGAGCTATTGCATTAAATGCCACCTTTAGTTTGTGAGCTGATTGAGAATCAAGATCAGCAAACAGCTCACATCCGTATGTTATTATAGGTAGGACAAGTGCTTTTACTAGCTTTAATTTAATATGGATAGGTAGTAAGGATCTAGTAACAGATAATCCTCTAAGCGAAGCATAAATCTTTGACACAACTGTATCGACATGGTTATTCCAAGTTAATCTGTTATTAAAGATCAATCCTAAATTTCTAACTTGGCCAACATATTCAATTATACAATTATTCAAAATAACGGAAGGGAAATTATCTGTGTTTGGTTTGTTTATTGAAATTGGAAGAGCTTTCGTTTTTTCAGGATTGAGTTTAAGTCCGTTCCGTGTCGACCAATCATATATAGACTGTAAATCAGTGTTCATTTTAGCTACTGCATCTTTAAGCATTATCTCAGGAAAACTTATATATAATTGGACATCATCTGCATAGATATGAAATTTACAGTAAGACAAAACAGATGGCAGATCATTAATGAACAACGAAAACAGTAAGGGTCCAAGGATTGATCCTTGAGGAACACCATTATTAACAGGAAGGAACGAGGACATTCTACCATTACAAGAAACGGCTTGCGTACGATTGGTCAAATATGAGTAAATAAGTTTCTTAGTTGTGTCAGAGAAATTAAATAGGGTCGTCAATTTATCACAGAGAAGATTATGATTTACACAGTCAAATGCCTTTGAAAAGTCAAGTAAGGTTATCACAGTTGTAAATTTGTTGTCTAAAGCATGTCTTATGTCATCAGATACGTTGAGTAAAGCTGAAACACAGCTATGTCCAGACCGAAAACCAGATTGTAAAGGATTCAGTAATTGTTTGTCATTAATATAATATTTTATCTGGTTACTTATCAGACTTTCAAAAACTTTTGATAGAAAAGAAAGGATAGCTATCGGTCTATATTCCTTCTTCTTTCCTTGTTTTAGGATAGGGATAATTTTCGATGTCTTCCATAAGATGGGATATGTAGATGTCATTATAATGGTATTGAATATGTGCGTTATGTGAGGAAGTAGGAGGGGTAGGAGGATTTTAATAAAGTCAGGATGAATATTGTCAAGTCCGGTGCATTTAGATTTTATGGAGAAAATTGCTTTACCTACCTGATAATCATTTACAGCATTCACAGAAAAGGCGTCAATGGTATCATTCTCTGCACGTCTAGAAGACATTACACTGCATTGGGTTTGTGAAGTAGAGAATTTGATATTCAAATCTTCCAAATCAATATTATCATCGCAAGATTGGACATCTTTTCTCAAACCAATATTCTTAATTTCTTTCCAAAAAAATTTTGACGACCGATCTGAGTTAAACTTATTATTATAAAAATTGTATTTCGCAGTTTTGATCAAATTCGTTACAGAATTACGCAACCGTTTAAAGTCGGTGAGCATTTCTGGACAACTAAAACGTTTCCAGCGTCGGTATGAGACATCTCTTGCCTTAATAGCATTAAGTATGTCAGCAGAGAGCCAAGGACAAATTCGGGATTTCATATGACAAGTTTTTAATGCAACATGTTTGTTAAAAAGATCTTTAATCACTGATGTAAAGTATTCGGTTTGATAGTTTACGTTAGATGTGGTGTAAATTGAATGAAAATCTATTGATATACATTCATTAAATAAATTTTCAACATTAATGTTACGAAAGTCACGATACTGGAAAGAGTGCTGCGACTTTATATCAAAATTTAAGTCAAGTGTTGAAAAAATAAGGTCATGATATGAAAATACAGGGATGGGTAATTGACTGTAACAATTAACAAGATTTTTATCACTAGTAAGGAAAACATCAATCAACGATGGTGCACAGTTAGGGAAGAAATGAGTTGGTTCAATACTGTTAATAAAAGAGAGTCCTAGGGAATTTATTGATGTTTTGAAACAATTTGATGAAGGTTGAAAAAGGTTAATATTTAAATCACCACAAATAAAGAGGTTTGGTACGCGAGAGGACATTTCTTCAACAATCGGTGTAATTATCCGAGAACTAGCCATGCGTGGTGGCATATAAATAGTACCAACGCTACACTTATTATCACCCTCAAATATATCTATAAAGTAATAGTCACATGAATCGGTACCATCTGAACATTTAACATGACAAGATCGAATATAACTTTTAACAAATATAGCAACACCTCCTCCCGTTGTGCGAGTTCGGTCAGCTCGATATGGTTTCTTAAAACCTTTCAAAGAAAACAGATTATTATTTAAATTTGGGTTAAACCAAGTCTCAGACACACAAATTATATCAATTAAGCTATCCTCAAAAATCATTTTAAACTCATCAAACTTGTTAATAAGACTCTGCGCATTAATGTGACAAATATGTAATCCATTTGCGCTTTTACAAAGAGTGTTTAGCAAAAATTTATTTTTTTCATTCATGCTGAAAAAGCCTTTGTTATTGTTGCTGCCCATTATGACAACAAGAATCTACAGAGAGTCTAAAATCGAAAACAGAAATATTGTAAACATTTAACGAAAAAGGAGAGAAAAAATGTTGAGAAACAAATTGAACTGAAAAAACTTGCACATTATCAATAAAACAATAATAATAATAATTAAGGTAAAGTTGCGACATAGAAAGAAAGTGAAAAGTAAACAACAGAAAAAAGAAAAAAATTTTTCGTAAAATAAAATAAAATAAAAAAAATAAAATGAAACTCAAATTAGCTACCATTTGCATTTATGTTGAGATCATTGTTATCGTCGACCCCGACGGCATTCCTCAGATCTTCGATGTTATGTATAATAGTAGAGCTTTGGCAGGTTGGTGTGCGAACATAGATTTGGCCATTATATGTGTGTACGGATGAGAGAAGAGAGCTTTTTTTTAATCTTACAGCAAAACGCTGCAGCTGGTAATTGGATTTCGTAAGGCTATCGTTGATGTAAAAGCTTTTTGCAGAATCAAAGCCAATATCAGAGAGCTTAAGCGGAGCTTTTTTCATTTTGCGAAAGCTCGCTACTGCTTGCATAAATAATTGTTTTCCTCGCTTATTTACAAACTTTAGTATGATGCTAGAGTCGGTAGGGGAATGTTGTTTCGTTTTGGCACGGAAAATGTTCTGTATTTGAGGGGGCTGAATACTCACAGCAACACAAATATTGTTGAATGTCCTCTCCAAGTCCTCTCCTGCATATTCCGGTACACCGACCAGTACAGCATCACAAGAGATCTTATCTCGTTCGAGTTGATCAACTGCACTCTCTAGTTGTTTGATGTTGTTGCGAGTTTTTTGCAGTTGTTGCTCCAAAAATGATGCGCTCTCTCTGATTTTGGCATTCAGTTGTTCTTCCAAGGCAGCAAGTCTATTGTCCAGTGCTTTGTTGAATGTCAGCATCCACTCCTCCAGTCTCTTTTCAATGCGGCTCCACAGCTTGTCAGCAATGCCATCAGAATTGCTTACTTCAACGTCTCTCAGAGAAGAATCACTCTCACTTCCTTGTTGTTGAGCACGGTGCCGTTTATTTGCTTTTGGTGGCATTTTAAATTTAAATTTATCGACAAAGCAATGAAAAATACCAAAAAGTTCAGATTTTCACGACAACAGTGATTACTTCGGACAACTTAGATACAGCAGACGTTAGGCAAGAATTATGACAATACAGGGTGCTTGATCTTATGCACTTAAACTGCGAGTTTAACAATCAAATAGGAATACTAATCGGACGACGAAAAAAACACGTCTAGTTTGTTAGCATGACTTATTTACTCCAAAAAGAAAAGATAGTTTTTTAATTATAGAGGCTTGAGATAATGCATACAAATCAAATTAATTTGGTCAAAATCTTTTTAATTTCACAAATAATATTTTAAGGGCTAAACTATTACTTAAAAATTTTACATCACTACAAATTTTGGCAGCCGGTGTTAAAAAAAATGAAATGTCGAACGACAATGTTCGAATTTTGGGTTTTTGAAAACTTTTTGCTGAAAACTCGGTTTTGGATTTGGTGTGAAAAGGCTATAAGTAATATAGGTAGGTATGTTTGAAGAAAAGCTTACCAGCTAAAACATAAAAAAAATAACATGATTTTAAAAAATCAAAATAGTGTTAAAAACGAAGATTTGTTTATATTTGAGGTGCTAGCTTAAAAGTAGGATTTTAAATCAGAATCAAAACTGGACTCTATAGCATACTTTTTAGCCATGAAAGCATACATTACATATATCAAGATTTTAATATAGGGTCAAATAAAAACTCATATGTATGTAAGTATATAGGTAACTACAAAATATTTCCGCAGACTAAATGAGATACTAAAAACTGAATTTATAAAATCATTATAGGTAAGTACAGCTTTTAAATCACTGTTCTATATTTTAACAGAGGTAACGAGATTTAAAATTTAAAGACAAGATTTGAATTCATGTCAACAAACCACAAAATCCCTAAAAAAAAAACTTGGTATGCTTTGATATGTGCCCTTTAAATTACCTACCTATTCAACGTTCTAAACTCCAAAAAATTACAAATTTATAAGAAAAAGTCAATGTCATAATTTCTCAAGGACATAACTGGACCCTATTCCACAAAAAAACTTATCAACTTTTCACTTTACACTTAACAAATTGATTTTTTTTTTCGCAAAGTTATGTGTTTCTGTTCCAAAATATTCTTTGCAAATTTTACTTTGAACTTAGCAAACTTTTTTAAAGAATACACTGTATGCATAAGTGCAAAGACAAAATAAAAATTGAAAAAAAAGGCTGGGTGCGAACAACACTAATAACTTCCCATTATAATATACATATTTTTAAAACTTGGCAATTCTGATATTAATCGATTTATTTTTGATGTTGATTGATAACAATTATCAGACTTTGGGGAGAGTACGATAACTTTGGCGACAAGAAAAAATAACGGAATCTTGTAGAGGGGTTCAAAATAAGCATTTTTTACTATGGGAGGGGGGTCTATCACCCCCCGTTTAGGCGGTAGGGGCAATTTAAAATAAAAATGCCTTGAACGAACAAAGATATGTCAAAAAATAACGGTAATAGTTACAATTAAGTATGATACATTTTTTTAAAGCGTATACTCTATTCTATCAGCCTGTTTTTAAATCAAGTGAAAAAAGTTCATAGTTTTTGAGAAAACTAATTTTAAAACAAAAATTTGTCCAAAAAATAAATAAAAAATAGCTTTAAATTGTAATTTTTCAAATTTTTAATAAAATATAAACATTTTTTGATTTGCAATCCGTTGCTCTAATTTATTCTTAATCAAAAACTGAAAACTATATGAATTTATGTAAAATAGTTTTCCAGAAAATTAGAAATTAACAAAATAAATATTTTAACTTAATTAATTTTATTTGATGAAAATACATTATGGGATAAACTAATTTTTTTTAATACAGCTTAGTTGAATTCAAAAGAAACTTTGCATATACCCAGCCTCGCACCTACCCCAATTCCTATAGTGTGCAAGCAGGGGGGTTGCAGGGGGGCAGCATGCCCCCCCTTACATACTTCACTATTTATTTCTCTGTAATGCTGGGTAACAACTCACTTTTATGGGATTCTGCTACGCTCCAGTACACAGATCGTGCTGGCGTTGACTAGGGTTTATTGTAAGAAAATAATAACAGCCAAGTGTACACAGAAATTATACTCGATTTTAGGATTAAGATTACCTACTAGCCCTAGCGAAGTATCGGAAAGTTCTTCTTTTTTTGATCTGAGTTATTTTCCCGAAAAGCTTGTTCTATTTAAAACTTTTTCAAATTGGATGAAATTGGGGAACTCTCCAAAAGAAATAGGTATCTATTACCAACATAATATATGAGTAGAGATTAATTCTGAGCCAATTTGAATCCAGATTCCTTAAATAATAAAGTATCTTTTCATACACCCACCTCGCACCCACCCCAATTCCTATAGTGTGCAAGCAGGGGGGTTGCAGGGGGGCAGCATGCCCCCCCTTACATTCCTTACTGTTTATACACTATAATACTGGGAGCTACCATTAATATATTTTCAAATTTCAAGTATATATGTACGTAAGTAAGGCAAAAAAACAAAAATCTCCTAAAAAGTAATTTTAGTAATTTTCAATTTTCTCGCAAATTATAAGACATAATTTCATAAACTTTTCAGTTTTTGATTAAGAACTAATTAGAGCAACGGATTGTAAATCAAAAAAATTGTTTATTTCATGAAAAATTTGAGAAATTACTCTTCAAAATTATTTTTAAGCTATTTTTTGGGCAAATTTTGGTTTTAAAATTAGTTTTCTCAAAAACTATGAACTTTTTTCACTTGATTTAAAAACAAGCTGATAGAATAGAGTATACGCTTTAAAAAAAAATCATACTTAATTGTAACTATTACCGTTATTTTTTGACATATCTTTGTTCGTTCAAAGCATTTTTATTGTAAATTGCCCCTACCGCCTAAACGGGGGGAGATAGACCCCCCCCCATAGTAAAAAATGCTTGTATTGAGCCCCTCTACCAAAATCCGTTATTTTTTCTTGTCGCCAAAGTTATCGTACTCGTGCCCAATTATTTTTAGAACTTTTTGTAGTTTTTATTTATTGTAAAAAAAATGTCAATTTGATATTGGATGATGATATTGATATCATTTAGGAATAGACAAATGCATTATAATGAAAATAAAATACAATTGAAGCTTGTTGTGAAGATATTCGAGCCGTAAAACAATTTTTGATACTTTTCGGTGAATTTTAGCTTTAGCTTTTTATTTTTCGTGAATAAACTATCGATTCGAAATTTGTCAAAATTGTTGCATATATTAATAGTTGTATTTTGTAAAAACTAAAATATATATTGATGTCAATATCCTTGTCCATTCTCGCGATATTCAACACTAACATTTTTTTTTTAGTTTTTCAATTAAAAAAAAATAACGTTGTGTAAGTTCACAAACGCATCACTGCAGTAATGATGCCCAAATTTTCAAAGTCAAACGTTCACAAACGCAGATTCTGGCATCACTGCAGCAAAATTTGACGTTTGTGAACTTACACGTTATTTCTAACTTTTTCCAAATTTATGCCAAATCTGTATCACATCACTTTGTACACAATACAATTTATTAGAAGTCAATAGCATTATCCGTTCCTGAGATATTTGCGACCAACCAAATTTTTCACTTTTACGTACGAACGTACACACACTCAGCATCTCTGTGCAAATTCTAGGAACCTTAAAATAAAAAATTTCAATTTGACAAATCGGACCGATAACAATAACTCCCTATGGAAAATTAAAAAACTTGCAGTGTTGTGTTTGATTAAGGAAATAAAGACATTTTATTGAGTACAATATTACACTTTTCAATATTAACTTTGCACTTTGCACAAAGAACGTAGGTACGTGGAACAGAAACTGCAAAGTGTATATAAAACATTAAATTATCAGATTTTATAGTTTTGTGTAACAGAATGTTTTGCAAATTGACGAAATATTTGTAAAGTGCAAAGTGAAAAGTTTATAAGTTGTTTTGTGGAATAGGGTCCTGGTTGAGCTTGAAAAAATGAAAATTAAGCCAAGGCATATTTTTTATAATCGTCGACTTTCAAAAACATCAGCAATACCTACATATATTACAAATGCAACCTCACATTTATATTTTATTTTTGTTTATAGTTTTAAAATCAAGACATAGTTACCTACTTGCAATAGAAACCTACTTAATTAGCCATCTACACTAACAAAACAGATATTTCCTTAAATAGATAGTTTAATCTATACCTTGATAACTTTCAGCCTACCTTACCTTTAATAAACTATAAATTTTAAAAATCTTGCTCATGAGACTACTATGGTTTGGATATACAAATATATAGGGCATTGCGTAGAGTCCATTCGCTTCCTGTCAAGTAACCACTAAACTAAAATAAACACGCAGTTAATTTTAGCTTGTTTTTTTTATGTTCTTAAATACGTATGTTAGGTTAGATAACGATTAATTCTAGCTTATTTTTTCTAAATTTTCCTTATGAAAAAAAAAAATTAAATTTTCTCATACTCCTGTCAATATAAGAAAATAAGCTTAGTAAACTTCTAATACTGTCGAGAGTTTAGAATTTTAGAATAAAGTTGATTTTTATTTTTTAAACTACAGAATATATGTATGTACATAGGTATAGGTTGGGCAACGGAGGCGTACGAATTTAAAAACGCTATAGCGTTGGAACGGGGTAAGGAAGCGGAGCGCGGAAGGTGGGGATATTTAGCTCGGTTTTCGGAAATTTCACGGGTGACATTCCATGGCCACCTAGGAATCCAGATTTAACTCCAATAGACTTTTTCCTGTGGGTATACATACATGAAAAGTAGAGTCTACACTTCTACAGCAATAATCCGCCTACAATTGCCCAGTTGAAGGCTAGTATCCGCGGAGAAATGACCGCAATTTAAAGTCGCGATGGTGCGCATCTGGATTTTTTTTTAAATGAATTTCCTAAATGTTTACTTTAATTTAAAAATAAATTTGTTGTATAAATTTAAATCAATGAATAGAACTTTGCAATACAGACGGTTTGCGCCTTTGAAACCGCAATTTTTTCCTCCTTATTTTCTTCTTTCAGGCCTTTTTTTTTAATTATACATTGTAATTCGAATGGTATACAAGACATGCCTTGTGATTCTCCGAGTTTTTAGTTCTTCACGACTCTATTTATCCACTGTATAAATGTATGAATACAAATTTACGTCGCCGATAGCTTCATTGACATTTAAAAATACACTTATGTATGTATATAAATGGCGTATACATGTATGCAATGCATGCATTGATTTACGAAAGAGCAAGTAAAATTTCATAGTTGACTTGAAGTTTAAAAAATCTAATTTTAATAAGTGATAAATATTTTTAACGAAAAGCTTTAACTTTACTTTCTAGCTTCGTAAATTTGTTTGCCACCCAAACAATTAAAATCCAATCGAGCTTCTAGCCAAGCAGCAACTTTAAGAAGCATTGATTCTGACAGTTTTTTGCTCATTAATTGCAGACTAATTGGTAACCCATTTTTGGATAGTCGAATTGGAATAGAAATAGCCGGGATACCTGCCATATTAGCTGGTTGGGTACAGAAGTCTTGAATAGCACATTGATCGCGATTAGACTGGGATGAAAAATCCTTAAATAGTGGGGCTTCACTGAGCGTTGTTGGTGTCAAGAGAATATCCGTCGATTGGAAAACCTCGTCAAAATCATTTGCAATGAGACGACGTACCTTCAATGCTTTCTCAAAATACTTCTCGTAGTTTCTACGAAGAAGAAAAAAATTACCGGTTAGGATTCTAGTTTTAACTACATTATTAAATCCTTCAGCTCTAGTCTTAGCATATAGTTGTTCTGTGCTCCTCTCGTCATCTGCTCGCAAGCCAAACTCGATGCCATCATATCGTGCCATGTTGCTACTAACCTCGCACTGATTCAAAATCGAATAGACAAATATTGAAGCCGATGTATTGGGCAGTGAAACTTGTGTCACTTTGGCACCTCCATCCTCCATCATATCGGCTATTTTGATCCAAGTCTCTAGTACGTCTTCTGCTAACCCTGGACAGTGATATTCTTTAGGAATCCCAATTCGAATATTATGAATATTCTCCTCTGGTTCTAATTCAAAAAATTTGAATGGAGTTTTTAATGTTGTCGAATCAAGACGATCTGGACCAGCTATGGCATTGAGAACTAGCGCGCAATCGTTGACAGAACGTGTAAAAATACCAGGTACATCCATTGAATTCACCAGTGGAATTAATCCGTGGCGCGAGATTAGCCCATAAGTTGGCTTTAATCCTACGACACCACAATATGACGCTGGATTTCTAGTAGAACCACCAGTATCTGAGCCAATAGCACTTTTGAAGATAAAAAGTTGAAACAAAGCTTTCAATATCAAAAAATTGTCTTACGCAAAACAAATCCCAGAAGCCACAGCGGTTGCGGACCCCCCGGAACTACCACCAGTTATACGCCAGCCATCATCAGTCAAATTCTCACTCCATACATTTTTTGTGGCTCCAAATAAAGAATCTACAGTCCCAGAGCCCATGGCGAACTGGTCTAGATTGGTTTTACCAATAATAACAGCACCAGCGTCCATTAAACGTTCACAGACGGTTGCATTGTATGGTGGCTTAAAATGTTGAAGCATTCTGCAATATTATTCAAATGACATACAAATCTTATGAAAATAAAAAATATACCTTGAGGCACAGGTTGTTGGGACTTCTTTTGTACAGAAGTTATCTTTTATTGCAATTGTTACACCATCAAGAGATGTCTTTGCTTTGTTTTCTTGAAAGCGAAATGTTGATTCTTTAGCTTGATGTAATGCTTTTTCTGGCATCAAACGAACAAATGCATTCAATGATTTAAGCTTGATTGCATCGTCAAGAGCAAAATCAGCCACAATTTGTGGATTTAGAGTTCCATTCCGGTAGCAAGCACCAAGCTGCAGAGCAGTAGTTCTATTCGTAATAAGATAATGTCATTTCTTTTATTATTACCTCTTTGATTCCTAGCTGAATGTGACGGTTCATTTTGGCTGTACTGTAGTTACTATTTAAGATATTTTATATTTACTTGTTATTTCATCAAAAAGACAAAAAGTATTTATTTTTTACTATAAAAACCGGACGGACACATTAGATTATGTCCGGTATACATAGCGCATGTGTAATGTAATCTGTAATGTGTTCCACGCAATGAAACATAGAACTACTAAACTGGTATCCTGACATGATGCAAAGGTGTGTTTGGTATTTGTTTCTTTTAAAAAATGTAACAACAACAAAAAAAATCAACAAACACATTTCACTAACAATCTTTTTACTTCACAAAAACCAATCAACTTAAGCTTACTTTTAGTCTGCTAAACTTATATTTTAGTGTTGCAGTTCATATCTTGCAATAATAACTTTCTGTATAATAAGGGTAAGGAAAGAGAAGTGGCGGAAAGAGGAATTGGCCAATTTAAACACTACCATGCCATGGCCCGTGGCTTATACATATTCCTTTTACATATAAACAAAATTTAGTGGTACGCGTTTTAATTGTAAACGAATACTATACTATGGTTTATGGATAATCAATAAGACAGTTATCAAACACATCTATAATATAATCAGTGGAAACTTCAGTTGTTGAACGATTTCATATCAACAAAAAAAATACAAAACAACAAAACCATATGTTTCTGACATCTTCGGTTAAGGCGTTCGTTGTAGGTTAAGTAGAACTAGAACTCTCATTTTCGCAAAAGTTATTTTTTGGCAAAAACAAAGTTTAATCATAAATAAAATTAATACCATGTACCTCTTCGTTGGAATAAGTATAATAACTTTTTTGATGACCATCTCTCAAAGCTTTATCAAATTCGTAAGTAATTGTTTGGAAAAAAATGTATGATTCTCTGTGTTGTACAATTTAATTGCAGCTATCCCTTGGATCAAGATTCATGAAACAAAGAGATAACACGGGGATATTAAAAGCTATTGAGTTGGCCAAACATGAACTTAAGGAGCTGAATGAATCTGATATGGAAGATTTTACCAAAGTCGTCCGCAGGATGCGCATTGAAAATAAACTAAGTGGCTTGTGTAAAAATCTTAAAGACAACCAAGAAATGGTTAGACTGAAAGGTGCTTCGGTAGATCTTATATGTGGATACGCTGTGAAATTTATTCTTGTACTAATGCTCGCATACATTTCATTTAAATATCGATACACTCCAGTGGTTGTTTTCGATGATCGTTTTGACTTTGCTCCACTTGGGGGAATTGTAACCTTTCCCACGGGTGTTCCCAACGCAATATCAGTGCCATTTTGGGTCTTCTCCTGTAATCTTTCTTTCAAATGGTTTGGTGGATATTTAAGTACCATGTTAGCAAGTTAAGTTGTGCGTTTTAATCACATTTGTCATATTCATAAACTAAAATATGATTTATATAGTCTTTTATTGATTCTAGGGATAAAAACTAAAGGTAATTTATTGAATAAATTCATTGTTTGGTCATGACGTGGATAAAGTGATTATATTAAATGAAATAAAATAGCTAAATAATAATAAAATTCTTAAATCTGATGAGAGTTCGAATTATTTTCACTCAAATTGAGCAATGGAAAAACTTGAACCAGTTCTATAAAATTTTCTGAAAAAAATCGCTTTAAAATAGGCTTTTATTTCTTTTCTTCTTTTTTTGCAATTTCTATTCCAACAGGAAATTAATTTCCTTGCTTAAAAATGCTTAAAAATTTTTAAAATTTTATCTAAATACTGTAAGCTAATTATCTTTAAAAGAAGTACAAAAATCAGTTATGTAAGCTAGATTTTTTGGAAAATAGTATATTGTGAGAGGTATAAATACAATAAGACAAAAAAAAAATGGTTTTTGGATTCAATTTTTTTATTAAAGAAAAACATAGTTTACCAATTCTTTATATAGGGACACAGAAGAACGCATAGTTGTAACTGATATCTATTATAAACAAAGAAATAAACATTACGTGGCCCATCATTTTCCAAAACCATTTAATCAATCGTAATTTAAAATATACTGACAAAAAAACAATTTGTTGAAAACCTTTTTTTAACCGACATAAACAATTGATCTAGAGAATGATTAAAAAATATTCATTCGAAAAGTAACTGAAACAGTGGTAATTGTCGTATTTCATTCATTTTGTTTATAAAATACGAGATAAAAGCTTCAAAATTAAGTGGAACCAAAGTTTGTAAAACTTCATTTCTCAAAAACTGAATATTTCGAACGACATAGTCGTATATGCAACAGTGGGAAGTTAAAACAAAATGTTTAGAATAAAAATTCATCTTTAAGAAGAAAATGCTAACATATTTGTACATGAAAGGAGAAACCTAGTACTACCAGCCACAATTCTCATAAGTACGGATTAAAAGTAACAAGTCTCTGACTGCGTTCATTACATTAATGTGATGTGATGATGATTAATATGGAGTGAAAGTGAAATACAATCGTAATGAGAATTATCTGATCTGTATTATAGGTGATATAAGCAAAAGTAATGATCGTTCTGATTCTTCACAAAAAAAAATAAATAAGTTAATGCAGATACATACATATATTTAATTACAAGTATTACATAATATTTATTGACAATACATTACAATGCCAATGTATTTGTACTAATACATTCTGTTAGAAATATAAAATGGAATCTCATTTCGGAATGTCTATTGTCGTTGTATAGACTTTAATATAAACAACCTTTACCTTGAGCCTAACGTTTGAACCAATCCAACGAGTATTTGTTATGGGACAATTTGTCTGACTGTCTTCTGTTTTTGCTCTACTTTTATATAGATTTTGCCTTCCGGCACCTGCCACTGCAAACATCAAAATAGCAGGTTATTTGAACATTTGAAGTAAATCAATCACAAAGTGTAATAAACCAATATGAGCTATAAGAAAACTAGGTAAACTTGTGAACAGCTATTAAGTAATTGATTTTTTTCGACTAACAACTCTTCAAACCGATTGAAAAAAATAAAACCTTGTAGATTTTCAATGAAAAAAAGTTTATCAATTTATTGTGCGTTATAATTATTATAGAAATAATAATAATCCAATGGGATCAGGAAAATAAAATTAAATAATCTTTTTAATGAAAATACTTGACCGGTGCCTAATCCAAAAGAAACGAAATAAAAAAGAAATTTTAACATTTGAAACTATTTTTAAAAGAATACATTATATACATATGTACCATGTTTGAACAGATATGTATGTACATATGTAATTAAATGAAATAGTATTTATTAGGATCCCGTAAAATTTCGTCTAAAATTAAAATTAAATACCTATAAAATTACACTTATGGAATAGAATTTATTAATGTTTTTTAGGAAGAATATTTTAAATTTTTTTCAATAATATTTGAAGTCTGCGGATCTCAAATAATAGATTGTAACAAATTTGCATCTAGAATCAGAACGCCTCCTTTAATGGAAAACCCCTGCCACCAACTTTTCCCAAGTCCTGGAATTTAGTGGACGAACTTAATTAGTATTTTAGCAGTAGTAAAAAAAAATTGACGAAGTTTTATATATTTAATACCATTATATAACATTTCGGAAACTTTTAAACAATTAATTAAGCTTGTACGAGTATAATTAAAACTCAGCAGTTGAGCAGTTAAGAAGGCAGTCAACTAGTTTGTTTAGGAAGTAAAAACACTATTGTTAGCACTAATAACTTTTTTGCAATGTGCCATATAATTTTCTTGTGCAGTATAATTACTCAACATGCAATTTAGTTTCAAGATAAAATTGATATTTTCGTTCAATCACATTTACTGTTGCCTTGATAGAAAGCTGACTCAATAAATTGAATTGATATTTGAGGTAATCGGGTAAATACCCATATATTTTGACTTTTACTTTGTACTCTGATTTTGAGAGTGCATGTAGAATATTTTATATTTTCGTGTTGTTCTGAAACCTTGGTTTATGTTTATCTGATTAAAAATTGCACATTCAAAATTCTGAAAGCACTGAAAATATATATTCTGCCAATAAAACAAACCAAAAATCTATTCAAGTTATGCCTATATAAATTATATACGAAACAAGGTCTACAATATGTAACGAGAATTGTAATAAAAATTTAGGGCCACAGATTTGAGAAAAAGCGTCTGGTGGAAAACCTTAAAGGTTACTACGCTATGGAAAATGAATAAGGATTTTCCTTATTTACTGAGTAAAATGAATCGATTTAACCGTTCAATACTATTTTTAAGTGTTTTATACCTTTTTAAAAGGATTCATGCTAGAAATAAATTTAGATGCGCAGTTTCCTTTGTATATTTTTAAAAACGTGCATTTCAGACAAAATCAAATACATATAAACAATCAAGTCTACTGAGTTGTGAAAATAATTTTATTAATATTTTTTTGAATTATTATGTTTTGTTTATCCTGGTTTCTAATCCTTTATGAAATGAAAATTTCTATAGGCGCGTTGGGCATTTTTTGGTAGGGGAAAATCTCATGCGTTCGTGTCACCGGTATGTTCATTATTGAATGGATGAAATCTCTCTTTTGCTCTTCAATGAAAAATTGGTGAAAACATCAATGAATTCATCTAGTCCATTGTCATTGAGCTAACATATTGTGTGTGACACGTGAGTGCTGTGATGTAGGTATAGACATATAAGTGCTATTAAATGGATAGTCAAAAGTTAAATGTGTATAAAGTATAGGTATACTGTGCATTGTTGAAATGGTGTTTTGATGATTATTTGAATTGTTTATTTTAAGAATCATTGTGCGGTACAATAGTGAGTACCTACTAAATGAATATAGGTATCAATGTCTAATATTTTTAAAATAAAAGAATGTACAACAGAAAATTATTATAAAACCTCGTATTTATTTTGGCCTTTAAAAATTGTATACATATTATTTTAAATAATTAAAAATTATTTTGAAGTTTGATAATTTTGTATAATTTATTTTCTAATATCTAATTTATAATAACAGATTACTATAGTTGTTAAATCATCATCATCATCTTATATATAAAATTCTCGTGTCACAATGTTTGTTCCCATACTCCTCCGAAACGGCTTGACCGATTCGTATGAAATTTTATATGCATATTCAGTGGGACTGAGAATCGGCTACTATCTATTTTTCAAACCACTCTGTGGTGAGGGTTGTCCACCAACTACATTTTTTTTTGACAATTTTTTTTTAAATGTGGCATTACAATATTCATGCAATCCTTAATTTTCACCCTTCTATCCCACCTTAAATTTAATTTTAATTTATTTTCCTGATTTTGTATTAAAAATTACTTCAGTTTTAAAAATTTAAACAAAATACTCTGTAGTTTACGATATATGTATGTATTATATTCTCAAGTAACTTTATTACTTAATTATTCCTCGGGGTTGTATTTAAACCTGCAAAACTTTCTCCATCTTAAATTGTTGACATTATTGAAGTCGCGAATTTTTGGTGTGATGTTAATTTGTGCTTCAATTCTGTTTAGCACTATAAATGATATTTATTTGGCCCAACATTAACCAAAAAAAAAAAATTGAAGCAATCTTCGGTTATTGTTATACTTTCAGAATAACGAACAAAAAAAATATGCTACAACAACTAGGACATGGACTTCGGTTGTCCTGCCGCTCGATCCACTTTTTTCTAAACAGGCAATGCACAGCTTTTTAAAGTCAAGACCATGTATTTCGATTTTTTTTCCAAAATTTTTTTTACCTAAAATTATACCAAAAAGGATTATTTACAGCTCAACTTAAGATACAAAGCATTACTTTTAATTAAAAGTCTATGACTCTGCGATGAGCTAACTTGCAAATTGAATACAAATTTGTATGGGAATATATATAATTGTTATCTATTCGACACTTCATCGTTCGAAAAATCATTAAATTCGAGAAAACTTACTTCGTTCGCATAAGTGTCGTCATTTCATCCCGGAAACATATGGCAACGCTCCAACCAATGAAGTGCAATTCCTTAATACATAAACTTAAATAAATATACGAGTACATTTTTAAAGCCAAACATTTATCATGTCAATAACCTTTTTACTCACCCATTGCTTAGGAGAGAAGTACCTACTACAAATTAAGTTATTAAACTATCTGCACACACGCTTTAACTGCCATCAAGATAAACACAATTGCATTGAATAACTTGTTGCACAATCGGCATTATTCATTTATATTTTCAATTGATGGTTTGATGGACCTTTAAAAGAAAACGCTTGGTATTTAAAATTTTTAGCTAGGCCTCAGAACTCGTATATTATGAAGAAAAGACACCTTTGCTACTACCTACCTATAGATATTATAATAAAAGTAAACCATTACATTAAAATTGCAATTCTGTTTACTTTGTATGGCAATAAACGATACTTAATAATCCTGAGCGAATAAACAAACGTCAGTGCAATGGAAAAAATATGAGGATAATTTAAAAAAATTCAAGTGCAGAATATTACTTTAACACATCCATAAATGTTCAATCATGAAAACCCAAAACAAAAGTTGATGCACACACTCACTTCTAAACTTCATCTTCAATTCAAATTCGATATTGTACTATAGGTTCTTCTAGGTATTCAATATTTGAAAATATTTATAAAATATTTGTCTGTTCAGACATACAAAAAATTTATGCACCTCCATGTATACCTGCATAATAATATCCTTTTGTAATTATAACGTATTTCGTTAATGTTCATAATTTTTTTTTTAAATATTTGACTGCTCTAGTCATGAAGGAGTCACGCAATTACAAACATGGACCTCATTATGACAGGTAAATATTATACTCCTACATAATATGTATATTTAGGTACTTCAAAACGTTTTATATGTACCAATGAAATTCAACTTATACTTGACCTCAATTAGCCTTTAGAATAATGATTGATAAAACTTCTCTTTTAAGCTACAACGTTGTGTCTAGTCAGTCACCTATCAATTACCGAATTTAAATTCTATATACATATGTACATACATACATACATATGTATGTATATGCACAGTAAATAGTTACTTATAAAGCATTTCGACATCTTGAATTCGACGCATATTCACTTGTCATTATACTTATTTTGTTCCATAGCATCTAATTACACCTTCAAACCAATTCCATGCCTAAATGACAAACAAATAGCACTATTCTCTAATGGGTTTCTCTCTTAGCAAACTAAAAAAATTCATACCTAATTATTAAAAAGAAAAACAAAAAACAATTCGTTTCTGTTACTCTACCATATATCCATGTAAAGAACCCTATCATACCTTTTCATTAAAAAAATGCATTACTCGTACCTAGGTGTTTTGAATTAGTTACACTTAATTTGACGCATTTAATTAGGTAATGTTATGTAGTGCAAAAGCAATTTCTAGAATTACATGAACCATCAGTTGTAAAAACCCTAGAATAAGAATTCACATCTCACTATACGATATGTTATGTATCATTCATTTTAATAATAACTTCAGAAAATTAAGTATTCATCTCGAGTTTCACAACAGCAGCAGCGATGATATAAAAACACAACAATAATATGTTATATTGTTGTATTCGAAATTTCCAATATACTGGATATTGAATTCACAGAATAATAAAGTCACACGGTAAATCAATTTTCTACAAAGTCAGAGTGCACTAGTTTGATGAATCTCTGTGTCTGTAAATACCTATGTCACATAAAATAATTACTATTGTTATCCAGCAGCTGTCGCAAATGATCGAATTAGTGCTCCACTACAATCAGTGCACTGCAGCTTCATACGTACATACATATCTACATAAATATAACCACATATACAAATTATTAGTTAGCTAGACAGTTTTGCAGACTGCTTACTGATTATTACTTGTGTAACATAATTCCTCCTGCCTGGCACATTTACAGGCACAGGCCCACAGCCAAAGATCTATAAAATTTGACTAATTAGTACCTTCAGAGTTCAGAGCCGCAATCACCAATCGACATTCTTCACACAAAAAGCTTAACTCGATCACGTCTTTCTTCCGGTAGGCAAACGTACGGAGCACACCGTACTTCGCTCGGTGTCGTCACCACCCCCTCCTGCACCGCTTCGTTGCGTAGTCGACAGCTTCGATCATCGACATGTGATGTTGCCACAAAATTACTTACATATCTTCTTGTGTCGTCGTTGGAAACTATGTATATTTATTTTTGTATGTGTTGGAAAATAACTATTCTGCGATACTCAGAGTAGATTGAGATTCACATGCGTCATCGAAATGGTCTGCGCCGCCGACGACGATGAGTTAGAGATGACAATGAGAATGACAATTATAGTAAATCCCATTGCTTACTCGAAAATATGAACATCGCTACAAAGAGCTCTCAAGCCATTCATGCTGCGCTATTCAAACAAAATTCCGAGTTCCGATTTGCACAGTGCGCGCATGGTAGTTCCCTCCGCAAATTTATCATTGACTATACCCAGATACCTAGATCTTCATAACAGACCGAGATCGCCAAAGCTCCCGTGGAGGGACCTGCATTGCTGGTCGCTGATCGCTGATCGCTGGTCTTTCTGTCATTGTTGAGTGGTTGGGTTGGTTCGGTTTATCAGTGGCGCTATATAAGTTTGCTTTAACTAAGATTCTTGCTAGTGAATGTTCAAATATAAGCTTGTGAAGACTTGAGCGCTAGCGGTTCCGTGTACATTATTGAAAAATATTTTGAGCGATCGCTTTTAAACTTGATCAAATATTATCCAAAAGTGCAGTAGTTTTCTCTAAATAAAACAAGTTAAATGGTTAAAGCACCTCAAGAAAGTCTTTAGCCAGGTAACTGCAATTGTGTATAATTTTGCTGAAAATATTTCTATTTTCAAAGTGGAAGTGAACTTGTTGAAAAAGTAAGCAAAAAGCCAGCGATAAATTAATTAACTCAATTTGTGTGGTTTTTTCCTTTAAGTTTTATCCAAAGTGAGCTAATAATATACAACCTGCAAATATATGTCATTCAATTTGTTCCAATTTATATGGAATTGATTTAAATTAACTTGAAATAGATTTTTTGTTTTGGAAGTCACCCTCAGTGTTTATTGATACTTTGGAAAAAAATACAGCCTAAAAAACAAAACGTAGGTAAGTGAAATTTTATAAATATTAACAAAAATTAAATAAATAAAATAGTGTTAGTGTTACAATTGTTGTTTTTTTTCGAAAGAGTTGATTTTTGTATTTGTATCAACCTACACCTACTCTGGGTTCAGTTGATACCTACTTTTTCAATAAAAAAAAAAGATACACACTATATTGTATAAATTGAATGAATCGTTGTAATAAGGTTGCTATAAATAAGTATGGAAGGATTCGCAAAGAAACAGGTTGAGATATACCAAATTTAATCTAGTTTTTAATAATTACGAGAATATGTAAAAATGTAAATAAAAATATCATTAGGTATGAATTTGGAAAAAAAACTATTATTTCGTTTATTACACACTAGCTGTTGCCCGCGACTGTCGACTTACTTGTGAATTTGAATTGTGAGAATTATATTAACAACACAATTTTTGTTAATGATTTTTGTAATTTTTATTTATTGTAACAAATTTTAATTTTCATTCGTCATTATTTTATTTATTTAGGTATTGAAAAAATGCATTATAATAAACACAAACTACATTTGAATCAAAACATTGCTTGTTGTTTTCGGTAAATTCTAATTTTACTTTTAGATTTTTATTTTTCGTGAAAAAAGTCCCTTCGATATTTGATAAAAATGTTAAAAATATGTTGACAGTGGGTGTTATGCAAAAATAAAATAGATTTTAAGTTAAAATGATTGATCACACACACTTATTCAAGTCAAGAAAAATTTTGCAAATCTGTATAACACATAACATTGTACACAATAAAA
Organism: Scaeva pyrastri; assembly: GCA_905146935.1. NCBI lineage: Eukaryota > Metazoa > Arthropoda > Insecta > Diptera > Syrphidae > Scaeva > Scaeva pyrastri. Next base: position 137,252,527 of record LR989927.1, read on the forward strand.
TTTATTTGAAGTCAATGGCATTATCCGTTCCCGACTGATCAACGCTACTGTTTCTTCACGCCAATATTGCCCTTTGACACATCCATTGATAATATCTATATTTTATATTTCGGCGATATTTACACTTTCGATATTAAATCCTAAATGCTAGTAACTCCCGGTAAAATGTACAGGTTCCCGTTGGATAAATGTTTTCTTTTAAATTTTTCCAATCCCGCCAAAATGACTCAACGGATCTGGATGAAGTTTGGAACAGGGATGGATTAATATTATTCTATGTTAAAAAAACTCTTTTCATTACCTTAAAAAAGTGGGGAAATTTTAAAAGATATACATATACTATGACCGACATTTTTAGACAATTTAAAGAGAAATTAATTCTTTCGTACATATTGTTTTGGTTACTTACAAACAAACTCTTCAGCTTTATATATTAGTATAGATACATATACATAGATATCTATTTTTTATAACAAAAATAGGAACCGAGTGTCTTTTACTGCAAGTGCTTTTATTTACCATTTATTAATAGTACATATCAAATTATGTCATCGATAACAAAAAATAAACAATTAAATGGAACAAAAATAAAAATAACGACTATTTTAAGTCGTTTAAAGGGTTATACTTTTTCAGAAACATGCGAGTTCTTCCTTAAGTTATTGTTTGTGGGAAATCATCATTAATGGCTTTTAAGACTTTTATAAGGTACTTCTGTTAATAATAGCATTAAAAACAGAATCTTGTTTCCTTCATGTGTTTTTTCATAAGGGATACTGGATTCATTGATTTAAAATTTTAGAACATACATATGTATGTGTGTTTGTGTGTTCAAAATTTGATTTTTTTTTGTTTGCTCTTAAGTATACGAATAATTCGAAGAAAAAATCGTTCTACAGTAATTCCTTATCAAGTAGGTAGAAAGAAACTTTGGTTGGACTTTAACTTTTAAAATTATTAGCAGGCAAAGTAAAAACTTTGTTGAAAAGCAAAGATTGAATGATATTGTCCTTCAGCAGTCGAATAGCGATATTCGGATTTTGTATACACTACGCTCCTTAGAACGGTTGACATTAAGTATTCATAATTTGCAATGCTTTTTAATACAACTGTTTTTCAAAAATATGATGTGTTTAAGATGACACAATCGAGAAGACGACAACGTCGCATTTTCTCTGCAACCATAAGTCTTATGGTTTAAAAAAAAAACGCCCAAATGTAAAATTTAAAAATGTCAGTTTCTCAATTATTTTAGTTTTCCATAGATTTCAACATTGTTTTTTTTCAGAAGCAGATAAAAGAATTCTGCTCACACAAATGTTTTTTTTTTTTTTTGCTTAAAAGTTGTATTAAAGATATTTCCGTTAAGATTTGAACAATGTTGTATATGGAAGTGTTTGATGAATACAGTTTTTCGTGTTTTTATCATACGTACCTAGTTATATACATACATGACGGCCGGGCGCGCGTGCGTCGTCGTGGTCGACGGTTCAAGTTGATAAATGTATATTTCAGATGCTAAAATTTCGTCATTACTAAAATCAGTTTCAAAAAGAAGTAAAAAGGTAGGCTACAGGATCTCAAGTTCTCACTTCAAGCCCATTTAAAAAGAGAATCGCAGAGACACCAAAAGTAACAAGACAGCACCTATTACAGGAGAATGATGTTCCGCAGGACTTTTTAGAAGATGATGGGCTTAGCAATGAAGATTATATAGCGAGAAGAGGTATGCTATCTTATCAAAAGGCAATATGTCATCTTATACAGGGCTGTGAAAAATATTTAAAATAATTTTTAAAATACTAATACTTGTTGGAATTCCATAATTTTAAGCTTATTTTTGTTATAAATAAATACATACATATATAAACTAAATTGACTTGGTTTTCCTTGCTATCAGTCCTTGATTTTTATTTTCAGCTTAATAGATAAAGTATGTCATCTTAAGCACATCTCCCCTATTTACTGGTTTAAAGCAACTCAGCTAGAGTAAACCGGATAATTTAAACAAAAAATAAACTAAGCGTTATTTTTTTTTCGTTATAAATAAAAACGAAAAGTATACGAGATTTAAATTACTCTTCTACCTCTCCACGCGCAGGACCGCATCTTCTACATTCACGAAGTTAGTTAGGAACTAGGTGGCCCAAATGAATTTACATTTTGTTTCAATTATTTAGATATATAATAGTTTGTGCAATAAAATCTAAAGTTGCTACACTGCTGTTATGCAAAAATCAAAATGATTAAATTGGTAATGTACATATAGTATATTCAAAAATGTCGATCACAGCAAATTCTCCCAATGTAATAAAAAAATGACAAACCGATTGAAGCAGCTCCTGATATACATATAAAAAGTATAGGTATTGATTTATGGATAAATGGATATGATCAAAACGCAAGCAATACCCAGATTGCCTTGAGATCACAGTGGCTTAGCACAAGATAACACAACACTATCGAATACAAACTAACTTGACTACCAAAAAATAGGAGTTCAAATAAAATCCAACGATTGCCCCACTCGTCGTCGAGTGTCGGTATATCGCCTGAATATAAAATTCCTAAAAAGTAAATTTTGAATAGTTTAACATGTCGTCGATTTAATTGATCCTAATGCTGCTGCATACAATAATTCACATTTTGTTAGATGATGACGGGCTGCCCCTGCCAAGGCAGCAGAACGGAATTAAGTTGACACTGCGCACAGTCTATGATGGTAATAGGTTACTTTAAGTTATTGAAAACATTAATATGCACATTCTAAATACCATTGATTGGTAGAAGATTTCTTAAGTAACATTTTACATGCTTTGTAATGCAATTTAAACTTCAGCTTGCAACATTGTGGTTAATGTATGCATTTGAAGTTAAATTTTTCGCCCCCTGGAGCGTATTCATAGTATCATTAAGTGACAGTTGAAGATTTTAAGTATGGACAAATTTTACATACATAGACTCTCCCTTCAAAATTTGTTTAAATCACTATTTATCGAAAAGTTGAAACTGTCCTTACAGCCATAAATTTATAACTTTGAAAGAAGGTGTAACTATTCGTTAAAAGTTTTTTTTTTTTTGTTAAATAAAATAAATCAGGTGATTTGATTATATTATTGGCATTTTAATGCATAGGGAGTATTTTGTAATTGTTAGAAATTAAAGAAAATTTTTAAGGAAGATAATTTTCCCTGCAAAAAAGTACATTTGGTTACATATATTATTATATTAGCTTAGCTTTGTATCTTATTGACAATCTTAAAATGTGAAAACATATGCACATAAAACACTTACGCGTATACACTGATAACTTCCATACTATTAAAACTTGGAATTCCTGATAGCAATCGATTTATGTTTGATGTTAATTGATAATAATTTTATTAAAAAAAAAATATAAATATGAGAATTTCAAATTAACGGAAAAACATAATATTTACCAATTTTTGACAGAACTATTTGTAGATTTTTATTAACATACACATACATATGTACATAGTAAGAAAATGTCAATTATAGTAAAAATAAAATACATTTAAAGTCAATACTATTGTTTGTTGTGAAGATGAATTTTTGACACTTTTCGGTATGTTTTAGTTTAATTTTTATATTCTTCGTAAAAAACCTGTAAATTCTATATTTTTCAAAATTGTATCATATTTTAACAGTTGTATTAGTTATAATTTATAAATAAAATAAATATGAAGTCAACATCATTGAACGTAATCGATATATTCGATTCGAAAAATATTTTTTACCAATTTTTGGTAGATTTTTTGTCCTTTTAATTTTTTTGCAAAAAAAAAAAACTGTCAAAAAAACTGATTGTTTTTCAAAATTTAACCAGATGTCCAAAACGTCATTTCACATAGCAAACATTTTTTTGAAAATATGTAATATAATTTTTCTTTCATTGTATATTTGAGCACCCTATTTTTTTGCGCTTTCTATTTTAAAAAATAACGGTTTGTTAATTTTTTACCAAATTTATTCCAAATATGTAGAGCATTAAAAATGCAGAACGCTTCTTGAGATGGATTGGTTTCAATAACGGGACTTTCCTCTGAGAGCGAGCAGGTAATTTTGCCTCCAAAAAAAATCTGCGAATGGCCCTTGATGTGACTGCGACTAATGTCTCATGTTTGAGATCCCTGGAAGAATGAAAAGGGTTCTCCTCTTGGCTTTCCTAACCAGCGAACTTTTGTCTTTTTTTAGGCAGGTCTATTTACTAAAGCTTAATATATGTAGGTACATGATTGGTTGATCAACAATATTGTCAAATAATAAAATAAAAAATTTCTAACAATTAATTATTAGATAATTTCTTTGACAATAAAGTAAGATGTTTGGCAACCATGTATATACCTACTCACAATTTATTGTCTTAACTACCAATTTTTTCGTTTATAAAGTTTCTGCACTTTTTTCAACATCAATTTTTCATTTAAGACAATTTGCGGTAAATTAGAAAGTATGTTTG